>ML785729.1:74624-117762 GCA_009831015.1 Picea engelmannii
CATACAAATATCACTCATTACCATACATTTTTCACCTATGCTTCCATTATATCACTCATTATTCACCACCATGTCACTTCATTTTCCCTATTGTTCACCATTAATGGGTCTCATTTATATTTTCCAAATATTATTTATTTTCATGCATTTTTGAGAGAAATTATTGATTAAATATTAGAAAATAATATATTTTACTTCATATATGGAAAGTGGATTGTTTTTTGTGACATGTGTAGGTTCCAAGGAAGCTTCCAAGACACCTTTATGTGGCACATTATGTTCAAATTCAAATTTGAGGAGATCATGGAGAGATTATTGAGAAGATCATGGGGGATATCATGGATCTCATGGAGAAGATCAAGGACAAAAGACGGTTATGTGTCTAGATGGTTGAGAGATGTATGGAACTAAAGAGAGATTAGTGGATCACATTTATGAGTTTGTTACTCATCCCATTGTATAAATAGGAGTGTTACCTCCTTCATTTGTAATCCTGAAGTTTGTAATCTTAAAATTAGAGAGAGTTGTAATCTTAGAGTTGGTTTGTAATGGACATTTTGAAATACAGAATCATACTTCGTTTTTTCTTCTACATCTGAGTCTCCTTTGAAGCAGTATGCTTGTGGAGTTATGGAGGGCCCCCATGGCCTCACTTGCATGCTGATTTGCTTATTTTAGGTATAGCTTAATTTATGTTTTTGTTTGATTTCAAGTATGATTGATTTGAACGAGGCTTTGTGAGTTGAGTCCTTGTAAGGGGGCTGGAGTTTCCAATGAATCTTAGGAATTAGATAACAGATTTTAGTGTGTGTAAGAGATTCTGTGAGTTGAGTCCTTGTAAGGGGATTAGAATCTCAGGCAAACATAAACACTCTGTTTTTAGTGGGTAGATTTGTTTAAATTGCAGAGGTGGTTAAGTGAGAAGGAACCAAAGTACAATCTCTTGTAAAAGAGTATTGGCTCCTGCTACATCAAACCCTCCTTTAGGTAGTTGAATCTTTCTAGATCTATATATTTTAGGTAGCGCTTCTAAGTTTACCTTCCCGGGTTGACATTAAATGAACTCTGATTGACATCATCAATTAGAACTAAACAACGTACAAGGCACCATCACCTTTGGGATTCATTATGCAACAGACTCTACATTAGATCTCATCGCATTTACTTATTCTGATTGGGTTGGCGATAGCACTGATTGAAAGTCCACATCTGGTTACTCACTCAGTATTGGTTCTGGGCCTATCTATTGGTCGAGCAAGAAGTAAGCTGCCATTTCTCTATCTTCAGCCGAGGCAGAGTACATAGGGATAGTTAACATAACCATTTAGGCTATGTGGCTACAACATTTTCTCATTGAGTTGGGCATTTAGTTTCATCGACCGATCGTCATCTAGTGTGACAACCAGAGAACTTTGAAGTTCTACAGAGATCTAGTTCAGAGGCAGCGGACGAAGCAAATCGATATCCACATGCACTACATCCGAGACTTGGTAAACGAGGGAATCATCAACTTATAGTTCTGTCCTTCAGTAGAACAGATGGCACACATTTTCACCAAGACCTTCATTGAGAAGAACTTCCATTCTCTGCAAAGTCATCTTGGAGTGAAGGACACAGTTTCCTAACAACTGTAGTTCTTCTTTTTACATACATTGTACCTTGAGGGGAGGGTTTTCCCTTTTTCCTCCCTTTATTTCCAGTGTATCTTTTGTATTTGGGTACCTAACATGGCCTTGTTGCTGGGACCCATTCTTTATTTTCACCATAGTGATGTTTAGGGGGTGTTGGAGTTACTTCACACACACCTAGGATTTATTTTTCCTAATGTTTTTCCTTGTTTATTAGTCATTATCTAGTCTCCTATATTTTAGGGGAGAATATTCCACCCAGAGAATATTCTCTTTCAGTTGACACTTCAGTTTGACTAGTTGAGTTGAGTTTAGATGCTGCATTGGTTTTGTCACCATGCAACATTGGGATCATCACCATGTTAATTTGACCTTGCCTTGGTATCATCACCAAACTGGTTCATTACCCTTGATTCCTTGAGTTAACTCCTCACTACTCTCTGTTCATTCAGTTAACTGAAGACTAGTTGACTAGTTAACTCAACTAGGTGGCAGTTCACCGTCGTAACTTCTTGAGAGACAAGACTAGGTGGCAGTTCACTCCTGTAACTGTTGGTGTGTGTCCATATCACTCTATACCACCACTATGGTGCATTGGTTCTCATCCAGTGCAGACTCATTGATTTATAAAAAGTATATCATGTGTAAAGTATTCATTATTCACAACGGTTAATGAGAATTCTTTCATTCTTTCTCTCCTTCTTCTTATTTTTATTTTTCTCTCTGCAAATGTGTGTATCATTTTTTAGCTAGATCTATTTTGTGTAGGTTCAACACATTTACACTATCCATATCAGTATCAGTGTGGAACCCATAAACTCATCTGTGACTAATACACCATAAATAACACCATCGTTCAGGAAACCAAATTTCAGTGGAAGAAACACAGTAGGAAGTACATATACACAGGGAGAAACAATTGGGGGATCCAGTTTAGGAAGCATTAGTCAAGGATCTACACTGTGCAGAGGTAGTAGTTCATCATTCAGGATGGTAGGACATGATCCCATCATTAGGTTACCAGAATTCAAGGGAGAGGCATCAGAGAACCCTAAGAAGAAATTGTTCATCTGTGAAAAGATCTAGGAAGCAAAGTAGATCACAGATGAGGATATCGAACTTGTACTGTCATCCATCACACTAAGAGACCGCGCACTGGATTGGTACATGAGATTAGTTGTAAACAGTCCACCAGAAACAACCAGAATGATTGTGGATATCAAGAAGCTGCTGATAAATGAATTCCAGAAGCCTATCTCCAAGGATCAGTACATGAACGAGATTATAGAGATCAGGAAGAAACTAGGAGAATCTGTCTGGGAGATAGACCAGAGATTCAAAAGATTAAAGGGAAAGTTAAAGTATGTCATGAAAAATATGCAACATAGGCATCTGTTTGTGAATTCATTACTACCACACTTGAAATACCCTTTGAGACAACATAAGTTTCAGATCTAGGAAGAGGCTCTGCAGGTAGCCTTGCAACTAGAAGAGAACCAATATCAGAAGACAGATCCAACAATAGAGGAGCTCAAGGAAGACATGAAGAATCTAACATTTCAATTAAACCAGAACAAGAGTAAGGACAAAATAGAAGTTGTTTGGTGTACCACATGTAGGACAGAAGGACAGCACAACAACGAATGCCCAACATTTGTGCAGTACATGGCAACAAGACTGCCAAACCCTTTTTCTACATGAGGACTATGGTGTGAGATTTGTAAGACACAGGGGCATGATCCATATCACTTTACAATGACGCATAAATTCCAGACAGTGCCTAAGAGTTCATATTGAAACTTCTGCAATTCAGTAGGCCACAATGAAAAATATTGCAGGATAATGGAGTTGATGAGAGAAAGAACATCACACACCTATAGGGTGTAGGTAGAGATGATGAAAGGGAAATATACACCAAAGTGTAACCAAGTACCAACCCCATATAACACTGCGCCACAACAATATAATAGTGTGCAAACGTAGTACAATACCGTGCAACCACATTATAATCCCGCACAGTATAACCAGGTTCCCCAGTACAACACACCATGAGGAGATCAAGTTGGCTACTGAGGTGGAGGACGAGGTAGAGGAGGCTTTGGAAGAGGTAGAGGACTGGTGGTATGCCATAAATTTCAATAACCAGGACACTATGCAAGAGAATGTCCACTTCCACCTATGAAATGTATGTATTTTCGTGCATCCGACCATGACAGTGAAGACTGTCTAACACTATAGGGGAAGATCCAAGAAAAGAGAAATCATAACAATTAGAATGTTCAATGGATTTATGTATAAGCGAGGGATGATGGAAGAAATATCAACATAGTTACACACATAGGAGCTAAGACAGGAGATGACACAATAAGACAAGATCCAACACAACACCAATGGGTGAAAAAGAATGTTGAACCACAAAAGCAGTTTGATGCGCAGAATGAAAATGAGATATTCAAGCAAGCCAGACAAGAATTCTTGAAGCCATACATTGCATATACATCAACTTCATAGCATACTCAGGACGTACCAAAATATGAGATGTCTTCATCAATGGATCACACTAATGAAGCACAAACCCTACGACAAGTAAGTACCATAAAGAATTTTATGTAATCCCATGTTAAACTACTAAATGATCCATCATCTGTTAAAGTGTTACAAAATATGTTAGAAATATGTAGCACAGATGTAGAGGGAAAGCTAGAACAAAAAATAGTTAATCATCTTCATACGAGGAGGAGGATAAGCAAAGAATTCAGACTGAACGCCAACATTGAAGATTTCAACATGGGAGATATCATACTGGATTTAGGCTCCGAAGTGAATGTACTACCCAAGAAGACATGGCAATGTATGGGAGAGCCCACATTAGGATATTCACCTATTTAGCTGAAACTAGAAAATCAACACAAGGTTCTGCCAATTGGGAGGCTAAAAGGTGTGATAGTGGATCTAGATGGATTGCGCACTAAAGCCGATTTCGAAGTGATATAAATAGTGGATGGCACAACAACTTATCCAAAATTGCTTGGCTTGGATTGGGTGTTTGATAATCATGACATAATCAATATGAATATGAGGAAGATGACATTCGAGTCATGAGTGTATAGAGTCATTGCACCATTAGATCCATTAGAAGAAGAAAGGTTTGTATAACCCACTTGTTTATACCTGGAGAAAATTAACCAGTTATATAGGACCACCGCACGAGAATAAGATTATGTGAATCCAACTGCATATGGGGTACTCAATTGGAGAAGTATCATTTTATGCACATCAGACTTATATACAGGGTTGGATAATTGGCAACAGATATTACATGAAATCTCCACAAGAAGACATGCAAGAATAGACCACACAGTAAGATGAGTAGGTACAGAGATAAGAGAACCTCCCAGCTTTCATGGGGTTAATGACTTAGAAGAATTCCTAACAAGATATGAAGATGAAGTGTTAAAAAATCAGAGGCTCTTAGCTATGGATATATAACTCAAGGAAACACCTGCAAGATGTTAGGGTGTGCACAAAGAGACAGTTAAGGACTGGTACCAATGTAAGTGATTACTGCGCATCAGATTTGGCGCAAAACAGGGAAGCAATCAATTGCAAAGATATGACAGACATGGGACACCACCCGAACAGTTGGAGAAGTGAAGAACACTATGGATAATGACACCACTAGAAGAATTGTCTCATTACTTTATTCACACATTGGAAGGGATTCCAACAAACTGGTATGTAGACCAGGAATTGCACAGAGGCACTACAAAATGGACAATATTACAACATAATTTTATAGTCATTTTGTCATTTGAACATGAGAACCCCAACATGGATTCAACACTCAAACAAATTAGAGGGGAAATATTCATTCAAGAACCATAGGTTGAACTTATAACATAGTATCAATAGCAGAACAAAGAGACAGTGAAAGAAATATTGTCATGCTACCAAGTGCACGAATAATCACCAGATGAAGATGACCCACACAACATTCAAATTACAAAAATTGAAGGATAAAGGGAGGTGGAAGGTCCATCTCTCGAATCATAAGTATTTACTGTGCCAATCAAGGTGAAGAAAGTAAATATTGGGATAAATGATAATCCCAAAATGGCTAGCATTAGAGATTACTGGGATGAACCGACAATAGAAAGAATAACATAGTTGTTGCGTAAGTACAATAACATGTTCCCAACAACCTTTACAGAGATGAAAGAGATAGTAGGAGAGCTAGGAGATATGAATATACCTATCAAACCTAAGGATAGATCAGTCAGACAACGACCATATCGACTAAGCCCAATATATAAGCAAAAAGTAAAAGCATAAATCGACAGAATGTTGGAGGCTGGAATCATAGAACCAGTGGATGAATCTGAATGGGTAATCCCTATGGTAGTTCAGAAAAAGAAGCAGGGAGAGATAAGGATCTATGTAGATCTTAGGAAATTGAACGATTCTTGCCTACATGACCCTTTTCCTACCCCTTTCACAGATGAGGTATTAGAGAATGTAGGAGGCCAAGAAACATACTCATTCACAGATGGATTTTCAAGCTACCATCAGATCAAGATAGATCTAGAAGACAGGTACAAGACCACTTTTTCCACAAAATGGGGATCCTACTAGTACACATTCATGCCTTTTGGACTGAATAATTCACTGACAATATTCTCAAGAGATTCATAGCTGCATTGAAAGAATTCATCCATCAGTTGTTAGAAGTATATATGGATGATTGGATAGTCTACAGTCTATTGAAATATCATTTAGAGGTATTAAGACTAATGTTGGAAAGATGCAGGTAGTGTCTGATATCATTAAATATCAAGAAGTGCATCTTTGAGACACCTTTTGTGATACTATTGGGTCATATAGTGTGCAAACAAGGCTTGCTAGTAGATCCTACCAAGATTGCAGTGATTGTCAATTTACCACCAAGAAAATCAATACGTTAGTTGAGAGAAACATTGGGACACATAGACTACTATAGGAAATTCATAAAAGTGTATGCACAAATCACTGCACCGATGAAGAAAATGTTGAGGAAATATAGTAAATTTTAGTGAAATGAGGATTGTCAGTAAGGATTGGACACTCTAAAAGAGAAATTGGTAACATCACCAATACTAGTATTCCCATATTGAGAAAATACATTTCATGTGCATGTAGATGCATCAACCATAACACTTGGAGATATTATGGCGCAACTAGGAGCAGGGGAGTTAGACCATCTGATAACATTTGCAAGAAAAAAATTGTCAGAGTTAGAGCAGAACTACAATACTACAGAAAGAGAAGGCTTATAAATGGTATATGCACTATAGAATTTTAGGCACTATATGCTTGGGAAACATATTAAAATGTTCATAGACCATTCTGCTCTCAAATACCTAGTCAATAAGCCAGTGTTGGGGGGCGGGGGGAGAATTTGTAGATGGTTACTGTTGTTTCAGGAATTTGACTTTGAAGTGATAGTCAAACCATGGAAGTTGAATGCAGGGCCTGATCACCTGTCAAGGATCACCAATGGAGAAGAGCCTATGAATTTATAGGACAACTTCTCTGATGCACAATTATTTTCAGTCCAAATAGCTGATGAATGTTTTGTTGAAATCATTCAATACTTGAGTACAGGGATTGTGCCACCAGAATTCAACACTGTGCAGAAGAAAAATCTGGTAGTCAGAGTTGCAGACTATCAATTGATTGCAGGACACTTATACAATATGGGTGTAGAATTCATCTTGAAAAGATGCATACTAGAACACATAATGCCTAGGATTTTAGCAGAGGCCCATGAGGGAATAGCTGGAGGAAATTATGCAGGAAAAGCTACCGCGCATAAGTTATTGTGCATAGGGATATGGTGGTCGACCATTCACATAGATGAAAAGGACCACTTCCAGAGATGTGATGTATGACAAAAGTTGGAAAACCTAATAGACGGGATGAGATGCTCCTAAGACTACACATAATCTTGCAAGTATTCGACAAATGGGAAATAGATTTTGTGGGACCAATTAATCCACCATCAAAGAGGTCAGGAGTAAGGTATAGCATTACTGTGACACAATACTTAACAAGATGGGAAAAAGCAATGACAGTAAAAGATTGCAGTGTAGAGACAACAACACACTTCCTATTTGAGCAAGTGATCACTAGATTTGGATGCCCAATGATTTTGATGAGTGACCAAATAAATCACTTCATCAATAGTACTATCAAGGCTATGACTGAGGAGTTTGAAGTATATCATCAAAATAGTAAACCATATCATCCTCAAGAAAATGGAACAGTGGAAGCCTTTAATAAGATCCTAGAGAATACACTGACAAAGATCTGCAATGTTAACATGGATGATTGGGACTTGAATATACCAACAGTATTATGGGAATAAAATATTATATGCAAAAAGTTGACAGGGAAGACACCATTCAAGTTGGTTTATGGACAAGAAGTAGTGGTGCAATTAGAATTTTTGGTACCTAGTCTGCACATAGCAACAATCACTTACATGACAGAACGAGGAGCAGTACAATAAAGGCTAAGGAAGTTGATGGTGATGGAAGAAGATAGGATTCTAGCAGGATTTCACCAAGAAGTATAGAAATAAAGGCACAAAGCTTGGCATGACAAACATATTAAAATAAAGAGTTTCAAGGAAGGAGGCCTAGTCTTGGTGTACGACAATAAATTTCTTCAGTACCCAGAAAAATTCTGAATGCATTGGTTGGGACCATATGAAGTGAATATTGTCACAAATGGGGGAGTTGTACAGTTGAAAGATTTAGGAGGTACAAAACTCAAAGGAATGATCAATGGGAGTCAAATGAAGCTTTATAGGGGCAGTCGACCTCCCAGTACTTAGAAAGTATCGCGCAGTAAAGAGATATGTATATAGTGGAGAAAAAACAATCCATAAAAAGTAAAAATGATAAAAATAAAAGCAATTCAATGCACATGGAGAGCCTCGACATAATAGAAATGGGCAGATAGAACATGGTGCTGCAAGAAAACCAGGGTTCGAAAACGTGATGCACAAAAGAGCAGTTAACGAGTAGAAAGGTACAATGCACATGAAACATAATGAAAAGTGAAAAAGTAACAATTATCAGTGCGACACAATTGTCACTTCATCATCTCGCTATAAAGTCGGAAATAGGGGGAAACCGACCCATTATGTTATTTTCTAAGGAGAAAAACGTCGAGTCGAGTGGAAGAGAGATAGAGTGTGAAATTGTGCTTCCATCTGTTGAGTTGAGAGCTTGTAGTTCGGATTTAACCACCATGTCACCACCGAGGGTTGGAACACCAAGAAAAACTGGACGAAGCACATGGAGTAGCACACGGGTACCACAAGTAGGAACCAACTAGATGCCCACAATGGTGGATGTGGAAGAAATATACACACATGAGTATGAGCAAACCACATTACATTTGGAGGAGAAGGAACTTGCACAGGAGCCTGAGCAGTGGGTAGAGGACGTCGAACAGATGGAATCCGACATGTCCAGGGGAAAAGGGCCACAGGAAGAGGAATTGGCCATGGATTCCACATAGCAGGGCCTATAGCCGTAACCAAAGCAAGAAATAGAGAAAGAGGGTGGGGTATCGTCCCCAAAAGGGGGAAAAAAATGAGAGCAGAAAGTAGTACGCAGGGCATGCAACTCACATAGGAAAAACTAAGTATAGTAATGCCGAAAATTCCCAATGAAGTGAATACCAGGGATAACATGGTAGGAGGATTTGATAACCTTAAATACTCTTACCATGATGTCTCAGATGCCACAAAGTTCCCAGATTTGGCAGTGCAAAGCTACCTAGAGAGTATGGGAGAGGGCCCATCAAGTGCACAACTGTTGGAGCTTTCACAATGGATCTTGGGACTGTACAACACCGACATCATGAACCTACTAGAAGTACCGCACTTCGGGCATGGGAAACACATAAATGGATGTGTTAAATAGTTGTTAGCAAGGGTGCATGGAGGCATATTATGGATGGACCGTCCAGTAACGATCAATGTTGACCTCATCAAAAAGATTACAGGGATACCCAAAGATGGGGAGAAGCTAGAGAAATACCTAGAGGAAAAGACTAAGGAGAAATCCATCTCATATGAGATCAAACGAAAGTATGGTGCAGAGAGGGGGAACATAGGTATCAGGATCAACGACATCAATGATCTTACGACATGATTTGCAACTAGATTTCTCAGTTTCAAATTAATGCATGAGTGTCGAAAAGAAGAAGTTCCCGCAAGAGTAATAATAGCTACGACATAATGCACAAAGGGGAGCTCGATGAGCTAGGTCCTGTATCTACTGAACTCATTCCTTGAATATTGTAAGGATGCACAAGACTAGGGCTCTAAGTTCCACTACTTGTGGTTACTCAGCCTCATTGCACTTATGGGGTGGAACGAACCTACATACACGATGTTCCTTCCAAGGAAAAGAAAATGTGACACAACGTGATACACATCGTTGCGAAGCACATCAGATACCAAGGTAAGGAAATTCAATAATGACATGTTCACTCAGTACTTAACAGAGATCTAGAGCTAGAGATAGGCAGGAATGACGCTAGCCAATAAAAAAAACCAACAATAGATACAATGGGGGAAAGCACCTCAATTAAGAAGAAAACTAGAACACAAAAGAAGTCACAACGAGGTCCTACACAGGGTCCATAGGCTACAGAGAAGGCACTGGGAGGACCGACAAGACATGTGAGTGCAAAGGAAGTGCAGACAGAGGCATAAGATGTAACCATGGATGAAGAATTTGTGCAAGATATCATCATGGACACACGGATGCTAGAAGCATCTAAATATCCAGAGGCCCAAAGGAAGAGAACAAGGGAGAAAGAAAAGGCCCACATGAAACAAATGGAAACATCACTGACAACAGATGGCACAGAGATGATAGCCATGAAAATAGAAGATTGACTATCAAAAGTATGGGAAAATGCAAAAAACCATCGAGATTCAATTTTGGAACAAGTACAGGAGGTAAAAACTGTGCTAGAACAGTTGAGGATCAAGGTGGAACAAAAAAAGAGGAGAAACCAACACTAGTAAGAGAAGGAGCACCTGTCGAAGAGACAGTACAAATCATAGCGTAGGGAAGTGCTAACTTTATCATAACACAAGATATCTTTTTCATCAATGAGGAAACAATGCAAAAGCTTATGAAGGATATCAAAACGTTGAATTTGGCTTTTCCCAAGATACCAACAAAGGCGTTGTATAAGTTACAGGTTAGCATCGTGCAAGAAATTCAGTCTAGAGCAAGGTCTGACGCGACGAATCTACAAATAGTGCAAGAAGAAAATATGGTACCAAAGAAATCCAATCCAGGAAGGGAATAAGAAAGAGATAGCGCAACAAAAAGTGGACCAGATGGAAACCCAGATAAACATAATATTTCAAGCCATCTCATATGACACAATATCAGAGGAAGCATCTTCGGAGGAGAAGATAACAAAGATAGCGCAGACTCCGCAACAATATAAAGAGCGGATAAAGGAACTGGAGGAGCACAAAATACCTATGACTCCCCCAGTAGTCCGAGCACAAAGAGAGAAATATGTGACAACAACTATAGAAAACATCACGCAAAACATACATAGAGTGGTATAACTGCTGGAAAATAACGATCAACTATGGACCCAACTACTAGAGGATGGGATCCTACAAGAGGTGCAAGGAAAGGAAGATAAATTGCATGCAACAATGGTATATTTCAAGCAATGACAAAGGACAATGTCACTGCCAGAGAAATTCAAGATGGCCGCAGAAATGAAGAACCTTCAAGTAGAATAAAAAGTGGCACATGCATAGAAGATCGCACGTCAGACTCAGTTGGAGCCCCTACATGAAAAGGCATAACAATTGGTCACAGAAATAAACGGAGCGAAAGAATGAATCGAAAAGATAGGCTTGGAGGGGGGCGAGATCTTATGACCACTAGTCACTACACAGGTAGTTGAATCCATGTCAGCAAAGAGCAGCAAGCTTAGGAGCTATGCCAACAGATAGTAGAGATGTACGAAACGTTGTCACAAGTAGTGGAAAAAACTGGAGTTAGGCAGTGAATCGAGATGAGTCACGATGTCAGTGTTGGGGGCCTACTGGGCACATGCCAGTTTTGAGGGAAAAGCACGATGTGGGAGGTGGATGCACATGCATAATAAGAAACACGTGTAAGTAAGACATGCATGCAGGAAAATAAGCACGTGCAAAACATACACGCATGTAGAAGAGGAAGGTATGTAAGGCACGAATGAAATAAGACCTAGCCATGATAGGGTTAGGGTTTTGGTAAAAGAGTGTAATGGTTGGTAAGCCTAAAATGTGTATAAGTAGGTACCTAGGAGGTCTAGGTTGGTGGTGGGTTTTTGGAGGTTTGTTGTTGTTCTTTTGGGTTGGTCAGTGTTACTACGATGTAAAAATATAGAATGATTGTAAATCTGATTGATACATAAGTTGTTGAGATGAGGAGAGGGAATAAGGGAGATCTTGAGGGTTAGATCATAGGCTGAGGAGCTTGGTGTTTTGCGCGATCCAACAGCTATGCTTTGTAGTTGATGTGAGGTAGTCTTCTATGGTAAGGCTTTGTAGTTGATGTGAGCTAGTCTTCTATGCCAAAGTAGATCTAGACTGGTTTGGATGGAGCATTGTATTGCACGAGGTGCTATAGTTTTGGAACCATAATAATAATAAAAGATCAGAGAAGCCAAATCTTTGTGGACGTAGCCCAAGAGGGGTGAACCATGATAGATCACGTGTTATGTGATTTAATGTTATGTATCTCTTTTATTGTTAATTATTATATGTTAAACAAAGGTTTGAATGAATAGATAGATCCGATCCTTTACATGCATGATAAATAATGATAGGGTATTCCATATAAGTTGAATGTTAAAGTAATAAATGAAGACTACATAATTTTATCATAGATCCCCACTCATTTCCCATGATGCAAGCACCTGAGCATTGCAACCACCTATAAGAACTATCTTGTGTGAGACTACGCAGTGCATCCTATGCGTTGTGCTTCCTTTTGGTTTACCAGGAGGACTGATAGTTTTAGGGGGGTTTTGTTGGAAACCAAGTGGACTTAAACCTGGGTCGGCCCAAGAAGGGTAGCAGGAGTAAACTGTAACCAACAAAACTTGATTCAGGAACATCGATGAGAATCAAGGATGTACTCTATGTACTAGGTTTGAAAAAGAACTTACTTTCTATTTCAGCCCTATATAAGAAAGGTTTCAGGGTTGCATTCATAGATGGTGAAGTTCTTGTGTGGTCTAAATGAAAAACTATAGAATATGTAGTTGTTATTGGAATAGAAGAAGGTGGTTTGTACAAGTTAAAGGGTCACTGAGATGTAGCTTTGACTCACTCTACTGAAATTCCTTATGAACTTTGGCATAGAAGACTATCTCACATCAACTACAAAGCCTTACCATATGTAAGAAAGGTAGTTACAGGTTTATCAAAACTAAAGGTTGATCATGACGGTGTATGGAAGGGATGTGCACAAGGAAAGAACATAAAGAATCATTTTCAAAAGAGAGACAATAAAGCAAAAGGAATTTTGGAACTTGTCCACTCAGATATATGCAGTCCAATGCCATCAACCTCTCTAAGTGGGTATGCATACTATGTATCTTTTATTGATTATTACTCTTGTAAGACTTGGGTTTATTTCTTGAAGTCAAAAGATGAAGTACTTGGAAAGTTCAAGGAATTCAAAGCCTTGGTAGAAAAACTCTCTGAAAGGAAAATCAAGATACTCAGGTCAAACAATAGAGGAGAGAACACTTCAAATGAATTTGGAATATTTTGCAGAGATGTCGATATTAAGAGGGAGCTCACCACTCCCTATAATCCTCAACAAAATGGTGCAGTATAAAGAATGAATAGAACGATTATGGAAGTAGTAAAGACTATGATTCACGATCAAAATATTCCAATGCACTTATGGGATGAAGAAGCAAGAACAATACTATATGTCCAAAACATATTATCCCATAGTGCACTTGGATTCAAAAATCTCGAAGAAATTTTCATCAGGAAGAAGCCAGAAGTAAGCCATCTCAAAATATTTGGTTGCCTAGTATTTCTACACATTCCAAAATAAAAGAGAACTAAGTTGGATCCTTCAGGAAAGAAGGGAATAATTGTTGGATACTGTGAGGTCTCTAAGGCCTTTAGAATTTACATACTAGGTTACCATCATATTGAGATCAAAAGAGATGTAACCTTTGATGAATATGCAACACTCAAAAGATCAAGGAAATTCCATCTTGAAGAAGTATATGAAGAAGAACATGTAGCCCCTAGAGTTGCAGAACCCATAAAGGAAGTTGTAGTTACGCTTGATGATGAGATTCTAGAAGATCATTATGTGATAGAATATCAAGAACCTCGTCGTATGATGATCTCTCACAAGAGAAAGCTAGCTTAGGTGAAATAACTTATTCAATATGAAGAGAAGTATGGTGCCCCAGAAGGAACCATGAGATAAAGCAAGAAACCTAAGCCATTCTCTAGCTATATGGCCTTGATGTGTGATCTCGTAGAAAAGGAACCTACTTGCTTTGAGGAATCCATTCAAAATAAAGAATGGATGAATGCCATGACAGAAGAATACCAGTCCATTATGAAGAATGATGTATGGTGTTGAAACAGATCTTAAAAAATCTTTAATCCTTAAGGCCTAGATTTTTATTTTTTTGTGTTTTTCGGGTTTCGGCTTTCTTAAAATAAGAATTTCATCATTTCTAAATTCGCGATGCCTTTTTATTATTTAAAATGGGCTGTAATTCAAAATTTGCATTTTTTTAATTTAAACGTGAAAGAAATCAGGATTCGGGGTTTTCTGTAAACAAATGTTCGATGCTAATTGAATCACGAAACCCTGATCCATGATTCCCCGATACATTTAAGTCCTAATTAAAACATGAATTAATTAATTATCTTTTAATAAAATTTAAGAGTTAAGATAATTATGTCGCGATTTTGGGATTCGCGGTTTTGTAAGAATACGTCTCTTGTCATCATATTTCCTGAAATCCTGATTCATAATTTACGTTAAAACTAAACTAATTATGTTTTGGCCCTAATCATGATTACTTAGTTAATTAAGATAAGTTAAGTCATGTTTAAAAGAAACAGTCCATCGCAATTTCGCGATTTCGATATTCGTGATTCCGTGAGAGCACGTCTCATGTCATCAGGTTTCCCGAAATCCCGATTGCCGAAATCCTGAAAAGTCATGTTTTCAGATTTAATCTATAATTAACACTAATAAATCTTCTTTCTAAAACAAGTTTAAAGTTAATCTTTCTGTAAGTGTTCATTAATGTTTCGTTTTCCGATTAAGCAAGTTTCTTGTTTTATTTGAAAAGCCAAGAGAGCCTAAGTACGGATATTAAATGCATATCTCCGAAAATATCTTCTGCATTAAGAGCTTTAATTTCGTGACAGATGTACAATTCCCATTATTTTTAATATATATTCAAAATAAACGTTCGAACGTTTGTATTATCATTTTAAAGCTGAGCTTATTCATCCACTTTCTGTGACAGGTTTTCAAGTCAAACGCAGAGCTATGGCACCTAAAAAAGCACCGAAGAAAAATGAAGACTAACATGAAGGTGATATTATCTCTGATACTACTCCACACACCATACACTCCATCAAATCATGGATTGGAATTTCTGAATTGATGGAGGACGAGCTAAAGTATGTTGACCCTGATTCCGAAAATCGTCTCTGGGACATTGCTGAGTCTGAGCTTCACAACGTTGTTGCGCATCCGAGGCTGGTGGCATATACTGATATGATCGGTTGGGCTCTGGATAAGGTAGATATCCCAACAATAAGCATTCAGAATGAGCAAGGAGATATCGTCGGCTCATTCAGGCCTGAGCACATTCAAGTAATGTATAAACTCTCGCCGAATTATAAACACACCTTTAATGCTGAATTTTTAGCCGAGTTTCAGAAAAAGGAATGTATTGAGGTAGACCAGACATACCCCGACATGATTAAAGGATGGGAGAGGTCTGAAGCAAAGTTTAGGGCTGATTCTCATGGGATTTATGCTACAACTTCTTTAAACGAATATATGGTTTATGTAGCCATGATGTTATGCAGACTTTTCGGGAGAAAAGATCCCTGTCACTTTCATGCAGATTGGGTACCCTTCTTAGAGGAAGTTTCAGAAGGACATGGTGTTAACTGGCATAAAATTTTGTCATATAACCTAACGCAAGAAATTTTAAATTACAAAGCAGCCAATTCAAAGGGCCAACCAATGTCTTTTTATATGTCTGCATATATTATGGATGCGATCTGTTTTATGACTCCCTTTCCATTAATGAATTGGAGTTGCAGTGTTTCCTACCCAGAGCCTGTTCATAAATACCATTCATCCCTTTGGGAGGAAAAAGCTAAAGACGTTTTTTATGATGTTTGTCACTTTGTCATTATTCCTATGCACAAATTATTTTTTGGATGCGAACCCCCTCGCATTTCTGATGCAGTCATAGAAAGTCTTAAATCAGTCGCCGACTGGTTTATTAAAGAAATTTTTTCCTATATTAGAGTTTATGGCTGGTCCATTCCCCCCCATGCACTCCCAAAATTCTTACCAGACAGACTGGTATGCAAAGAAGTAGCTCATTAGATAGCCAAGGGTGGTATTGGGTTGGAATTGAAAGCACTTCAGAAAAAAACATGGCCATCTTTCCCTATTCATGTCGGGAAATTTCCTTTATCAAATTTAGGCCATTCTAAGGTAGAGGTTGAGTCATTGGAAGAAGTGAAGCTAGTAAATATTGAACATGGAAAATATGACCCCTACCAAATAATAAGTAGGCATTACATACATTGTAATTTAAAGGCATATGAACATGAAGTTTCTGTTTATGATGATATTTTTAAAGATGTTAAGTCTTATGCAGAAGTGTTGAACAGAGTCCAGGCCTTGCCACCTGACTCACAGGCCGGGTTCACATCTTTTCAAAGCCATAGGCGAAGCTGCCTGCCTAAGATTTTACAGGGTGAAATGTCGACCCCATTGCCAGAACAGGAAGAAACCCCTCCAGGGTTTGAAACTAATACTCAGGGTAAATCGAATGACAAAGGTAAGTTGAAGGATATTGAGATACCTTCCCAAGACGCGAAAGGTTCTCAAACAAAAGAATTGGGAATGGATAAGGGAAAAGAACCAGAAACAATTCCAGAAATCATAAAGAATGTTCCAGAAAAGATAGGAGGAACAACTTCAAAAGAACTTGGTAGTCCTATCACCTCTTTAACTCCATTACAATCGAATTTCAGAACTCCCCATGAAGGAGTTTTATATGTTAGTGATCTAGAGCCGATTTCAAGAGATGAAATCCCCCCATCAGATTACTTTTTCAGCAAAAAACGAAGAGCAGTCTTGAAACAGGAAATTCATCCTAGAGGAGAAGGAATGATTAAAAAGAATAGAGTTATCATAGACAGAAAGAAACTCAAGGATGGAGAGTTCGCTACAGAATTAGCAGGTACAATGGGTTCTATAGCATCAGCTAATATGTATTCTGTAGGAAATTTAACAACTATGCTGGAATAGAAGGAACAAACAATAATCCAGTTGCAAGACAAGCTAAAGGAAAATGAACAAAATGCTAGTTGGGGAATATAGAAGGGTCTAGAACAAGCTAGACTTAAGGATATGCAAGAAATTCAGAAATTGAATAAAGACTTGGATGAGGCAAAACATTTAATGCAGGTCACACAAGAACAGGTTCGAAAGATGGGAGAAGAAAACAAACAGTTGCAAGATAGGATTATTTCTATTACTAATCAGGTAATAGAGCTTGAAAGTTTTAGGACACAGGCATTGGAGATATATGTAAAAATAGAGGAGGAACAACAGAAAGTATTCTTGAATCTAGAAATAATCCAGAATTATTTTCAAGAATCAAATAAGTCTTTGGAGAATGTGGTCCAGAAAGAACGGGAGGCGAAAGCAACAAGGACTACTTTTCAGAAAGCAGTGGCTTCCTCATTAAAGGAAGAAATTGGAAAGACTCAGAAATTATCTATTTCTGAACAAGTTAAAGGAGACATAATGATAAAAGTATGGGAAACAAAACTAGCTGAATATAAACGAATCACAAGAGAAGTTAATGAAGACTGCCAAGGAATCTTCGATCTCTTTGAAAGAGATTCATTGAATATCGGAACAGATGGTTGTTATGGGTTGTTAGGCGAAGTCAATATTGCCAAGCACCAACTAAAGTTTAGAGAAGAGCTAGAGGAAAAGAAATTAGAAATTTTAAATATTAAATTGATCAACATTACAGAAATCAACAAGTGGATGGTGACTTCAAGTTTAAGGTTGAAAACTGTTAAATTCACAGAAAGAATGATAGAAAGTCGGTTGCCCGAATTACAGAGAAGATTTTTCTCATTTGAATAAAATGAGATACCTGAGGCTCCCAGGATCTTAGTAAATTTTTTGGGAAAATGTGTTCAATGCGTTGAAACAGAGAAAGGAAATTCATCAACGCAAGCTTAAAACCTTTTTTAAATGTTTTTATTATTATAAATTTAAGAGAAATTGTAAATGGTTGACATTATTTTATGTAACCGTAATATTTGGGAGTTGGTTAGTCACCAACGAGAAACTTTGATGAAAATGTATAAATATAGTTTCTAAAGGCTGAAAAAAAGGGGCTTCAGAAATTTTGAAGAGAGCCATTTTGTAATAGCAGTTTTGAAATACATTGGAAGATAGATCACAAATGAGATTCTGGATCCTGTAACTTTGTAACTATGTGTCTTCTCCTTGTTTAGTATACTTTGTTGAATTTTTACTTTTATGTTTTTTCTAACAAATAAATCAGTTTGAAGTTATATACATCGTGGATTTATATTTCAGATTGGTTTGGATGTCAAAAGATTTACAATTTTTCCTCTGAAATCACTTGAGTAATTTTAAGACCTGTAAGACTTTTGTTCCTTAATATTTAACTCTTGTTAGAACCCTCGTTTTTCTTTCATCATTGTCTATTGAAATATAAGATTCTTTCTTGATTAAAGCCTTATATTTATTTGTAGTGTTTATTTGTTGTTTATAATTTTCGAAATTGTTACAAAACCAGGAAACGACCTTGAATGTGTTTACATTACTGTGTTAGATTTTAAAATGGTTTTCCTTGATCCCATCTTCTGAAATCTGAAGTAACCAATTGATTGAAATCCATTTACAAAAAAATAAAGTTTTATCATCCATGACTATCCCTAGTAGCAGACAACCCAATGTTGAACCAGGCCTTCAGGACCAAACCAACATTGCCTTAAATTTATTCAATACCATTTTACAAACAACAACTAATCGAGTTGAGTTAGAACGATCCTGGGCTGATATTGAGTGAGACATTAGCATCCAAGAACAACAGGAAGCAAGACAGAGACAATTGAGAAACTAAATCTACTTTGATTCCTCTTTCCCAAAATTATTTCTTTAAATCATTTACGGATGCCTTGATGGTATGTTTTATAGCCTTAAAACATAAACTTAGGAACAACATATGGGAAGTAGTTCCCATACCAAAGAGCAAATATGTGGTATATTCAAAGTGGATATACAAAATAAAACATGCAACAGATAAAAGTATTGAAAAAAATTAGGCAAGATTTGTGGCTCGTGGATTTTCTCAAAAGGAAGGTATTGACTATGAAGAAACATTTGCTCTTGTAGCCAAATACAATTCTATCAGAACCATCATAGCTCTTGCAGCGAAAATGAAGTGGAATTTTCACGAGATAGATGTGAAAACAAATTTCTTAAATGGTGTTATTGAAGAAGAAGTGTATATAGAAAAACCATAAGGGTTTGAAGTTGAAGATGGAAAGACTCATGTCTACAGGTTGAAGAAAGCTCTATATAGGTTGAAGCAAGCTCCTAGAGCTTGGTATGACAAAATTGATAGTTTCCTAACAAGCTTGGTCTTTACCAAGAGTAAAGTTGATTCTAACATATACTTCAAGGTTATGAATGATGAGCTAGTTATATTGCTACTACATGTGGATGATTTATTCTTGACAGGAGAAGAAAATCTCATCACAGGTTGCAAGAAGAATCGCATTGCAGAGTTTGAGATGAAAGAACTAGGCCCGATGCATTATTTCTTAGGTCTTGGAGTTTGGCAGAGCCTAAAGAATATCTTCCTTAACTAAGGGAAGTAAATAGTTGAAATACTGAAGATATTTGACATGTTAGAATGTAAATCCATGAACACACCCATGGACATGAATTTGAAGCTCCTGGTTGATACTTCATCAGATTTTGTTGATGATACTCTATACAAAGAGATTATTGGATCGTTGATGTATCTGAAGAATACCATGCCAGATATATGCTTTGTTACGAACACCTTGAGTTAGTGTCTAGTGGATCCTAGACGTGTTCACCTTGTAGATGAAAAGCATGTAATGAGATACCTTAAGGGTATGTTGGATTATGGTCTCTATTATACTAGAGATCATGACTTCACACTGTATTGTTATACCGATTCATATTGGGCTGGAAGTGATTCAGACAAAAAAAGCACTTCAGGATTTTGTTTCAGTTTTGGGTCAGCCATGACTTCATGGAAAAGAAGGAAGAAATCCAGTATTTCTCTCAACACGACAAAAGCATAGTACATTGCAACATGTTCCACCAATTGTGAATCCATATGGCTTCAAAAGTTGTTGACATGTTTGTTCGATCTGGAGATGGAATCCACCATGATTCTATGTGATAACCAGAGTTGTATAAATATGACAGAGAACCCAGTGTTCCATGATCATTCAAAACACATAGAGATTCAATACCACTACATTCGTAATATGGTGTAGAGGGAATTTGTAAATCTCCAATATGTTGGAATAGATGAGAAGGTTTCAAATGTGTTGACCAAGCCTATGTCTCATGTGATGTTTGAGTACTTTTGAGACAAGCTTGGTGTAGTCCAAAAGGACCTCCCTCGAAAGGGGGAGTGATGTTGATGATACTATGGTATCCCGACCAACAACAGGTAGCTACATTATGATTTTATATCCTAGGGGATTGATCATCCCTGGTAAGATCCTGAAGGTCTGGTAAGAATGATTTGTCGGAGTACTTGTGCATGTATATGCCAACTGTGTTCAATAGTGGTAACTCAATTATCATTTTATATCCCAGGGAATCTTATGATTCTTGGGTAGATATCGAAAGTCCGGTAAGGACATTATGTTAGAGTACCATGTGGTAGCTTGTTAGGATTTTATATCATAGGGAATCTTATTATTCCTGGGAAGATCCCGAAGGTCCGATAAGGATGGTCTATCATAGTACCACACATGTTGTTGTTTTTTCACCTATCTCATTATGTTTCTACATGTTGATGATGATGTTCCAACCTCGTGCTATTGTTGATGATGTTATTCCAACTTCATGTTGTTGTTGATGATGTTCTAGCCTCGTGTTGTTCTTCCAACTTCGTGCTATTGATGTTGATGTTTCAAATTCATGTTGATGATGATGTTGACGTTACTCCAACTCCATGTTGTAAACGATGATGATATTGATGATGAAAAAGACTTTCGATGATTTCTAGATGTTCCAATCAATGTTCTAGATGTTGATGATGATGACGTCGTCTCCTTCTCTTGATGATTTTGTATTGACTCATGTTAGTAGAATACCCTTCTCGTTAAGGGGGAGTGTTTCTTTGAAGAATATTTTAATTATATTTGAGTTATTATTTTATAGATCAAATCCCCTTTTGTAGATTGATCAATTCGAGTCTTTTATAAGATCAAATCCCCTTATGTGGATTGGTCAAACTGTATTTGTATAGTGGTATTTGTAAAGTTGCCCCCTAATAATTATAAAGTGGTTTTATCCACTTCTAGGAGAATTCAGATCAACCAAGTGAAGAGAAACAACCATAGTGCCATCTCACACTTGTATTTATATGTGAGGTTGGTGTCTCATTTACACACACTCACTCACTCATCTAGTGTGCATATATTGAAGGAAGTTTTAGTTGCAGGAGGAAGGAGAAGAGAGGCATGTGATAAATATTGGTCTGTCTTTGGTGCTTTGGTTTAGTCTTGGCATTGTATTGGCAATCTATTATTGAGGAATTTTTTGTTGGGTTTTCTCCCCCATGAGGGTTTCCCAGGATAAAATTATGCATACCTTGTGATTTTGTTTCTTTCAGTGATCCTCTTTATACTATTGTTTTGGAAATGCATTGAATGCTCATGTAATTTGGAAATAACCTAATAAAAATAGTAAAAACTTAACACAAACAAGTTATTACAACAAACAAATTAGTCGTCAAAACTTGTCAATAATCCACCCAAAAGTGCACTAGCCTTGGTATATTAATGTGGCAAAGTTTTAACAACTTTCGACAGTTGAGTAGCGAGTTATTAGTGAAAATGTATTAGTGTTTCTGCATCCCTAATGGATGTAGATGTAATGTTATAACAACAACAAGAAACATTTAGCAAATTGAGATGCCCTAGTGGCTCAACCAAGATTACAAAGCATAGAATTGAATCCAATTTAGACCATCTAAAAAGAATGACTTTTCACGTATACCAAGGCAAGTATTTTATATCTTCAATGCAAAAAAAATCAGATTAGTTCCTTTATAATTGGGTGAATGGAGTCTTTAAACACAAGTTGGATCAGAAAGACTCCTAGGGGTGTAAATACTCTTACTCCCTAGGGTATGCTAATCAAAATAGGGTAAAATCTAGGAGGGTATACACACTCGTATTCCTCCAAGTAACCCTTGAAAAATGACTTGTAAACCTAGAAAATTAAATGAAGTTTAGTGGAGGGAGTATCCAACATACTCCTCCCAGGGTTTCAACCAACAATAACCAATAAAAAGAAAATTACCATCCAATAGCAAGAAATCAAGCCTCCAAGAGGTGCACACCACCTTATCTCATCCAATCACCAAGAGATAACACCAAAGACAAATTGCACAAGAGATAAACACCAAAAATCCTCAAGTATAGAAAAAATTTCATCCAAGTACCTCTCATAAGAGGGATACTTTTGTTATGAAATGAGATTCAAATGATCTCTATTTATACAAGATGTATTAAACATTGTTTGTCCACATAAGTTAAGGTAAACACAAAATAAGGGGGAAACAACCATTTTTTGCCCCTGTACACAAATAATATTATTTTATTTTACTTTTTCACATGAAAGAAAACCCTAAAACATGACGTCACCCTCTAAGGGTGACATTTTAACCCTTTAAGAAAGTCGTTGGAGAAGAAGGTGGAGGTCGTTTGGGCTTCTAGAGCCTCCTCTTCATGTGCCAAGGTATCTTCCTTCAATCCATGCCTCCTCTATTCAAATCATGTCAAGTGTCAATGAGCAACAACTCCATTACCACCAAATTCTAGCCCTAGGTGACGTCAGCTCTTCAAGAGTGACGTTTTGGCCTCTCCAAGTAAAATGTTTGGCATGTGATGGCTAGGAAAGGTCCTCCAAGGTGTCCTATAGGCTTCCAAATGAACATCATCATGATCTAGAATGTTGTCCCTTGACATCCAACTTGTGGGCTTCAAGTCCCTTGGAAGCCCAAGCTAGGCTTGTTCCTCCAAAAATCTCCACCAGTTGGGTCTTGCAAAGAAAAATGGATACACCCTCCAAGGATCTCAAGTCAAAGTATCATGATGAGTAAATAAAATCAATAAAATATCCATTCAAGAAAGTACATCCAAGCCACCTCATAAAAATAAACTAATTCTCAAAGACCCTATGCAATTTACCAAGTTTGAGTATGGGAGGGTTGAAAAAACAACCTATTAGGTGAATCATTCCTCAAGTTAGGGGTGTTTCCTGAGGGGAATTCTTCTAAGTCATGTGGGTGAAGTGTCATTGATGAAGGGAAAAAATTGTGGGCATGGTGTTCATGAAATACAAGGGGTTTTAGTGTCTCACTTATGGGTGCCTTTGTAGAGGGTGTGTTGCACCTTCATTTTCAATGCATCGGTTTTCCAGGCCCATTTATTGCCATTAATTAATTAATAGTACAAAACCTTGGGTACTCCCTATTGGTTAATCAATTAGCTTGGGGGGGAGTATGAGAAGGCCACTTGAAGCTATAGGTACTGTTGGCAATAGGCCGAAGTGGAAAGAAGGATGATCATGGGGAAAGAAAGCATGCATAAAGTGAAGCAACAGCTGGAAGGAAACACAACATGCACACATGCAAGAAAACGTGCACAAGGAAAGCGACAACTGGAAGGAAGAACAACACGCACACGAGAGGAATACCTAAGGTCGGTAGGGTTAGGGTTTTGGTAATGTATTGTAATGGATAAAGAGCCAAAGATGTATAAATATCGATACTGAGGTATTATAGAGGGTCCCGATATGTAGGTATCATAGGTTGGATTTTGCATTGTTCAGACTATTGCTCTATCGTAGATATGTAGAAGTTGATGCGTTATGTAATGTTTGACAACACATTGTTGTATAATATATTGAGCAAGAGGAGACGAGGAAAGGTAGATCATGAGGATTAGATCGCAGACAGAGGACCCTGGTGCGATCTAGTTCACCTCATATAGATCTTACCCATTTGAGGAGAATTGTAAGCATGTGGCGCTGAAGACACAGAACTACCATAATAAAAGAGCCAGAGGCCAAATATTTATGGATGTATCCTAGGAGGGGGTGAACCATGGTAATATCCGTGTAATGTGATGAATGCATGCAAATATTTATCATCTTTTCAGTAGTTATTTGTTGTGCTTAATAGATGAATGAGTCATTATATTGCTTGTTTCAATGTTGTTGGGATATTGAGGGAACAAGATATGAAGGTTACTACATAATCGTGAATAAAAATAGGTTGCAATCACAAGTTATAATAAATGGTTTAGAATACAGATCCCATATCTTGTGCTCAATCCTAGGTTGTAAGCACATGATTCTTACAACCACCCATTAAATCTATCTTGGGTGAAACTGTGTGGTGCATTTTGTGCGCAACGTTGTCTTATGGTTTACCAAGAGGGACGATAGCTTTAGAGGCTTTGTTGGAAACTCGAAATACATGAATCATGGGTCAATAAGAAGCTTAGAGTAGAATAGAGGGATAGTTAAACCAACAAATGGTTTCGTTGACGTTGAAAGGAACAGAGGAGGATTGAGTAGATGAGATAGGTTGAGCGAGAAACAAGCAAAGAAAAAATGAGAGAAATGAGCCATTATAAGGGGATGTTGAGACCCTGGAATGCCAAAAAAGCAGAAATCGAAACTTGGTTGAGAACCAAAGAGCTAGAGTTTGCACACAAAGACAATAGAAACCCTGGAATAACACCTCGCAAATATTTGGACAAATACGTGTTTACTGATTTGCACGAAGTCATTTTTTGTGATTTTCCGCATCTATTGAAGGAGTGGATACTAAGGGTGAAAGATAACCACACGACAAACCATATTTGACAGTTAGACTGGACCCCAGTACAGATTGAACAGTTACAATAGGTGAACAATAAATTCACCCGCGCAATAGACTTTTGGCTAGACAGTATTGTGGCAGGGTTTATAACAGAGTTTGCAGTGGACACAATGAAGTCATACAGCACAACGGAGCAAGAATTTCTACATGGAACTCGAGGAAGGTGCATTTGATCCTTGTATACTTCCATTAAGATACTTCTATATAAAAAGGGTGTAATGACAATGGAATCATACATCTAAACTTCCTTGCTTACATGGGGGAAGGGGAGAAGCACTGATAGAGAGAGGATAAATGGAAGGAGGAAAGAATAAGGGAAAGAAGGAGGAACCCTTGGACTCGATCATTATGGATGATGACCAGATACAGTGGATCTTGGAAACAATTTGAAAGAAGCATAGCGGAGCACCCTACCAATACAAGGTGAATACCAAGAAGAGAGCTATAGCCGCGAGGGGATGCTTGGCGAGTGATGAGGAAGAGGTGGAGGATCTTTGGGTTGTGGAGCAGATTGAGGAAATCTTGCGTGCAACATATGAGAAGAAGATGAGAGTTCCAAGAGTGGGAGGATAAGGCATCCATCCTATCCATATTAATGTCAATGTGGAACCCATAAACCGATGTGCGACTAATACACCAAAGAGAACACCACCGTTTAGACAACCGCAGTTCGGAAGAAGTCCAACAACAACAAGTACATCTACACAAGGAACAACAACTGGAGGAGCCAGTTCAAGCATCATTAGTCAAGTATCTACATCGCACAAAGGAGGTAGTAGTTCAGTATTCAAAATGGTAGGACATGATCCTACCATCAGGTTACCAGAGTTTCGGGGAAAAGAAATAGAAGACCCTAAGAAGCACTTGTTCATTTCTGCAAAGATCTGGGAATCAAAATAGATCACTAATGAAGATACCAAACTTTCACAACTAGATATTACACTAAGAGATCGCATACTAGATTGGTACATGAGTCTAGACATAAACAATACCCCTAGGACGACAAGGACATTGGTAGACATTAAGAATTTATTGATTAATGATTTCCAAAAGCTGAGCTTAGAGGATCAGTACATGAACGAGATGATCAAAATAAGACAGAAACCAGGAGAGTCTGTATGGGAGATTGACTAGAGATTCAAGCGAATGAATGGAAAGTTAAAATATCTCATGACCAATATGCAACATCGACATCTGTTTGTCAATTCACTACTCCCACACTTAAAATACACGTTACGAAAACAAAAATTTCAGACGCAGGATGAGGCTCTATAGGAATCCTTGTAGCTGGAAGAAAACCAATACCAAAAGACAGACCCAACTATCGAGGAATTGTAGGAGGATCTGAAGAATCTAACATTTCAGCTGAACCATAATAAGAACAAGGACAAACGAGAAGTCATTTGGTGTACTACGTGCAGGACGAAAGGACACCATAAGAACAAATGCCCAATGTTCACGCAGTATATGGTAGCAAGAATGCTGAATACATTACCAACGAGAGGGTTGTGGTGAAAAATATTTAAGAAACCAGGTCATGACCCTTATCACTACATGATGATGCAGAAATACTAGACAATCCCAAAGAATTCATATTGCACCTTTTGCAAGTCAGTGGGCCACGATGATAAATATTGTAGAACGACGGAGCTGATGCGAGAAAGGACATCAGATGTATATAGAGTATAGGCCGAAATGATGACTATGCAAGCAGTGCCACAGTTCAATCTAGTCCCAACTCAATACAACACTGCACAACAACAATATAATACTACGCAACAACCATACAATAACGCGCATCTGGTGTACAACCCGTCACATCCTGAGTACAATACCACGCAGTATAATCAGGTGCCATAGTATAATGTGCCGAGAGGTGATAGAGTAGGCTACAGAGGTGGAGGACGAGCTAGAGGAGGTTTCAGATGAAGTAGAGGATCAGTCACATGTCACAATTGTCAGCAATCGATACATTATGCAAGGGAATGTCCACTTCCACCAATGACTTGTATGTATTGTCGCACATTAGACCACGATACAGAGGAATGTCTGACACTTCTAATAAAGATTCAGGAAAAGAGGAACCGGAACAACCAGAATGTTTAGTGGATTTTAGCTGAAGAAAGGGATGACGGACATAACATCAACATAGTTACCCACGGAGGAGCTAAAACAGGCACTGACGTAGTTCGACACGCAGAAGGAAAATGAGATCTTTAAAGAGGCCAGACAAGAATTTTAGAAGGAGGGCATAGCGTCGAATTCAACTCTGCAACATAACAAGGAAGTACCAGAATACAATATGCCTCCATCATTGGATCATACCGAAGAGATGCAGTCCATGGGACAAGTACAATCAAAGGCTTTTTTCAATCATGTGTAAAGGTTTTAAGTGATCCGTCATCTATGAAAATATTACAAAATATACTAGAAAAATGTAGTAGCGAGATGAAAGAGAAGCTAGAACCAAAAATAGTTAATCACCTACACACAAAAAGAAGAACAATTAGGGAGTTCAGGCTGAATGCTAACATCAAATATTTCAATATGGGAGACATTATACTAGATCTAGGATCTGAAGTTAATGTATTACCAAAAAAGACATGGAAGTGCATGGGAGAGCCAACATTAGGATATTCACCTGTCCAATTGAAATTGGCAAACCAACATAGAGTCCTACCAATAGGTAGACTGAAAGGAGTAATAGTCGACCTAGATCGAGTGTGCACTAAAGCAAATTTTGAAGTTATTGAAATAGTGGACAACACAACACCTTAGCCGACATTTCTTGGTCTAGATTGGGCATTTAAAAACCATGCCATAATCAATTTGAAGACCAGGAAAATGACATTTGAGTCTAGAGAATATAGGGTCAATGCACCATTAGACCCATCTGAAGGGGAGAGTTTTGTAGAACCTACTTTCCTAGACTTAGAGGAAATCAACCAGTTGTACAGAACAGCTGCGCGCGATGAAGACTACGTAAACCCAAATGCATATGGGGTACTCAATTGGTGGAGAATTACTTCATGTGCAATAGATTCAGACACTGGTTTATAGAAATGGTAGCAAAGGCTACACGAAGTATCCACGAGAAGATGTGCAAGAATAGATCGCGCAGTACAATGGGTAGGCACATAAATCAAGGAACCACCTAGATTCCATGGAATAATCGATTTGGAAACATTATTGACATAGTATGAAGACGTAGTGTTTGAGAATTAGAGACTGTTAGCACTTGACTTAACACTCAAGGCCACACGCACAAGATGGTGGGACGCACACAAAGATACAATCATAGATTGGTATCAATGTAAGAGGTTACTGCACAAGGTTGTACACAAAATAGAAAAAAACAAACAACAAAAGTATGATGGACACAGAGCACCAACAAAACACTTGGAGGTGTGTAGAACGATATGGAAAATGACACCACCAGAGGAATGGCTTCATCACTTCATACACACCTTAGAGGGCATACCAACGAACTGGTATACAGACCAAGAGTTGTGCAAAGGAACTGTGACATGGGTGGCATTGCAACATAACTTTTCAATCACTTTCTCATTCGAACATGAGAACCCCAACACATTTGTATCCCTTAAACAGATAAGAGGATTAATATTCATCAAAGTACCAGAAATAGAATTGATCACAGAAGAATAATAGTGGAACAAACAAATAGTCATGGAATTGCTGTCATGTTACTAGGTATAGGAGGAAGTACTGGATGAAGATGATCCATGCGATATTCAGATCGAATAAGTAGAAGGCAAAAGAGATGTGGAGGGACCACCCATAGAATCAAAATTCATTTCCATGTCGATCAAAGTAAAGAAAGTCAACATTGGGATAGCCGAGCATTGGAGACTAATGGGATGAGCAAATAGTAGAAAGCATCACAGATTTGTTACGCAAATACAATGACTTGTTTCCTACAACATTTACAAATATGAAGGGTATAGTTGGACAGTTAGGAAAAATGAATATACCACTCAGACCTTAAGCGAGACCTATTAGACAACGACCATATAGACTGAAACCCATATACAAACAAAAATTCAAAGATGAGATCGACAAGATGCTCGAAGTCGGCATCATAGAACCGATTGAGAAGTCAAAATGGATAAGCCTGATGGTAGTACAAGACAAGAAAAAAGGAAGAGGTATCAATATATGCATCGACTTGAGGAAGTTGAATGATGCATGCCTACATGACCCGTTCCCCACACCGTTCATAGATGAAGTGTTAGAGAACGTGGGAGGGCATGAAGCTTACTCATTCATTGACAGATTCTCAGGCTACCATCAGATCAATATAGTACAGGAGGAAAGATACAAGACCACGTTTGTGACATAATGGGGATCTTATCAATACACAGTCATGCCATTTGGACTTAATAATGCACCAAAAGTATTCTCTAGAGTGGTCATCGCAACATTTAAAGAATTCATCCACCAGTTTCTTGAAGTATACCTGGATGATTGAGCAGTCTATAGTTTGTTAAAAAACCATGTGGAAGTTTTATGACTAATGTTAGAAAGATGTAGACAGTGCCAGATATCATTGAACATAAAGAAGTGCATATTCGGAACACCGTTTGGGATACTATTGGGCCACATAGTATGCAAACAAGGTTTATTAGTAGATACCGCAAAGATCACAACAATTGTTAATTTACCACCACAAAAAACAGTCCGTTAGCTAAGAGCGATGTTAGGACACACATGTTATTACAGGAAATTTATCAAAGGATATGCGCAGATCACTGCACCAATGGAAAATATTCTAAGGAAGGATACAAAGTTTCAGTGGAATGACGAGTGTCAACACAGTCTGGATACCTTGAAGGAAAATATGGTTACCACATCAATATTAGTATTTCCAGACTGGGAGAAGACATTCCATGTGCATGTATATGCATCAACCATAGCACTTGGAGCTATCTTGGCACAACCAGGAATGGGGACTTGGATTACCCGATATAATTTGCAAGAATAAAGTTATCAGACTCATAACAGAACTACAACACGACAGAAAGAGAAGGCATAGTGATGGTATATGCACTGCAGAAATTCAGACATTACCTATTGGGGAAGCACTTTAAAATGTTCACAGATCACTCAGCCCTGAAATACCTAGTCAACAAGCCAGCGTTGGGGGGGAGAATCTGTCGATGGTTACTACTATTAAAATAATTCTACTTTGAAGTAATAGTCAAACTAGGGAAATTGAACGCAGGACCTGACTACCTATCAAGGGTCAAAAATGGAGAAGAACCTACAAATTTAGAAGACAAATTTCCATATGCATAGTTATTCTTAGCACATATTGCTGATGAATACTTCGAAAATATCATTTAGTACTTGAGTACAGGTACTGCGCCGCAATAATATAGCACAGTGTAGAAGAAAAACCTGGTAGTCCACATGACCGACTATCAACCGATTGCAGGACATTTATATAAAATGGGCATAGATAGTATTTTGTGAAGATACGTGTTAGATCATGAAATACCAAGAGTTTTAGCAGAATCTCAGGAGGGAATAGCAGGAGGGCATTATGCAGGAAAATATACCACACAGAAGGTATTACGTGCAGGACTATGGTGGCCAACGGTTCACGGAGACTCGAAGGAGTATTGTCAAAGATGCGATGTCTGTCAAAGGGTATGCAAACCCAACAGAAGGGACGAGATGTCATTATGACCACAAGTAACATTACATGCATTCGACAAGTGGGAAATACAATTTGTGGGACCAATCAACCCACCAACCAAAAGAATAGGAGCAAGGTACATTATCACGGCGATGGAATGCGTAACAAGGTGGGCGGAAGCCACACCATTGAAGGATTGCAGCACAAAAACAACATCTCACTTTCTATTTGAACAAGTCATTACTAGATTTGGGTGCCCAAGATTTTTGATGAGAAACCAAGGCACACACTTCATAAACAGTACCATCAACGCTATGATTGAAGAATTTGAAGTCCATCACCATAAGATCACACCGTATCATCCACAGGAAAATGGTACAGTGGAAGCCTTCAACAAAATTCTGGAGAACGCGTTGACAAAGATCTGTAATGTCAAAAGGGATGATTGGGACCTCAAAGTACCCACAATATTATGGGAATACAGGACTACATGCAAAAAATTGACAAGGCACACACCATTTAAACTAGTTTATGGCCAAGAAGCAGTGGTGCCATTAGAATTTCTAGTCCCAAGCTTGCGCGTAGTAGAAATCACACAAATGACAGAACGAGGTGCAGTATAGGAGAGAATGGATCAGTTACTAACCATGGAGGAAGACTGGATATTGGCAGGATTCCACCAACAAGTCCAGAAAGCATGAGATAAATCTTGGCATGATAAAAACATCAAGAAGAAAACATTCAAGGAAGGAGATCTAGTGCTGATGTATGACAACAAAGTGTTACAACACCCAGGAAAGCCCAAAATGCATTGGTTAGGACCATACGAAGTAAAGTCTGTCACATATGGAGGAGCTGTACAATTAAGATATTTATTGGGTGAAAAACTTAAAGGGATGATCAATGGGAGCTGACTGAAGTTTTACAAGGACAATCGACCACCCATCGCGTAGTAAAAAAAAAAAAAAAATCGAAAAATAACAAAAAGGGAAAGAACCAAAGAGGGCGCAGTGCGCCAAAAGTAGAAAGGCCACATAAAGATAGAAACACAAACTTGGCGAGAAGAAATACAACGGTCACATCCAAAGGGAAACAAGCGGTAAAAGTAGAGTCAGGAAAAGCAGGATGACATGACAACACTAGGCATAATTAAAGGACAACAAGGACCGATGGGACACCACATTATTCGCACCAACTGGAGAAGGCACAACAGGAGTAATGGAAAGTACGAAACCACCAAAGATGCATCGAACCAGTGATCAAGGTACATTAAACCCATAATCAAGGAAGCATCCTCGACAAGCTTCATGGGAAATCCATACAACACACGGGCGAGGGAGCCAATAGTCTATTCACCAAGAGAGAATAGACAGAGAGCGACAGAGGTGAAAGAACACAAAGAGAGTTCACGGAGACCACAGAGACCATTCAAACCCAACAAACATTTGACATTCACTACCATGGCACCACCTAAGAAAGTAGAAGCAAGCCAGACTGCCAAGAAAACCAGAGTTCAAACTAGGTCACGAGGATAGGCCGAAGAAGGGGAACAACAATTATCGGAGGTTGTCAATGTCGAAGAAATCCCATCCCCGAAGATGATACTAGTACAACCCACACTGATACTGGAATAAATTCAGTAGCCAACAGTAGAGGCCACGAATGTAGATATGGCCACAACGACACAGGAACCACAGAACCATAAAGAAGAAACCTTGAAGGAGATGGAACCAGAGAGTAGAGAATCATCTCCAAAAGTCAATGGCATGACGCCGAAGCCGATAACAGTAGGGGAGCCAAATGAGTTGAAAATGACCATCTTAGACCACCCAGTAGGGGAGACGAGGGAAGATGTCTCATCTTGGCCATAATGGTATACAGAGGAGAAAATGGAATCTGCTGGAACTTCAAGCCAGCTACCACCGCAATAGGAAGACAAGATACAAATACCAAGGTCAGCTCGCAAGAAACCGACAATATAAATCATTCTATTGTGCATACCAGAGGGGGTACAAGTAGGACCAGAACTACTGGGTCATGTTAGGAAGCTCAAATATTCATACCACGAGGTAGCAGGTGAAGCCAAGTTCCTGGAACTAGCGAATAGGGTCTTTATATAGACCACAAGCACAAATCGAGTTGGAGAACCGATCAACCAACCATACTAGTGGGAAAATGGGCTGGAGAAAATGGGAATTTTAGGTCTGTTGGACCTATCGCATTTTGGCAGAGGCTAGAACGCAACAACTTGTGTTAAGTAGATGTTAGCAGTCACACATGGACGAGACATATGGCTGGACAAGCTTGTCCCCATAACCGTTGATCTTATTGTGCAAATAACAGGGTTACCAATTCAAGGTATGGATCCTGCATTATTTTTGGATGAAAAAACAAAGGAGAAAGCACTGGCAGAAGAGATGAAGAATAAGTAAGACACTGACAGGGGGACAAGAGGGATTATCATCAAGAGGACCAACAATGCAGCCACACAATTAGGCATGAAAATCTTAGCCTGCAAGATGCTAAGGAAATGCCGCAGGGAGGAAGTCCCAGCTGGAGTTATTGCAGTTGCGGCCCAGTGCGCCGAAGGCATCTCAATGAGTTGGGCACCATACTTATTGAACTTGTTCCTAGAGGACTGCAAGGATGCGCATGACCTAGGAACATAGTTCCACTACTCATGGTTGATCACATTAATAGCCTTCATGGGATGGAAAGAACCAAGGTATGTATTTTTTTGTACCAGACCAAAGTCGCAGGGAGCAATATACTTGTTTCTCAGAGCCAGGCTAGACTCGAAGAGAAAGAAGGTGAATGGGTCCATTTTGGAGGGGTACCTACGTGACCTACAAGAATACATCTCCAAGAAGTGGAGAATTACACCAGAATTTGTCCCGCGATATGTAGACATTGCCAATTTCTAGGCCACATGACATGCAATGTGGATACATGCAAGGAAGGATCCGAATAAACAATGGATACAGATGTGCTACTACATCATAGAGGGTGACATTGATATGGTCATCAGTGAATGGCCCGACGAATGGGGGATTACAGTCATTACCAAGGAAGTGTTGGAAAGAACAATAGAAGAAGAGGCGGAGTAGGAAGAAACACAACCTTCGAAAATCCAAGTGCCCAAGAAACCAAGAACGGGCCAAGGCAAGACAACATAGAAATACGAAGGGCCAAAGAAGACAGGGACCCAGAAGGGGAAGAAGGAGAGTACACAGCCGACCAACGGACAACAGAAACAAGATGAGGGAGTGTAGGAGATCGCTCCAAATCCCAACACATAGGAACCAGGGGAAATAAGAGACCAACCGCATAGACAACAGGTGCACGAAATAAATCAAAGGCATAGAGAACACTGCCAAAATACACAATCACAGAGGATGATGGGGAAATGATCACCATATTGGTACATGATTATCTATCGGAGTACTTCGACCATGCTGCACACCACAAGGACAAGATTCAATAAGATTTGGCAGACATACAACAAATCCTCAAGCAAATCAGGGAAGGGAAGAAAGCAACCAGCAAGGAAGTCATACCATCAACACCGCATACAGAAGGAAGAGTGCAAGAGGAAGAACGACAGTCAGTCCACGGCATAGTGTAGCCACACGTAACATTCCATATCAACATTAGTATGTTGTGCATGGACGGAATTGTGGGGCAAACACCTTTGAAAGACTTAATCGAAATCCAACTGGTGTTGACAAGGATACCATTAGGGGCATTACACAAGTTGCAGGTAAGCGTCAACCACGCGGTACAATCTCGGGCATGCAGAGACTTAACTGAATTGAAGCAGGCAACAAAGAAGCGGGACGCACTGGAAATATTATATGAGAAGGATAAATCTGAGACCGAGGAGGAAAGGGACCGCTGAAATGGATTGGAGTAGAAAGTGGCAGGAACTTATGAGAAGATTCCATAGGTTGCACAGAGTGAGGAAATCACAGCAGCATAAAAGATTGATCGGATTGCACAGGCAATTGATCAATACCATAAGGAGATCGAGAGTCTCCAAGAACAACTCATACCAACTACTCCCCTAGCAGTGAAGGAGAAAATGAAGTAGGAAGAAACAACACAGTTGTAGGATATAGAGTAACACGTTAACACATCATCCAACTTGTTTGATAAAGCAGCGCAACTTTGGACCAGGTTGGAGGAGTATCAACAAGTCCAAAAATGGGACATGGAAGAGGAGAGGATCAACACAGTGATCCAAGAACTCAAGTAGAAGCAAAAGACAATACCAATCCCAGAATGTGTCAAAGGGACACATGAGATTAAGAAATTGTAGGCAGAGCTAATCTCTGCGCAAACCCAGAAACAAGAGCGCCAGGCTCAAATGGAACCACTACTGGAATGGGTAGCAGAAGTCCTGGCACAGACAAAGGAAGCTAAGACATAGATAGCACAGACCCATGCAGAATGTGCAAGATTGATCAATGACGAAGTGGTAGTCTAGATAGTGGACAAAATCAAAGAGAATACTATGCAAGCGTAGACACAGGTAGAAACACTCAAGGAAAAGTTCCAGATGATCACCACGGAGATCGAGGAAGCTCAAAAGGATTAGGTGGCTCGGGATGAGCCACATGTCAGTGTTGGGATGTTATTGGCAGCAGGTCGAAGTGGAAAGAAGGATGATCGTGGGGAAAGAAAGCGTGCAGAAAGTGAAGCAATAGCTGGAAGTAAATGCAACACACGCGCATGCAAGAAAGCGTGCATAAGGAAAACGACAGTTGGAAGGAAGAACAACATGAGCACGAGAGGAATACCTAACGTCGGTAGGATTAGGGTTTTGGTAATGTAATGTAATGGATGAAGAGACAAAGATGTATAAATACTGATACTGAGGATTATAGAGGGTCCCGATACATAGGTATCATGGGTTGGCTTTTGCATTGTTCAGACTATTGTTCTATCGTAGATATGTAGAAGTTGTTGCGTTATGTAATGTTTGACGACCCATTTTTGTATAAGTTGTTGAGAAAGAGGAGATGAAGAAAGGTAGATCATGAGGATTAGATCGCAGGCTGAGGAGCCTGGTGCGATCTAGTTTGCCTCATATAGATCTTACCCATCTGAGGAGAATTGTAAGTGCGATGTGCTGGATACGTAGAACTACCATAATAAAAGAGCCAGAAGCCAAATATTTATGGACGTATCCCAGGAGGGAGTGGAACATGGTAATATCCATGTTATGTGATGAATGCATGCAGATATTTAGCATATGTTTATTAGTTATTTGTTGTGCTTAATAGATGAATGAGTCATTATATTGCTTGTTTCAATGTTGTTGTGATATTGAGGGAATAAGCTATGACAGTTACTACATAATCGTGAATAACAATAGGTTGCAATCACAAGTTAGAATAAATGGTTCATAATATAGATCCGATATCTCGCGCTCAATCCTAGGTTGTAAACACATGAGCCTTACAACCACCCATTAAAGCTATCTTGGGTGAGACTGCGCGGTGCATTTTGTGTGTGGCGTTGCCTTCTGGTTTACCAGGAGGGCCGATAGTTTTAGAGGCTTTGTTGGAAACGTGAAAGACATGAACCCTGGGTCAATAAGAAGCTCAGAGTAGAATAGAGGGAGAGTTAAACCAATAGGTACACAGAGTTCCATATGCAAGGAAAGAAAGCGACACTGCATGAGTGTACACACCTCAACAATTGGGGACATTTATATAATGTTAGTTTGATTTTGCAGGTCTTTGATTTTTTAGGAGAATATTTTCATTGCTTTCAAGAACTCTTTGGGAAAGCATTTGGAAAGTTCATAATTAGGATTTTATATTTTTCCATCCAAAAGCCTCTGGACGTTCATCGTCTTCTTCCCATGAAGTGAGGGACAACCCTTTCTTGGGTCAGTACACCCGAAAAACCCAAAAGGTGAAGAGATGAGGGGATGAAGTGTGGAAAGTGGCAAGTATGGTCATGAATGGCATGATGAATCATCAAAATGACCTCCTAGTAGCATATCTATCACTAAGGGTGACCCACTTACTAGGGACCAATTTCAACCACCAAGGTGAAATAGGGTAAAGAGCATAATGTCCAAGAAAATTTCACATAATCAAAAGCAGTAATAGATGTAACAAACTCAAATGCCTCAAATATTGAAATGATACTCACCATAATACTTGAATTGTACCTCATGGAGAAAGACCCAATGTCTTCCGGAGGCCAACTAATGTGGTGGATATCGTCATGATTAACCTGGAGTTGTGGTGGTGAGGTGGGTTTTTGTCTATACAAGTGGACAATGCTGATCAAGTTTTCTCTTGGTACTCCATGTATGCAACCTGAGGGACTAGAGACATTGTCTCCTTCGTTATCCCATAGAATGGGGACAACAGGTAGAAAATACATCGCAATTGGCTCTTAGATAAGAGGGCTCCAGCTTCCTCAATAAGGAGGAGGAGGAAAGTCATAATAATGAAAGAGACTGAGAAAATTGATAGGGAACATGTATTCAAGAATGAAAATAATTAAATTGATAATTCATAAAGTAAAATATCTAATTATCTCACCTTCTTTCACGCTCAACTAATTAAATTTTGTAAGTTTCCTATAAGGGTTGTCCAAATTTCCAAAGATAAATGTAAACTAGTATGCAAGCTCTGATCATGTGGATATGGACTCATCTAGTAGGTTGGAAAATATGGAAGCATCATTACCCTAAAGGGAATTTTTAACTAAAGAATACAATTATCATTGTTAGAGATGCCTAAAATGCTACAAGTATTGGAAAAATAATGAAGGTACTCATATGTTGTAATAGTCCCATAATCCTAAAAAAAGGGGCATATGATACTTGAATTTTGGTAAAGGAATTATATTTAGAGTGATATTTAAGGGTGAAGAAACTATCCAAGGATATTTGGGTGTATCAACTTCCCAACTAAATATCCCATAGTTGTTATGACCTAAAAACTGATCACTTGTGACATTTCCACAAGTTTTTCCGAAATACACAATCATCAACATTTAACCATCCATTTCACTTCATTTTTCACCTCCACTAGACCTCTAGAATTTGTTGGGACAAATCCATATGTTGATATAATAGGGAAGCATATATATTACCCCTAATAAGTGCACTGCCAATGCAGAAAGTACCCCCAAAAGATGCACAACTCCTTAAAATTCATGATTCAAACTGTTTCCTTCCTGAATTTGCCGCAAAGGGAAATTAGATGTAAGTGGACATTTATAAACCTTGATTATTATTCTTAGTCTTGATTAGGTCACATTTAACCTCTATTTTGAAGACCATTTCAAGGGATTTAACCACCATTTCCCCTATAAATAAAGGGTTGAGGTCACTCTATATTCAATCCATCCATAGTAGGTACATGTTGTCTTAGATTTTCTCGATAGAATGTGATTTACCAGTACGTTTCCTCTGCTCTTAGGTTAGGTTATTCCTTACAATACGAAACTTACTAAGGCTTCTAGCTAACGTTTGTAGGTGTAGGGTACTTGCTAACATTAGTAGGCAAGGAAACAGTCTCCTCGCTCACGCTCTGGAGTGGCTACACTTAAGAAATCACTTCCTCCCTCATGTCTCCATTGCTGAGCTAGACCAGAATATTGCAACTAGTGGATAGGGGCCCAATATTCCCATTAACGCATGTAATGCTAGTGTTGTCAAAATCACAACAAAGAAATTGAAGAATCCTTCCTCTTGACAACATTTTCACTTTATTGATGCTCTCTCGCTCAACCAAGGAGGGGATTAATCACACATCAAGGAAGCCAAGGACCCATCCCATATAGAGGATTTAGAGCCCATCTACTCCAACAAACTCATCTATCAGGTGTATTCTTTGGAATTCCCATTGGTACTAGATATATTTTTTACATTCACGCGTTCATGTTTAATGATGCAGTTCCTTTCTTGTCTTTCCTTTTACATGGATAAGTTAGGGTTTGAAGTTTGTAGAGTAGATATAAGGTTTGTTTTTCAATCTCTAAAAACCATTTTGTCTAGATCTAACACACAACCATTAGGTTAGTATTATTTGTAGACCCTTGCTGCAAATTATACCCAACAGATTGACAACTCCACTAGAGAAAATAACTATAATTCTTCCCTCATTGTGGGTGTGTGTATCATTCCCCCTACCCCCATCAAGCTTGTGATTGTAGGATATTTTTCTTTATGTTTACATAGTAATGTCATATATCACTAGTAATCGATACACTAAATATATATAGAGAAAGGTGACTTAAAAAATGCAAACCTCGAGGTGGGTTAAGTCAATTTACAAAAATAACATATGATAAGTCAATTTACAAAAATAACATATGATGCACTTAAAGGAACTATTATTTCTATATCATTTCCCTATCTTGTATGAGACATAACCCTTATTTTCCCTATGCTTGTGAATTGTTTGTTTGGTAAATATCTACTAATTGTTTGTCATGCTTTCATATTAGAACAAGATTGCTTGTCTTTTTAGAATCAACCATATATATTCATGATGTTACTTGTGTGGTTCTGTATCCATTTTCAAAATCAAACAACACTCCCACTAGTTATAGTTCCTAATTCAGTTGAAGTTTCGGTTCTAAAGCTAGTAGTTTCATATGCTCGGACAAGAGTTTATGTTTATAATCATGATGAAGAGGAAACATTAGTAGAGATGGTGGTTGACCTAGCTTAATCCATTGAAGAACTGTTGTTGTGCTTGCAATATGGTCGCTTAAAGATTGTTTCATGCAATTTTTACCTAAGGGTACTATGAGGTGATATCGGTGTTGGAAAGCAAGATATGAATCAACAATCCAGAATTCTAAATGAAATCCATTTTGAGAAAAACAATTAGGATCTTTATCCAAGTTTCATGAGTGTGGAACTCGTTCTTAATGTAATTCTTCCTATGTTAACTCCCCATAGAGAAAGCGGAGGAGCTAGCCCCCATTTAATGACAGATACCTACAGTACGGAATCCATTCAATTTCAAAGATTGGATCAAACATGCTAGAGCAGTGAATTTCTACAATAAGAGATCATTTCACCTTTGACTAACAAACATCATAGCGATAAGTTAAATAAAAACATAAATTATTTAAACCCAAAGGTAAGAAGAATAAAGAGATTTCAAATCTTCCTGATTAGAGGCCTACATGTAATACAAAAAAATGTGTGAGTTAATCACGATGTGCACAAAATAAATTGCAATAAAAGCATGCAAGTAAATGTCCGAAAAATGTAATAATGATTTACTAGTCATGGTGTTTTTTTACAATACTTACTTTTTAATCTCATGCAAATGGCCAAACTATCATGATGTCTCAACCAGTACAAAGGGTTTGGCTCTTGGAGCTCACTAGTTATTGAATTTGATGAATAAACTAAAGTATTATTTAAGTATGTTAAGTATTTCACCAAATATAATTTCATATAAACTTTTAATTTCAACAAGAATAAACCAAACCATTCACCAAATATTCAATACAATAATGTATACAAAACCCTTGAGGTAGGGTAACACCATATATTACTACTTATGGAAGAAATGCACTCCTCAAGCAAAACTTGCTTGTTACAATAAAAATATTTTTCACCATACTTCAATACATTGCTTACACTTCTTTATATAGAACTCTCCATCTCCTAGGAACCTTCTAGAAAGCCTTCTCACATTTATTATATCTAACTATCATAATGGACCTTATTTAACCTAGTCCACCTTACATTGAATGAATTCCACTAATAATACATAAACACATTCCTATTGGATACCTCCCTAGGTACCCCATATTACCTCCCTAGGTATACTACGAAGTGGTATTACAGTGACTTTGCTCATACCAATGACAACACATGTGGAAACAAAGTAAGTTATGTACACATATGTATGACATAAGCATGTAAGAAACCAACTAAGGCCTATATTGCTAAATGGTACTTGAGGAGGGTGTGAACATGATGGGGTAGGCATTTTATAGAGAGATTGCAAGATAAGTGATCAGTGTGTTGTTGCACAAGGATTTGGCTCGTAGATATTACCAAAAGGCTCTAACTAAGATGGAGATGGATGCTTCAATTACTAATAATGTTGGTGGGATTATGACAAAGTATGCTTAGTTTGTATCCAAAGCATTGAGAAATGGTGAAGAAGCCAACATCGATTTACTATTATAGATAAGTTCCTCACACACCTAACCTGTAATTTTATCTCAATGAATGAATAATGGAATAATTATAAGATATTTAGATATGTATTCTCTTTTGAATTCACATGTTCCCTTCCACACATAAACAATTTGCAAAACAACTTATTGTAAGAGTCAAATAAAAGTATTGAGGAGTGTATCCCAATTCCAAAAAGACAGACAAAAAGTGCACTAGCTAGAGTCTTGGTAGCTAGTCAATGCAATGTCACCTTGGAAATGTCAACTTAGCCAAAATTCTAGGTGAAAAAAATGAGAAAGAAGCAAAACAGAGCTCCAAAATATTTGGTACGGAGATTTCACGAAGAAAAGAAACATCAAGTTGGGTTGAGAAAGAAGCAAAACAGAGCTCCAAAATATTTGGTACGGAGATTTCACAAAGAAAAGAAACATCAAGTTGGGGAAACTACTAGGACATTGTGAGGATTCTGGATCTGAAATGGTTCTCCCATGGGCACGTCTAACACCAACATTTTCATTACACCATGTAACCATGGACATTTACGTTAGTGGAATGACTAATTTGTGTAATCTTAGTATTTGATAACCTCCCATAATGAAGTAAGTTTAGAGGCTTGACACAATTGATTGTAGATGTCTTGTGCTTACTGAGACCTTTGTTTCTATGCTGCACCAGAATGAGTAAAAGATGTTGCACATGCAAAGTGGATGGTGGTGGGCATGACAACCACCCTTACTTCTACTTATAAGTCGGTCACTTATAATTTTTATCTTATTGTACTTTAAAATAATTTTGTATTTTAAAATTATTTGTTAACTCTAACAAATAACAATAAATGGCCATAGTTGTTAAGAACCATACAAATTTTACATACATTAAAATTATTTGTTAACTGTAACAAATAACAATAAATGGCCATAGTTGTTAAGAACCATACAAATTTTACATACACTAGGAAAATAAAGTCACGCCACAATTACTTAATCGATTTGAAATTGAATTCTAAAGTGAATTACATACACTAGGAGAATAAAGTCACGTCACAATTACTTAATCAAATTGAAATTGAATTCTAAAGTGAATTAGAGGAAATTATAAAATTATGGAAATGAATTTATATGAACTTTTAAGTTATTTGAATTTGAATTTCAAAGTAAAGAGATGAAATTACAAAATTATTAAAATAAATTTATAAAATTACAAAAATAATTTATTTTTATAAAAAATTGAAAATAAGATATATCTAATAAAATTTGGAATAATGTTAAAAAAATTTCATAGTCGAGGAAAATAAAGTCATTGTCACATCACAATGACTTGAACAAATTCCTCTTGAGGTCAATAAAGGTGTTATTACATCAAAATGACTTGAACCAATTCAAAATTGAATAGATAAATAAATTGTATACAGGAAAGGAATAAAGTTATATCATTATAACTTGAATCAATTTGAAATTCAATGAGTGAAATTAGCAGCAAAGTTGCTTATACATGCCTCTAAATATATTAATGTAATAGTTGTAGGTAATCCAAAGTGAAAAGTTAAAATAATTATGAAACATTTAAAACTTGTAACAATGCATTACTAGTGCATTACCTAAAATCAAAATGGAAATAAGAGTGGCTACTCCATGTGTTTAAAAGTTAAAGTAGAACTGAACAAACTTAGGTGTTAGTAACTATTGGGGTGAGTGCACGAAGTTGGTGGACGATAAAGTGGCAACGAGGTGAGAAGGAATGTGCACTCGCAGTAACAGATGGGTGTTTCTAGGAACGTGCATGTGTTCCTAATGTGATAGGTTTGACAAACCCCGAACCTCCACTTAGAAAGCTACGCAGGCATGTTCCCAAGAATGCACACACATTCTTGATAAACATGTGTGCGAGAATGCATGCACATTTATAAAACAAGTTGAAATAAAAACAACGTGCATGTGCTTTAGGAACACACACTCATTCCTAAAGAACGTGCATGTTATTATTAATAGGAACGCATGTGTGTTCCTGTTAACATGAAATATTCTCTACCCCCCCCTCTCTCTCTCTGCCCCCCTCTCCCTACCTCCATCTATCTTCCTCTCCATCTCTCCAACAATTCTCTCCCTCTCTCTCATTCGT
>ML785729.1:136597-216048 GCA_009831015.1 Picea engelmannii
GGCCATGGCGGCTTGCATAGAGAACCCTAGGTCCTATCAGGGGAATTTCAAGGAGTGGATTTCAAGATCAGCTATCACATTAAGAATATTCATTTTAGTTTTTTATTTTGTATTTAATTTTTAGTTTGACAGGCATGTGCCCATGTAAAAAGGGTGTGCCTTCATGTACATAGAATTTCCATGGTCATCCCACATATGTACTCGGGAAGAGGAATAAACAAGCCAAGCACATACGTGATTTTTCAAACTACATCTCGCGTACACCTCCATTTGTATTGAAAAATGGAAACACAAGCACTAAACCCTCTCCATTTTTTGTGTGTGACAAGATGTATGTGCATTGGAGAGAGAGGGAACATGAGGAGTTGGATATTTTGGTTGAGGAGGACCCTGTGGCCATTGCTATTCTGAAACAATGTGGCCTGTGGAAATTTTTCCAGTGTTAGTTTATGAGGGCACAACTAAGGTTGCTTAATTCCTTGGTCAAGTATTCACATCCTAACACAGAGGCATTCATGTTAGAGGGCAAATCATTGACCCCAACCATGGATGAAATTTATTTCTTGACTAACCTCTCTGGGTGAGGGGAACCGGTTAACTTGAGGACTTTTCCTAGAGGGTTGTATAACATCAAGGATTACATCGCTATGCATTATGAGGCTGGTACTGAGAAAATAGGTTCTCAAGTGCCAATTTACAAGATTACTAGACTCTCCCTACAAGTCATTTTATTCAAGATCGGGCAAGTCACTGGATCCGCAACACTCCATCAGGCCTCCCATGCACAAATGCATTGTGCAGTGCAGTGTTTAGAGGCGATGATTTTTGACTGGAGTACTACCATGCTAGAATTCATGAAGAGACAACTCACAAACTGTCGTAGGCATACCAAAACGAACTTTGGGTTTGGTACCATTTTATGCTCCTTTTTCTTCGAAAGGGTGCCCAGTCTCAGCCCGAGAGAGACAGTACAGGGGGATATCTCCTCCTTCCTAGCATTGTGCAGGTGGGAAGTCTTACTTCCTAGACAAGGTGGAGGAAGGACCCAAGAGTCCTTCGACGATAAATTCTTTGAGTGGTGGGCCCGTCATATCCCATTGATAGAGGAATATCCCTATGCAAGGATTAGTTTCATTAGAGATACCGACATGCCTGTGCCCCCTGGCAAGGAGCGTGGCCAGATAGGTAACATATATTTTTTTAAGTTTTAAAATTTTTAATTTTTATATATTATCCTTTTTATGTGAATGCAAGAGTACTAACTTCAAATTCTATTATGTATAGATGTGGGACCAGTTCGACTGACAGAATTCGCCAGGACCAGGCATCATCCTCGATTAGAGGCAGGGATAACAATAGCAGGAAGATTGAAAACTATAAGAGGACCCCCAGCCAAAGAGGCTGACAGAGTCTTGCGACAAGTAGAGAGGAACCTTACTACTCTCACTTGTGTAGTTCCTATGGTTGAGATTAAGGATCTCCCCCTGGCTATGCGACCACATGTAGTAGGGGTGCCCCGAACCTAGGTCTAATTATTCTAGCATTTAGCGATTGTCGTCGTCCACTATAGCAGGGCCAATAGGCCCATACCTTAGATAGTGTTGGACTATTCAAGTGTCGAGGGAACTTTTTGTACTATACTTTTTGAGGGCTTAAGCCCAACGATGTATACCGGCTACTTTGAGGCTTTCATGCCCACTTTGTTCCCATGACACCATTTTTGGACACACACACATATAGATGACATTTTTTACAATTGTATTTACATGTGTATGCATATGTTTTTAATTTTACAAGTGAGAAACATGTCAATCTAAAACTTGATTAGCTAGAGTATTAGTTAAATGATTAAATCTCATAGGAACATGAATATAAGTAATATAATCAAAAGATCGTTCTAAGAGACATACCCTAAGGAATCATTGGTGAAGAGTGGGATCATAAACTTGGTAAACCCCATTTAACTGGGACACAACCAGTTTCGAATCTAAGTAAACTCAGAGGAAGAAAATAGCACGTGACAAGGAATCACGTAGTAATTCTATCACTATTCTATAATTGACAACATTATTGGTTGCGTCACCTAGAAAAATACCTCCAGAAGATAACAAGTGACTACTAGGTGTTAAAATCACCCAAGCTGCAGAAGAAAGCCTCCAAGTGTGTCGGCTAGCACTGTCCACGAACCCAACATAAACTTATGATTCACTTGACATCTACCACAATGAAAAATCAACATAATAACTACATGTCCAAAAAAAAAAAGACAAACATGTATAAAAACTGTACATATATGAAAGAAGTCATGCTCTGGAGAACAACCTAAGTGAAGTAATTCTTAAGGTGGAGCCCATTTCTAGGCTCTGCTAAGGCATTTCCCTTGAAATGAACCAGACAATAAGCACCCTTTTATAAGACCTCCTTCACAATGAAAGGTATGAACCACATGGGTTTGAACTTTCCTGCCCCCAAGGGATCTTTGTCTTGGTCATAGACCAGGACGAGATCTTCCTAGGAGAAAATACGAGGGTGAACAGACTAATTATAATGACACTTGACCCATTTCTTATGAGCGTCATTAGCCAAGGATACATCTCATCACTGCTCATCGGGCTTCTCGAGATATAAAAGTCGTTTCTCAAGCGGTGTAGTGTCGGGTAGTAATTCTACTGCCAACTTCAGAGAAGGGATTTGACATTCAATGAGAAAGACTGCCTCCAGCCCGTAGACAATTTGAAAAGGTGAAAAATGGTAGTAGTATTGATTAACATTCGATAGGCCCATAGTTCCAAATATAACATGAAATTCCAATTTGACTTGGCCAAATTGATCGTCCACTAAAGAATATTTTTAAGAGACTTATTCATAGCTTCAACTTGACCATTCACTTACGGGTAGTAGGGTGATGAATGTTCCTATTTAAACCTAAGATTTGATGTTAATTCGGTCATCATTTTTTTTTGGAAGTGATTTCCATGGTCAGTGAAAATATCCTTTGGGATACCGAACCTAGCTACTATCTGATTGAAAAAAAAAGGGAAGTGGTTTCCCTATCATTATTAAATGTCGACATATCTTTGACCCACTTAGTGAAGTAGTCTACTACTGCAATGATATAATGATGCCTCATGGAGGAAGTTGGGTGACATGAAGTGAAATTAATCCCCCACTTGGTGAAGGAGGCAACAACAATAACCAGAAACATAGGAGCAGGGTGTGCCCACATCTTCCGATAGAACGATCTGACACGGGTGACACTTCTTGACTATCTCAACACAATCTTTGATTAACGAGGTCCAGAAGTATCCTGCACGAAGAATCTTTTGGAATGTTTCCAAACCAAACAGATGACCGCCACATGATCTAGTGTGATAGTCATTCAGCACAAGCTCCACTTCTTCATGAGTAAGACATCGTCAAAGAATGCAATCCACCCTTCAACGATACAAAGTGTCATCGGGGATAAGATAGTTCTGCGCTTGGCGTCATATTCGTCGACACTCATTGCGAGAAGAAAGGAACTTCAAATTCTAAAGATACACAAGTATATCTCCATACTAGGGGTCCGAAGATGAAATTAGAAAAATATCTATGTTAATTGGTGACTCTTTGGGTGAAATATCACCACTTTCGATCGACAGTTACGAGATTAACTCCACAAAGACCGATGAATTTTTAGATTTCTCTGAAACAAAATCCAATTCAAAATCCTGAAGGATAACTATCCATCTACTGATATTTCCACCGATGACTCATCATGTTAACACATATTGAAAAGGGTTGACGATGACAATGCTGGTGGTCTTGAAAAGCAATATATAGTGACAAAACTATTGGACAACGTGAACAATTGCAAAAGAAAGTTTCTCAACGTGTGAATAGTTGAGCTCCGGTCCAACTAAGACTCGACTAAGATAATAGATAACGTGATCATCAAGCACACCATTCTCTTGTACCAAGACCATGCTGATTTTAGACTCTGCGACAACCACGTACAACAAGAAATATTTGTTGTAATCAAGAGGGAGGAGGAGAGGGCTAGACGTCTGAGCATGTTTCAACACATCAAAAGAGCATTGAGCTAATTCATCCCAACAAAATGGGACTCCCTTTTTTAAAATACGCATAAACCCTTTTGTAATCTTGACATAATTAGAAAAAAAAAATGCCGAAGAAAATTCGTTTTCCCTTGTAAAATCTAAAGCTGGGGAATTGTATGCAGGGGAGGCAATTCAAATATTTATTAAACCTTAAGAGGATCGACCATCATTCATGTTTTTGACACAATAAAACCTAATAAATGACCTGACATCACACAAAAACTACACTTGTTCATATTCAAGCGAATCCGATAGTAGTGACACCTCTCAAAAATCAGTCGTAAATGGGTGGGATGATTGGATCTCTTTCAAGAAAGTGATGCTAGATCATCCAAGTATGCCTTGACTATGTGTTTGAGGTCATGAAAATAAAAATACATGGCCCACTGAAAAGTGGCTCCAACATTCTTCAAGACAAAAGGCATTTTCCGATAATCACAAGTACCCCAAGGACAAATAAAAGTTGTTTTATGTTGGTCCTCAGGTTTGATCTGAATCTGATTATATCCCAAAAAACCATCCATGAATGAAAAGAACTCACAACCCGCACATTCATTGATGATCTGTTCAATAAATGAGGTTGGGAAATTGTATTTGAAGCAAGCTTTGATCAAATCACAAAATTTCATACAGACACAAATCGTGCCCTACTTCTTGTTGACAAGAACCAGGTTCGATACCCATTCCGTCAATTTCACAGGGTAGATGAAACTGACTTTGACGAGTTTCTCCACTTCAGCCTTTATCATCGTTTCTTTTAGAGGTTTGACTAGGAGAAGCTTCTGTCGGATAGGTTTAACATCAGGATATGTCATGATTTCGTGTTTGATAATTCGTGGGTCGATGCCTGACATATCCTCATAAGAACAGGCAAAAATGTCGCAAAATTATGTTAAAAACTTGGTGTAGATTTGAATCTCTTCGGGGGAGAAATATGCTCCGGCGAAGACATTATACACGATGCTAGGGGTTTTGGAGATATCAATAGGAATAATCAAAACAATATGTGCCATGTTTCCCTCATCATATACTATGTGCATAGCCAGAGGGTTAATAGGACAAGGGCTATCTCCATTCATGGTCGTTAAAATTTCTCCTACCTATATTCTCCTAAGCTCGGGAAGAAAATAAGATCTATGGTGAATATCAACCCAAGATATATCTGAACCATTCATTGCCTCTAGAATCACCTCATCATAGGGAAATGTTAAGTCTAAAGGGTCCTTAGTGGCGAGGATTCTTGATCCCAAATAGGCTCGAGAATTGGATCTAACTCATGGGCGGGAGACAGATTGGGGTTGGTTGAGGCTTGATGGACAACAATGTATGCAACCTCAGCAATGGATAAGGGAATGGCCATGCCAATATTCCCTATCCCTTCCATAGAAGCCGATGAGGAAGGTAAATTCCACAGGTCATGAAAGTAGCTCATTTGAAAAGACAACACTTGAAACATTGTAGCCTTCGGCTCGTCGGCGATAGCCAAAATAAACCTTACATCATTGGAAGGTGGTGAATAATAAAAGGTTCCCATCAATGATGGAAACAATCTGGAACCTAATTTGACAATTCCTGGATGTGGGTTATCAATCATCGAGACCGTGGAAGCCCCCGATGAAGGGTCAGGATGAGAGAAGGATAACTGGTCGACGGTTATAATCCGATCGTCATGCAGAAATCATAAGACCTGAAAAATGGTGGCTACAACCGTGTGCATTGCATAATTCCAAATCCATCCTAACAAAATATTGTAGTTGAGAGGCGCATCGACTACTTCTACCTTGACGCACACAATTTTACCCTCCAACTGCATGGGAAAAGAGGGAATTATACCATGTGGTCTAAATGATAGATCGTCAAAATATGTAAGCAATGTGGGCGATGGAGACAAATCGGGTTGTCCAATGGCCTTCCAACATGCCAATGATATCGCACAAGTCGAGGCACCCTCATCAACCAATGTATGAAAACTTTTTCGTGTCAATGATTTTGTGGTGTAAGCCACTACTATATGAAATGTGACATGGTGAGGAAGATGAGGTTTATGGTCTGTCGGATCGAAAATGATCATTCCCGAGTTACTAGGTTATGCCACCCCTAGGGTGAACAACAACACTTTTCTCTATGATGGGAAACTCTGGAGAAATTTCAAAGAAAACATTGTGCAAGGAGTTTGTGCTAGATCCAACGGATTAATTCTAAGAAGCCCTCGCATTTGGGTTCTGAGAAGCCTTCTTGAACTCACATTTAGGGATGCGAGTCATTGTTTCTCCCACTGTCTTCTCAATTTAAAGAGGATTCAATGGTTTGGAGGCCTCTTTTCCCTTCTCTATAGATTCCATTGTTCTGTAGTCATGAGTCTTGGTTGATAAATGAGCTTCGGTGTTCATCATGTAAATGTTTATGGCTGGGTTGTTTGGATTAGGCACGGGGGGTCCTTGACTTACCTCATATAGGATCATGGATGAAGAAGCTTGAGCCATATTTTTCCATTGTGGAAAAGGGTTTGTCAACACAACAAGTTGTTTTCTATGCTAGTAGCTTCTGGGCTTTTGCAAGCCGAGGGAACATGTGAGTTAAGTGATCGTCCATGCAAATCTTACATGAAAAATTCACCTTGCTCTTATGATTTTTTCCCTCGCCAGCATTGTTAGCAACATTTTTATCCCCTTTACCATTCTTGTTTTTATGTTTCTTCTTTCCTTTGGTTTGATGGTTATCCTTGGGATTTTTCGATTGCACATTGTCTACATTCAACGTCTGGGTTGCGAGGGCAGTCAAACTAGGATCCTGGTTGGCCATAGTCTATTGAAATGATAACTGTTTTAATTGATTAGACAATAGATCTATGGGATTGGTTTGTGTTGAGCCCACTATGCCATAAGTGTGGGTCCTAGAATTTTGTTTGGCATTATCGAGAGTTGACCGTGGCACATTGGGTAAGATCTTGTAAAGCATGCGAGAGTGAGAGTAAATCAGTTCCAACTGTTGGGCTCTCATAATAGCCTCTTCTTCAGAAAACACCCTAGGCATTGCTATGTCTTTGGACATGCAAGGGACCAAATAATTTAAGGACCACTTAGGAAAAAACGTAAGAGGAACCTTGACCTTAATCAAGATCTTTCGTTTCCACCATTCAAAGATATGATCTGAGATGTGGTCAGCTTTAGTCTACTCAAAGTTGGCCAGCAACTCGGTGCTGACATCGTATCTCACTGGAAACTAGAAATGGTTTAGAAAAACCATAGCCAGGTCATTAAATTAATATTACTTCGAGTTGTCGAGATCAATATACCATTTCGCTGCAACCCCTATAACAATGCATTGAAACAGACACAAATGAACAGATTTATCCTTCAACGAGCTGGAGGAGCACCACAAGTGAAAATTAGTCATGTGATCACCTAGATCTTTGTCAGGATTTCCATCAAACTTAGGGATGTAAGAAGGAAAGTTAGTCTTCATAGGGGTCCAATGTAGATCGTGACAGATCGAGTCATTTAAAAATATCAATAAGTCTGGCAAATGCAGGGTTGCCAGAAAGGGTAGTTTCGGTTGTAGAGTATTTACATGAAAAGAGGGCCTTGGATTTTGACTAGCACAAGGTTGCCAGGAAAATTTGGACTGATCGCCAGGGTTTTGGTAGAAAATGTGGCCTTGAACAAAAAAAGGAACCTGCATTTGTTGTTGCATCACCGACTGACTCTCGACGTGCGATGACATCGCCTGCTTAGGGATTTCCCCCTGTGTAGTGTTTCAATGACCTTGGTTGGGGATGTCCCCAACCAATCCTCCTAGCATAAGTATTGAACCTTTCCCAGGGTTCCACATGGTGTGGGAGGGGTTTCCCCCAATAAACATCCCTTCCGAGGGAAATGAGCCCTACCAAGGATTTCAAATATCTTGTGTGGAGTATACTCCTGCCATCACTTCCTTTGAAGGAATGGGACCTTGCGCAGGTTTTTATTGACCAAAGATAGGGTTTCCCCCAGTCGAGAAAGTAGACAAAGAAAAGGTGTTATTTCCAAATGCACCAAACAAAGAGAATGACATCGAACCCACCGACATCCTGTAGGATGAAATTCACAAACTGCCTAATGTAGTTAGCATTAGGCCTGATCGACTGCTGAAACACTCCACCGAGAAAAGGGGATGGAGGAGGTATATGACCCCTGCCATAAGGAATATCATTAAATGGGGCAGTGATGCTCGCGAAGGATCCTTGCAAGGGAGCGTTAGAGATCCTTTCTCCCAGACACATGGTCTGTAAAGTAGAGTAAGTAAGAACTGATTTCGAGTCAAAACTAGAAATACCATATGAGAAGGGAGCACCGACACATTCTGAGTAAAGGGAACAATGGCGGAAACCTTTGAAGGAACCAACCCACTACCCGAAGTTGTGGGCATCGAGACATCCGTGGTCCTGATAGACGAAGGTGGGGGAGGAGTTACAATTCCCCCTCCAGTGGCAGCCATAACAAGAGTATGAGATCTCCCTGACGAAGTAGCAACGTTTGCTTCCATCCCTGTTCGCCGAATAAATTGGCATTCAGGAGAAATCACCTCGGAGGGGAGTAGTTGAATTAAAATTGATGCCGATAAGTTGGTGATCCGAGGATTTTCTATCCTTAAACCTTTGGTATTGAGGTCAGAAACAATGGATTCCTCTTGGGATGGAAATTATTCTCTCATATTTGGCTTGGGTACAGTTTCCTATGGCTGGGTAGCTTCGAACAATCCTTCTTGATCTAGTCTACTCCTCAATGGTGGCAAAGGTGGCTCCAAAATAATTGACGACAAGCCCTGAAGTCTACGCAAACGACATAGTTGTTGATCTTCCACTTTGTAAAATGATCAACCAAAAATAAGAGTATCATCTAGCGTGAATCATAGAGAACACACTAAAAGTTCCTAAATATAAATCAAGCAAACAACTAACTAGTGGGAAGGACATTTACGCCAATCAACACTAGAAAAACTTACCGATGAAAGTGAAAATAGAACACAGAAGCACCCTCTAGGTATACTTTGCAAATCATGATCTGAAATCCACCCTAGTTACTCTGGTATACCCACATAGTCACCCATGTAATTCCATAAAAAAATGGCAACTAGGTTTCCAACTCGTAGTTAGCCACCAGGAGGGTACAATTGACAGTCGGGCTGATCGTAATGAGCAGGATAACAAGTCTGAAGCCTTTCAAGGGTACCGAAGGAAATTGGTCCAGAATACAATTGAGGATCTCTATGGATTCGAGGTCCACGAGGCTCCGTAGTCAAATGCGATCAACATGATTCCCAAGAAATACCCTCAATATACAATCCCCACTACACCCAGTTCGGGTTTGGAAGAGTTATCTCCTCTACCTTTCCTTACGCGACCTCGTGTTTATCCCCTATGTTAGAGGGGGGTCCCGACTAAATTTTACAACGTTGGAATTTAGACACTCCCTATCTCAAACTCCAATGTTTGTTTTAAATGGCCTTGAAGAGTTTCCTCTTCACACCTATTTCAAGGCCCTAAAATCCTAAACTGGTCGGTGAACCCTACAAACATAAAGTCTAGTAGATTTTAAGTTAAGCGTTAATTTTATGGGATTGATTTACGCCAAGGATGCGATCGTGAAACTAATGGTGTTTGGAAGAGACGAAAATGAAGAAATTTACAGCATTTAAATGAAGAATCAAACTAGATACTTCAAGTTTAAAGCAAAAGTTTGTAAAATATTTGTAAAAATCAACTTTTCAAATTAATGTTCCAAGATCTTATAACTAAAAGTTTCCTAATAGAATTTTTTTTCATTTTACGATGTAAAACTACTTATACTTTCAGAAAAACAAGAAAGAACTTTGAAACTGAAACTCTTTTCTTTTTCAAACAAATAACTTATGCTACACTACCAAACTAAATGTAAAAATTCTTTTTGTTTTTTTGTAACACTTAAAGAAGAAAAAACAACAATGAAAGATTATTTTTGTTTTTTCAAAGCAAAACAAGATAAAAATAGAAAAGAACCCAAGATTGACTCAGACCCTAGACCAATTGTGTAAACACTGGGACTCAAAAGAACCCAAAAGAGGATCTAAAACTTAAAAGTTCACTCTAAACCTCTAGGGAAAGAAAAAGAAAACCAAGAAACAAGTTGAAACCGAATCCTTAACCCAAGCTAAAACCAATAACAGAGACTCTGTAAGGACGAAGAAAGGAATGAGAAACCCAAGGCTTTTGGCAAGAAAGATAATGAAATATCCTTTAAAAGAAAACTTTCAAGATACATAGACATGGCCTGTTGCACCAACAACCTGCGTATGTACGCAGGTTGTCTACTATGCAAATTGAGTATGTACGCGGGTTGAGCCAAAGAAAAGCACATACACCTTTGATATTTTTCAAAAAATAAAAAAACTTAGTAGACTAAATAGGAAGGGAAATATGGTAGGCACCTTGAAGGTGACCAAAGACCCTACAAAGACTCAACAAACTTGATAAAAACTCAAAAAGAGGTAGAGAAACCAATTAAAACCAAAAATATCCCTATAAAACCCTAGAGAGACTCCCTAATGGAGTTGCCAATTATGATAACGGGGAAAATCCACCTATTACTATACCAGGGTCAAAGTACAAGCAGAGAAATGATCTCCCTTAAAAGACAATCCTATTTCTAAACTACCCCAAACTATCTAAATAGACAGAAAAAAGAGAAGGAAGATTAGTAGGTGTACCTGTGGTCTTAACGCATGATGTAGACTTCCTTCAACTTTGTAGCTTCCTTGGTTGCGAGTCTCCTCCCAAAGATGACCTGGAAGAACACTTAGGAATACAATGCTACAAAGATACAACTTCTAATTATCCATGTTAGCATTAAGATATAAACGTAGATACATTAATCAATAAAGATATTGTTGACGATTAAAATCACAATGATGAATTCTGTCCGCAAAGGATTTCTAAAACACTATTATTTAATTATGATAATAATATAATACTAGTAGATGGGACACCCTTGTATACTAGAGGTGCAAGGATAGACATATTACACATACTTTGTTGCTCTTATGATGTTTCCTACATAGTCCTACATTTTTTATGATGTAGTCTTGGTTTCATTTGGCATGTTAATGAGTGATTAATACATTATTGTTGAATGTTTTTGGTAATCACTTGCGATACAGAACAATTTCATGGGTATAAGGATCAGATTGTTACGGGTGCTATGTTATAACCTTGTCACTAATTCGTATATTGATTACTTATCCACATATATACAAGGGATAATTAAATGGTAGCATGATCAAAACAAAGGAAAATTATGGAAAGGTTCTAGAGTTCAAACAAAAGGAAAGAAACTATGTGTTAATCCTTGAGCTATAATAAAAGACTACAAGCAAACTTAGAATGAAAGACTTAATGTATACAAGTGTTAGTCCTAGCTATTATGCTGGTTGTTTGGTTAAAGGACTATGCAAATTTTATTAAATTCGAATGGAGGAACATATATCAATGTTGATGTGATTATGGTGTGGAGTTATGGCAAAGGTTAACGTAGGGATATGCGATATCTCGGGTGGCACACTATGAAACATATATGGTATCATATCTTACGATGGATTGGAATTGATTATATGGTTGGTTTAATGGTGGATGCTATGTTTATTGGGATGTCTCGTACATGGAATTGAATGGGGCCAGGTGAAGAAGCGACGTGCATTTATTGCACGTCACTCCAAACCTTCCCTATCGCCCATCACCCTAGCTTCGTTGCATTGTTGCAATGTTGCTCTGTTGGTTGTGAAGCTCTGCGTTTCTAGGATTAGCAAGGGAAAACTTGACCAGTTCACCATTGAAACAATTTTCTCATAGGTATGGCTATGAACTTTCCATCTATGATGGACTCTCTGTTTTATGAACCAAATGATGGCTCGGTGATGCATGGATTATGTGTTTTCTTGAGTTTTTTTACTGTGTGTATATATGGTGTTATGGCTCTTTGTGATGATTGTAAAATGTTGGTAATTGTAAGCAGATAAATGGTTATTATTGTTATAAAGGTTGCACATTGGTTTTTTTTCTCGGTCAGTGTGGATTTTATGATGGATCTTTGTGAAATAATAATGACAATGGTGCAATAGGGATCTGAGTTTGATGGTTAAGGGTTTTTATTCACCGTTATGTGTATTCGTGCCTATCAACTCGATCCCCTCTCAGTTGTTGTGGTAATCCTTATATAGTTGCAGAGAAACCGTAGACAATTGGTGTGTTCTTTGTTTAAACCTCAGGTTGTTGTTGATGGTCATTTCCTACTGTCTTGTCACTAGAAGATTTCCAAAAAACCCAGTCTTGGTTAATAAAGGCTTCTATATTCAATACCCTCCACTGTTTAAGCTAACCCTCATTCCTCTCTGCAAAGTGTTAATTGCACCTATGTGTAAACTGGGTGTTTTACTTGAATCACCTTTCTCTTCTCAGGAGTTCACTTATGATCATGTCGAAGGATTGTAGGTATAAGACGAAAGACTATATTTTTTAGAAGAGTGTGGATCTCTGTTTCAATATTTTAGTGTGGTATGTGGTTGATTAATTGATGGAAAATGGGTATGAGGATTTGGAAGAGCACTATCTCTCCATGTTTTAAAAGAGAAAGAAAGTTTTGTTTCCTCTCTGGATTTATTTTTTTAAAGAGGTGACTTGGAGTGTGACTTCCTTTTTTCTCCTCGGGCACCTTCTGGGGTTGTAAAGTATTGGTTTATCAATTAAATGGCTATGTAATTTCAAGGAAACATTCTCTCTCATTTATAAACCTATCCTCTTGGTCGAGTCTATGTCTGGTCCTTCTGTGATAAATTTGTTTGAACAAATAAGAATGAAAATGAGTGGTTGCATACAGTCGAGGTTCGTCTTTCTATTTGTTATAGTTTCGATCACTATGTTTTATCCAGCCTGGTCTTGATTTCATAAGAAGATACCTGTGTGAATTTTACTAAGTCTAATCGAGCTTCTAGAAAGGTAAAAAGCGATGCTTTTGTGTCAATCTAGTTTTGTTCGCTTCATACACGATATGGTTATATTGAAATCATCATGTAGACTATCAATTTGTTTAAAAATAAGTTTATATATGATTATACAAAAAAATATTAAGCTTGGGGTTTATGTTTGGGTTGATTGTTGTTGTTGATTCAAGATCGTGTCGATGATATGATAGAAGACACCTTTGTATGATTGGGCATGATTTTAAATCTGGCCATGTTTGTTTTAAAGGCAACCATGTATACTAGATCAAACCCGTTTGTTCATTAAAGGAAAGTGATTGTTGATTGTTTATCATGGTGTATCATTGATTATCAGGGATGAATGTTGAGCATAATATACCAAGAATTGTTATGCATCTTTTGATTATTTTTAAAAAGGAAGAGATTTGCGTTAGTATATACAGTAATGTTGAATGGGAAGGGTTTTCATAAGTTATAAATGCAAAGATTGTTAAAAATTAAAGAATTTTGGGAAATTTAATTATTGAGACAACAAGAAGTTTTGTATACAATTGAGGAACAATGAATGTTTGGTCTTGGAAGTGGATGCTTTTTGGATTCATTTTGAATAGAGTTATGATTGTTAATTTATTTAATTTATTTTATGAACAATATCCATCTTGTTATCACCATAACAATTTTCAAATGGTATCCAAGTGTCAAAATTTTAGCGAAAGGCTATGTCGCTGAGGAGATATGATAATTCAGAGGACCAGGCTATATCTAGTGGCGTATGGAAAAATATAGTGAAGGTGTGAAGGGTAAGACTTGGTGAACCGTTGATCTTGAAAGTGGCCCATATCAACGGCTAAGGCGCATATCGAGGATTGAAGTAGTGCAAAGATTAAGCAGTCGAGGGCGGGCCGGGGAAAACTGTCATGGTTTTATCGGTGGATACATGGAACCTCTAGAGGTACATCGGGGAAAAAAGTAGTTTGACTAAAACCACCTTCTCCAACCCTGATGCCAAAATTTTTGGGTAAATGTGGACCGTAGATCTTAAAGTGGCCCGGATCAACAACTGAAAATCATATCGGCGATTGAAGTAGCGCAAAGATTAATAAATCAAGGGTGGGCTGGGGAAAGTTGTCATAGTTTAAATCATGGATGCGTGGTGCCCTCAGAGGCACATTGGCGTGAAAAGTGGTCCACCTAAAACCATTTTCTCCAACCCTCGATGTCAATAGATACCTATAAAAGGAGGACCCCCCGACATTACTTTATGATAATTTGAAGCATTCAAACGTTCAGAAATTTGGTGCAAAGAATCCATTTGAAACTCAAGCTCAGAATTGAACCAGATTCATGCTTCTTTCACCGCTTAACATGTATTTTTCACCATGGCTACTAATCCTATTGTCTTATCCGTAAATGAGCAAGACATCTCGTCCAAAGAAGAAGCCCTAATTGATAGAGACTCTGACATTTTCGACACAGAGATAATAGTCTCTCTCATTTTTGTGTCCAGATTGAATTTGTTGGAAAATGTTGAAACATGCATACCTTTCCTCGAAGCGGCTCAAGCCTCCATCACTTCTTACGTCGTAGAAGTAGTATTTCCTTTCCCTGAATTTATAAGATGGTGTGCAAAGCAATATTCTTAGGAAGAAAGAGTCATTTTGAATAAATTAGGGTTAGAGGTTTTATGTGAAATAGACAGTCCATCACTTTGGCACACCCTTAATATACCATAGTCCTCCTCCAAAATGTCAGAGCCCTTTGAGGAATAGAATATGATCATAATTTATAGAGAATGCCCACCAAAAGTAAGAACCTAGTTTCTGCAAACCATTGTCAAACCTGAACACCATTCAAAGAGTCTGTCATTACCTGCCAGTGTAAGTGTCATGGTCATCGAAGTCCAGTGTGCTTGTTCTTTGTTGAGTCAAATTTTGGGGTTGGACAATGACAAGTTTGTGGTAGAAGTCAGGTTAGATTTCCTATTGAATTTCTTTATGTCAGATTCTGGTTAGTTAGTATGTGTCAGTTTTGACAAATTTATTGCCAACAATATGCATCAGCAGTTGATTAACTTCAATTCATTGAGACACTTCAGATAATACACGCACTTGTTGAAAACATTCCTGGAATCTAACAGAACATAATTTCCTCAGATTGCATTTAATTCAACTGACTATAAAAGAATCACTATGCTTATTTTCATCAATAAGATTATGTCTAGGGTGTACAGTCTTATTTTCGGTTCGGACTTGCCAAGGGTCTTGGAAGAAATGAAAGGAAGTTTACAACCAAATCCAGAGAGCAGGGTAGGAGACTAGATGTTGTTAATACAATCCACTATGATTTGGGTATATGGATACCAATAAGGACCTTATCTTTTACCAATTTTTCTGACTCCCATAATATTTTCTTTGGAGTTCATAAGACAGAGGATCATCTCAGAGACAAAACATTTTTTGAAAGCACACAAGGCTTCTAATCTGAAATTTCCTTTCATAGTAGGTCCCCTTGTGGTGAATAACAATTCCTGTTTGCCTTAGATTCAATCCAAACTCAGTGAATTTGGGTTCACACAGTTGCAAGGAAGAAAATACGACCCGCACCAGATCATATCAAAGAGAATATTGGCAAGCAGACAAGGCCCATATGAACATGAGCATGTTGAAGGATTCGATAAGTTGGCCAATCTAGAAACCTGTGTAGATATGGAGGTCACTATGCAACATGGTCAAACAAAACAAACATAACCAACTTCTCAGCAGAGCCCATCACAAAACCCTTCTCCTAGGTTGTTTTTCAAAGTTCCTAAAATGAGCATCTACAATAAGAGGAGCAGTTCAGAGGCCCTGGTCACCAGTAGCCAACAAGATATTCTCAAGAAAATGAAAATCACATCATCCTCTCAAATAGTCAACCTTGAATAAGAAGAACCCAAAGAGAAAACATGCATGGAAATGGTAGAAGGTGTAACCAAGAACGAAGAAGCAGGTATAGGAAACAGGCCACAAACTCGAAGCAACACAAAGGTTTTTAGCAGCAGGAAACACATATTTAGCCAGACACCTGGGGCAATTTATCAGTCCAAGGAATATTTAATGAACCAGTATGTTGTGAAGGGAAGTATGGCCAATAGTGAAATAAGAGACCTTTTACCTAAAGTAGAAAAGACTTCCCTACTTAAAGCTTCCTTACTCTTAGTCAGAGATGTGGAAAAGAAAATGTTTAACATAGCAGTGGTTGATGATGATATGGTATCTGAGATCAAAATGCAATATGAAAATATTGGTGCCCCTGACAAAGTAAAGTTCCATAGAAATGTCAGCAATATGCTATATTCTGATTATCTGAGCTTAGGTCTAAGGGTTGCAAGATTGACAACACATGCACTCAAACTAGATGGACAATTGAAACAGGAAAAGGCATCTAGAAAATCCTGGATGACACAGGTCAAGAGGCTAGAATCTAAAGGTCCTCAGGGGGTGAAATCTTCTCTGGGTGAAAAGGATAAGATGATCCAAATCCTAAAGAAAAAGCTGAAGATGTCACCTACATACCATCCACAAACAACATAACTGACTGATTTGGAATAGGAGAAGGAAACATTCAGACAAGAGGCACTCAATTACAAAGATAAAGTGTTTCACTTGGAAAAAGATAAAGAGAAGTGGTCACAAGCACAGGCAGTGACATCATATATGGTTGTCATCGTAACTGCTAATACAGAGGCTAGATCTAGCACTGAGGGGTCAGTGCAAGCTATGTCCCAGGTAAGCATCAAAATAGGGTAGATCAAAGGTCTCAACGAGGTTATCTAAAGTTTGAAACAAGAGATGAAGGTGAAAGATGAGAAGATGGCTCAACTTCATAGAGATAATCAAGATTTGAAAGAGAGAGAGAGCAGGATGAAAACCAGGTTAAAGGGAAAAACATTATTGCAAGGAGACAAACATGTCATATGGGATGTTATTACTGTAGAGGCTTCTAAATTTAGGGTTTATCTAAATTTTTTAAATGACAAAAATAGCGTGGCTTCTATAGCTCAAAAAAGGTGTACTATTGTTAATGAAGTGTTAGCCAAGAAGCCCTCAAAATGGGCCCAAAATGCTATTGACTTGCTAAATTTTGTGCCAATTGCCGATCTTCAAACTATCGGGGTAAAGGATAGGACTGCGTTGATCATTTTGTCCAGGAGAATCATCACCAAGCATACCCTTCTCATATCGGTCCAAAACAAAGCTATGCAGATGGAGCACAACATACAAGAGTTTAAATATGCATTTGAACAATTGTTTATCAAAGGCCTTCCATCATTTTGGGATGGAAAAGGTTCATTATACAATCAAGAAGATTACAATTCTCTCCTCATGCAATGTAGAATGGACCATTCTAAATTTGAAGCTATGGAAGAAAGTCTGAAAGGCCCAAGTCCGGTAGAGTATTTGGCTATAGACTTTGAAATTTTGAATAAGTTCAAAACAGTGAAAGTTGGCATGCCGACTATGTCCTATGCCATGTACATTGACTTGGAGGTTTTGATTAAAGAGATGATGGATTACAAAATCCCCTCTGATTCGAAATGGAAGGAAATAGTGCGGCTAGGTAAGACAAAGTGCAATATCCAGGGAACAAGTAAATGATCCCCAGGTGTCATCAAATTTGCAGATTCGACAGAAGACCAGAGCAAGACAGATGGTGGGAAAGATACCGAACAATCAGAGAAATGGCCCATAATGTTGAAATGTTTTTGTCAATTATTGTAAATCGTTTCATATACTAAAACTATCAGTCGAAACTATTTTGGAAGATGAAACGCTTCAGTTTCAGTCATTTTGATCAAATTGTATAAGTATTGGGATACTTGAATGAATTAATGTTGGCAGAAGTGTAAGAGCACCTTTTGGTTTTATCAGACTCTATTTTGTAATTTTTCTTAATCTGAATTGAATATAAATGCAGAAGATTTTGAAGTCTCTATGAAAAGATTCTAAAGGGTGGTGATATGAGCTTTGTTTCCTTTCATCGTATGTATTTCCTGTGACCTGTTATTTCATTTACATTTTCTTCTATTTAAATTGGAGAGTTAAAGTACCATAAATCATCTTGTGATTCTCTTGGCTTAAGCAATTTATACTGTGTGATTGTCTTCTTAACTAATTCAGAATTCATTTCGGTAATGATTTGATGCAGTTATTTTTTTTCTTTATCTTCCTACACTCTATTTAAATTTAATAACAACTCAGATTCATTGCCTCATTTAGCCTTTATCCTCTAGAGAGTTCTATTGGTGGATGCATTGTTTTCGTTCACTTTCATAATTTTGACTCCATAGCCCTATGTGTTCCTCCCCTTCCTCGGCAACAACTTTATTAAAAACCCCCAAAACAAACCAAATATAACCACCGATTTCTAAACAAATATCAAGTGACACGAGAGAGCCCTCTATGAGTTGAGCAGGCTAGTTCCTCAGCTCTAAAGCTGGTTGAAACAGTTACCTCTGTCGTTTGTCTACCAGCCGAACAAAATTTACAGAGTACTAACACATCTAATTCCCTGTCATTTTCTCACTTTTTCATTCAATAAAAACCCCCTCATGATCCTAGATTCATTTTTCACACCATGTTCATTAAAATTAAATTAAATCTTTGTATTACAATGATTAATAAATAACACAGAGATAGATGACAATTGATATGTTTTGGTTATTGTTGCATAGTCGATTGTTTAATGAATTGTTGAGTAGTAATCATGTTCTTACTCCCTTTCATTTTCTCACTTTTTCACTCAATACAATCCCCTAATATATCCTTGGACCCTAATTCACCCCCTACTCATTGACAATTATTAAATTAATTTTATGGATTGGATTGCATGGGTATTGTTAGCACAAGATTGGTTGAGGTGCCAAGTGTCAAGAACAAGCATTGAAAACACCCTCACAAGGTTCCAAGCTTCAAAATCACCTATGGATTTATGCAGACACAGGGTAAGTGGTGCTACGTAAATGCGTTGCGAAATATTTCACAGAGAACAAAAGCTTCATAGAGGTGCAACACAGTCGGGCGCTACCTACAGGTGTTGCGTAATATTCCGGCAGAGGCTAAATTGTGCAGAGTTATTCTGCCAGTTTTGAGTCACTAATTTAAAACTTGGGTTATGAGCATTTGAGGATGTATTTTTGAAAACTGGAGGAGGTCTTTGTTCATAACATTGAAAATAACAAAAACCTCTCTCATTTTTTCAAAATGTGTTTTTTTTTAGAGATATTGGATATCGAAGTAGGTGTTGCGTACTCTGCACAGTGGCGTTGCGTATTAATTTCCTGTAGCGGTCACGGTTTTGATATTTTCCTTGTTGGGAGGTTTCCACATGTCAAGGAGAGTTCGAATGGATTCTCAAAGATCAGTTAGATATCAAGGGAAAATTGCACCTAATATTTAGCTCCAGCAAAGGCCTCATGCAATGAGGTGGAGACATTTCATTAATGACTTCCAACAAATTCTTAAAAATGAGCAGTTTGTTGGATTTTTGTCTCTTTGACTGTTGCCACATATCTCCAAGGCTTAGAATCTAATGGAGGAGATGGGATTCGACCTCCTTAGGTTATTTTGATGCTACTTTCTATTTAAAGAGGGAGATATCTCTTGAAGAAGAGATTCATGAGCCAAGAGAGGCCTAGAGGTTCTGTTTTTGTACTTTGACATAATTAATTTGAAGATGGCATGTCTTATCATTTTCTATGTTAAGAATTCATTTACAGAAGAGAGTGATGTTTAGCTATGTTTTTCTTTGTTTTGACTCTTAATATTTTTTCTTCTTCAACAAGTGTGAGAGGGATTCTTAGGAGGATCCTTTGAGATCTTCTACCCTGTGTGTTGCTAAATCTCTTCTGAAAAGGATTTTCAGATTATGATTCTTCTATTGTACAAATAGTATGCTTGAAAAGGATTTTCATGTCTTTCTGTTTGTAATTCCATGTTTTCTCATAAAAGTCTTCCACCTGAAAGCCTTGAAGGTCTAAACATTGATTTTGGATGATCTGTTTTGTTGTATATGGAAGATGATTTGTTAGGATAGATTCATATGATTTGTCAAGTCAAGCGGATAGCTTTCAGCCCTACCTCTCTCATAATTTCAAAAATAAGCTTTCTTTTCGTAATCTTTGATGTTACGAAGCTCACTTGATTACAGTCTAGGGTGAATTTTGGATTGATAACATAAATGGCACTATTGTCGGGGAAGGATTTGAGAAAATTAAAGAGATCCCTGTGAACAATGACGTAGATCCATCTCTTGATGGTAGACAACAGAGGGATACAAAAAATTGACTGTAATCATCTACTTGGTGACTCCATGAAGACGAACCTATTGGAAGACTCTACTATGGGAACAAGCTTGGATAGAAATGGAAGGCAAAGGCAAGTTCAGGTATCAAGTTTTGAATTTCTTTCTGGAACTTGTTCTCTTTATCCTTTATTCTTTTTTGGATTTCCCTGTACACATTAGGAGAATCATAATCTTCTTTGTATACTCTAAAGACCACCAACCTGTTCTTTCATATTCCTTTTTCAAACAAGCAGATTTACCCCCTTCCCATGTCATCGATGTTAAGGATATCCATCCACTTCAAACTCCTGAAGAAGATGATGTTCATAAACACTTTTTTAATCAGTCTGAACTTTATGATCCTCTCCCTTCTCTAGATTTCAAATTTGATTTATTACCCTCTACCTTTCCCTCTGTTGTTAATAACCAGCCTGTTGAAATTCAGCTTGCACCAAATGATTATTGTCCTTTTGCAGATAATAAAACTAATTCAGTTCAGGCTGCCAACTCCTCTGACCTTTACCAACAACCTTCTAGTGTTCAACAGCCCACTGACTTCCAGTTTAAGGTTAGGGGAAATATGTTTGGACCTCTATGTTAACAACCATTCTTGTCTTGGGCATAAGAGTATCCAGGTCTGCAGGTTGCACGAGAAGCACCCAAGCGCAACACGGAAAAAATCTCATTTCAGGCTACAAATCAAGCAAGCAGGCAAAGTTATGTCGTCAGCGGCCGAGATCCATCAATAGAGTAGATCGACATTCATTGGGTTTTCTGGGCTAACAAGTTGCCCGAGATTTAGTGCAAGAGATAGCACCCATATTTCAAGACAAATCTAGGTCGTCCGATCTAGTTGGGACAGGTGGCAGCCAGTCGGAATTTCGGGGATCGGTGTTTTGGGACACAAGGGACCTCCCATTCATTGCAACTAAAATTGTCGATCGAAGAAATGCCGAAGGCACCTTTGGAGCTAAGCCCACGGTCCTAGCGCCAGGTCACGTCAAGCGAGTCTGGGAAAGAAGGAAACCCCTTTTTAAATAACAAATGCTATCTCGATCATTCATTAAAGGACACGTGGTGCACATTCATGCTTTCGTAGTTTAGTCGATCGAGATTTCGAGGAAGAAGCACATCATGAACTCTCGGTGCAAGAAATCCCAAAAGGATCAGGACCATTGATTAGGAGGACATGCGGCACATGATCTGAGCCATGGGTGGGGCCCTTCGAGATTTTCATAGTGTCAGTGCCGAATATGTAATCTTAGCCATCCATCGAAAAGGATGTGTGGTGCACGATCATGCCATGTCGGCATTCGGGAGTTCGAGGGGTAAGCGCTCCTCATCATTTCACATCTCGAAACCCTGAACCCCGAAACGTCAAAAGCACCCAGAGTCAAGCCCATAGTCATAGCGCCTAGTCACAAAGGAACAAGCCTGGTAAAAAGGGATACCACAACTCTATACAAGAGAAAGTTGTTTCTGACATAGGCTGTGGGGATGATCCTGATGACCTAGATCAAAACTCAGTCCTTTCTCCTCCCCATTCGTCTTCATTAGAGGCAAGTTATGAAATTGATGAAGATCCCAAGGAGGAAGAAGATGCCCTGAGTGAGCTGATGGAGCAGGCGGTATCTCTCACTGCCCCAACATGCAAAATTGGAATATGATGGAAATGAAGAGGATTTTCCAGTCTTCGAGGCAGATGATCTAAGCAGCTCTTTTGAAGAGATTATCGAAGATTTCTTAGATGCATTAGCATCTACCCCCGATGAGCCTGTTGTCTCTGAATTAAACAAAGAATCCATTGTGGAAGAGGATTGTTCTTTCTTCCTTCATGAGATTTCCCATGATGTATTTACATTTGGGATTGAAAGGAAGGATCGGGAGACCGTTCCCTTTTTACAAGATGGGGAAGTACATGAAGAAGACGAGGAAGAACCAGAAGAGCAACCGAGTGCACATTTCTTCTCCTATCCAGAGCCAGTCAACGAGCAACCACCGCCCGAGATCAGTGAGCCTACAACAGTTGTCCACTCACCTGTGCTTGTCATAGATATTTAGCCACATGGGAACAAATGTGTAGCAGAGGAGGCTGCATGTCGCCAATTTTCTGAAATTTGCCACTCATTCTATGACCCTGTCAGCGAATAAATGGAGTGGCATGTCCTTTATGTCTTGGAGCCACCCTATTTCATATCAAATTTATCCTGTGAGGAGAAGTTGAAGAGTGTATCCATTTTGTTGTCACGATTACACCATCTGTTGGTGATCATCGATAGAAGGAAGGAGCTTCTATCCAGGAAGCTGCTTGAATGGCTATGGTGGAAGTCTGATTTCACCTAGCCCCATGTAAAATATTTTATTAGCATTAGGACTGTATATAAATAATCTCCTTTGAGCATGTAGATTTGTTTGCTTTGCTTTACTTTTCGGCCTATATTTTTAGAAGCGGGATGTTTTGAGCTTGACTCCATAGCCCAACAACAAGGCATTGAAGCTGCAGAATGAGTTCTTAGAGAATCACAGGGATGACTCTATCACCCATGGAGCCTAATGTTAAAAACCATTCTTGTATTGGGCACAAGAGTATCCGGGTCTGTAGGTTGCACGAGAAGTGCCCAAGCGCAACACAAAAAAATTCTCATTTCAGGCTACAAATCAAGCGAGCAGGCAAAGTTATGTCATCAGCAGCCGAGATCCATCAATAGAGTAGATCGACGGTCATCGGGTTTTTGGGGCTACCAAGTTTCCTGAGATTTAGTGCAAGAGATAGCACCCATATTTCAAGACAAATATGGGTTGTCCGATCCAGTTGGGACAGGTGGTAGCCAATTGGAATTTCGGGGATTGGTGTTTCGGGAGACAAGGGACCTCCCATTCACTGCAGCTGAAATTGCCGGTTGGCGAAATGACGAAGGCACCTTTGGAGCTGAGCCCACGGTCCTAGCGCCAGGTCACATCAAGCGAGCCTAGGAATGAAGGAAGCCCCCTTTTAAATAACAAATTCTATCTCAGTTGTTCATCTGAAGGAAACATGGTGCACATCCATGCTTTCGCAGTTTAGTTGATCGAGATTTTGAGGAAGAAGTGCATCGTGAACTCCTGGTGCAAGAAATCCTGAAAGGATCAGGACCATTGATCAGGAGGACATGCGGCACATGATCTGAGCCACAGGTGGGGCCCTTCGGGATTTTCATAGTGTCAACGCCAAAGATGTAATCTTAGCTGTCCATCCAAAAGGACGCATGGTGCTCGATCATGTCATGTCGGCATTCGGGAGTTCGAGGGGTAAGCACTCCTCATCATTTCACATCTCGAAACCCCAAAACCCAAAACATCGAAAGTGCCCAGATTCAGGCCCATGGTCATAGCGCCTAGTTAAAAAGGAACAGGCTTGGTAAAAAGGTTCTAGCGCGCACCATGTGATGAGACGGGTCCAAAAACACTGATGTCATTTTAGCCATCTGATCCAGGGACGCACGGCACAAGATCTAATCACATCGACATGTCATCATTCAAGAGTTCTAAGGGTAAGGGCTTCATATCTCAAAGCCCCAAACCCTGAAGCGTTGAAAGCACCTTTGAGGATAAGTGTAGGGTCATGGCCCATGGTCACTTGAGGGAGTAGAAAAGGCTGTACAAAGGGGGCCAAAAGTGTCGAGTTGAGTTTCAGAAGAGGGGCATCATGTTCTCCAGATGCCGGTTCGACTTGATCTCAATCCTAATACCTTCTTGGAAAGAATGAAGAAGAGAGGGGGTGGTTGAAACCTTGCCTCACTCATTAATTGTAAGGTATGGAGGTCCCGGTAGGAAGTCCGCCTGAGGTGGTCCTCTGTACTGGTTTTTTCCCACATAAGCCATGCCGAGTCCTCGACTCCCGAGAGAATTATGTGCATGCTAATTCAGCATTTAAGGGCTTAGCTACCCCCTAGTGTGAGCCATGCAAAATTAAGGTGGCGTATGACAAGGGAGTGCAAGCCAAATTTGATTGAAGAGATGCCTCATCCTGAAAGTCTAGGAGGCCTCTGTTGGGAAAATGTTTAGGAGTATATATACTTAGTTTTGATATTTTTCAAAGGATGGATGGTTGTGCAAGGCTCCCGATTGTAAAATATTTAGTGAAGCACTGGTTATTCTGGTTATGTATTAACATCTGAGACTTCTTTCCTTATGAATGTCAACTTCTTTCCATGTCTTTGTTCATACTGTACTAGAACAACTCAAAATTGGAGGATCCAGTCGAGTTGTAGCTGTTATAGGATGATGTATGTTGGATCATTGTAACAACTGCGTTGTCTCTAATCTTTCTTTTGATTTTCTCAACGCTGAATGACTTGGAATTGGAGGATCCAGTCAAGTCACCCCTTCAGTTACCCGAAACTCTGAACCAAGAGGATCTTGCATTTAGAGTTTTTCTTCTGTAAACTACTGAAAGGCCTGTTTCCTGAGGTAGTTTTGTTGACTCCTCTCACCAAGTCTTCCACCTACCCATTTTACAATCAACCCACTGACTGAAGTTAGATCAAGGCCTCCTTTGTTCTTTACATACCAGACCTGGTCCCTGAGCTAGAGTGATTCCTTCCTGGGTCTCTAACCATTTGATAATCCATTAAACTTATCATGACATAAAACTAATGGGCGTTGGGCTCTGCTCCTGTCGCAATCTAGGAGTGACTTCTGACGCTAACACTCTAATGCTCCCATCCTCTCTTCATCCTTAGCCTCCCAGATTTTTCAATTACCTACCAACTTTTTCTGGAAAAGATAATACTACAGGAGAAGAGAATCTTTCAGCCTTTCAAGACTTTATTGATAATTTGGAAATCTTGCATGAAGATATTATCATGAGGATTTTCTCTAAATCTTTGATTAGAGATGCTGCCTTGTGGTTCAAAAATATGAAAGTTGATTCCATTGGTTCATGGGATGAACTATATGACACCTTATTTAAGTACTGGGGAGAGAGAAAGTCATTGGATCAGTACCTACATGAATTCACTACTTTGAGAAAAGGAAAAAATGAAGTTCTATCTTCTTTTAATCGAAGGTTTTGCAGCTTGTATTGCAGCCTGCACCTTGAAATTAAGCCTTCTGAGACTGTTGCCATGGTGTATTACATAATGTCTCAATATTCTGACCTTGTTTTGTATCTTAGGGAAAGAAAATCTACATATTTATCATAGTTATTCATAGATGTTGAAGAAGTGGAGGAGAACCTTCGAGCTTGTGGCAGGCTTCAAAGTCAGCATCATGTCAGTTCTGAACATGAGGCAGATTTTATTTGCTGTCCCTATGAAAAAAATATAGTGGATGATTTGGTCCTCCAAGTATGTATCTTTGACAACCTTTCCTCGGAGGAAATCACTATCTCAAGCATTGACCAAGAGAAACTTGTTTTTAACAAACAATTTGGTAGTGAATACATTATTGTTGGAGAGAATCCTGAAACAAGGCATTCCGAATATCAAGAGTCAAAGGTTTGTTATGGACAACCTATTTTTGATGGAAATAACAGTGACGGTGATGAACATAATTTTTATATGATTTTTTTGGAACCTCTTAGCACTATTCATGTATATGATGATTATGGTCTTGATCCTTGTAAATTCTATGGAGGTGTTGAAAAGGATTTTCATATAAATCTAATCTCTTATCCATCACCAATAAATGAACAACCCTGTCTTAATAAAAACCATGTGTATGAAGGGAAATCTATTTTTGACGAATATTCTAGTGATAATGAGCAGCAAGCTTATCCTATATTTGATCACTATGAAGACAAAGAGTATGATGTAGAGGTTGGCCTTGTCATAGAAGACATAACCTGAATATTTGACCAGGAGCATCCCTTAGTTGAGGCACACGAAGAGATCATTTATACATGACCGTAAGTAAATCAACAATCATCAGTGGATCAACAACCACCTATATCAATCCTTCTTCCACTTGTACCCACAATTTACAGTAAGCAACTTGAAGTGGAAAAAGAAATATGCTATCAGTATCATGTGTTTTATCACCATCTTCATGACCTTGTAGGGGTGTATATGGAGTTGTATTTCTCAAATGTTTTGGAACCTGTAAACTTTATTGTGTCAGCAACAGTGAGAGGAGATATAGGAAATGTTTTCAAACCATTGTCATATTCCTCTTGTGTGCTATCAATCATTGGCATTATAAAGACTCATGTCAGCAAGTTTCTTGAATGAATTTGGTGGAAGTTTGCCTTCACCTAGCCCATTGTAAAATTCAGTTAGCTTAGGTTTTGTACATAAATAAGCTCCATCAAGAGCAGGAGTGTTTGATTTATGTTTGAAAGTAGAGTAATATAAATTGTCAGTATGTTGTTTTCAACATGATGCAACAGAGCATGACTACACAAGCCCAAAGGATAAGGAAATAAAACTACAAGAGTTATTAGATCCTCACAGGGAGGACTCTATCCCCCATGGAGCCTATTTTAGCACAAGATCGGTTGAGGTGCCAAGTGTCAAGAACAAGCACTGAAAACACTCTCACAAGGTTCCAAGCTTCAAAATCACCTATGGATTTATGTAGATGCAGGGTAAGTGGTGCTACGTAAATGTGTTGCGTAATATTTCATAGAGAATAGAAGATTCATACAGGTGCAACACAATCGGGTGCTACCTACAGGTGCTGCACAATATTCTAGCAGAGGATAAAATGTGCAGAGTTATTCTGTCATTTTTGAGTCACTAATTTAAAACTTGGGTTATGAGAAGTTGAGGATGTATTTTTGAAAACTAGAGGAGGTTTTTGTTCATAACATTCCAAATAACAAACACCTCTCTCAAGTTTTCAAAATGTGTTTTTGTGTGAGAGATATTGGATATAGAAGTAGGCACTGCGTACTCTACGTAGTGGCATTGCATCCTAATTTCCTGTAGTAGTCAAGGTTTTGATATTCTCCTTGTTGGGAGGTTTCCACATGTCAAGGAGAGTTTGAATGGATTCTCAAGGATCAGTTCGATATCAAGGGACACTTGCACCTAAGATTTAGCTCCAACAAAGGCCTCATGTAATGAGGTGGATATATTTCATTAATGACTTCCAACAAATTCCTGAAAATCAACAGTTTGTTGGATTTTTGTCTCTTTGACTGTTGCCACCTATCTCCAAGGCTTAGAATCCAATGGAGGAGATGGGATTCAACCTCATTATTTTATTTTGATGCTATTTTCTATTTAAAGAGGGATATATCTCTTGAAGAAGAGATTCATGAGCCAAGAGAGGCCTAGAGGCTCTATTTTTGTACTTTGACATAATTAATTTGAAGATGGTCTGTCTTATCATTTTATATGTTAAGAATTCATTTACAGAAGAGAGTGATGTTTAGCTATGTTTTTCTTTGTTTTGACTCTTAATCTTTGTTCTTCTTCAACAAGTGTGAGAGGGATTCTTAGGAGGATCCTTTGAGATCTTCTACCTTGTGTGTTTCTAAATCTCTTCTGAAAAGGGTTTTCAAATTACGATTCTTCTTCTACTGTACAAATAGTATGCTTGAAAAGGATTTTCATGTCTTTTTGTTTGTAGTTCTATGTTTTCTCATAAAAGTCTTCCACTTGAAAGCCTTGAAGGTCTAAACATTGCTTTTGGATGATCTGTTTTGCTGCATATGGAAGATGATTTGCTGGGATCGATTCATATGATTTTTCAAGTCAAGCATATATCTTTCAACCCTACCTCTCTCATAATTTCAAAAATCAACTTTATTTTCGTAATCTTTGAGGTTACCAAGATCACCTGATTATAGTCTAGGGTGACTTTTGGATTGATAACAGGTCTGATGTGATCGCTGAGCCAAAATTTGTTTCATAGTAAGAGAATGTCATGTATGGTCTGTTTAAGAGGCTAGTTGCTAATAAATGATGCATACTTTGAGCTTCTTCAGCAGAGGAAGTCATGGAAGAAATAATAGGGGCGGGGGGAATTGGAAAAGAGGGCCTAGAAGGCCTAGATTCTCAATACATTTCAATGCATATCCTCAATAGTTAAACTAGATTTTCCAAGATGGATTTTTCAATTAGATTGGACAAGGGGTAGTCCAAACTAGACCGGAGAGGCCTCCTTTGCAGCCCCAACATGTCCCTGGTATCCATGTACCCCCTCATGTTTCTCTGCAACCTGAAGTTACTTAGACAGATGGCAAGAGATTGTTCACCCAACAGTATCCCACCATCGTGGTTGGCCAAATCTGTCTCTATCTGTTCCTCCTCCACCTGTTAACCCAAATGTCCAGATTTCCCCTGCACACTCACCTGTACAATCCTCCCACACAAGAAAAATACTCAAAACGGAATCCCACAATATGCATGATAAAGGAAAAGTTATTTCCGCCCCCTCTTCTCCTTCAAGTGATTTATCCAAATATGTTTCATCTCGCATGCACTTGAATGATGATTGTTCTCATGTATTCAGTGAGATCAAGCCTCAATGCTTTACACAACCTTATTACAAGGGAAAAACTCTCTATGGCCTAGGGTAAACCACAACAGATAGGTATGACTGCAGAAATCAACTCAATTCAAACATGTGATATATAAACTAATGTGCAATACAAGGAAGAAGCCTACCTCGATCTAATCATTTGATGTCGTTCCATCGTTGAGCACTTTGACCTGAAGATTTACACTTGCAAGAAGTTCTCAACAAACAAGCGATGCAAGTATATAGTGACAATATATAAAATGAGTTAGCACATCTGATAGCACAATCCATTAATAAACATTACAAACATGCCCATGGATAATAATCATATATTTTCAAGATATTGATAGGACATGAAAGGATTATTAAAATTAATAATTGATCAACATAAGTATCAACATTACAAATTTCCGTGTCAGAATAGTACGAAACCAAGAAACCAAGTTCCTTCCAACTGGGTCTCCACCACTTCAATCCTACACCAAAGGAAAACTCATATCAAAGAGGTAATGAGGTCCTCTCGACAATAACGAAAGAGCTTGGGGGCTCAACACTGTGTTCAGACTTGAGGGACAAAGGGATTCAGACTCAATATGAAGTAATTTCTCCAGAGTAACTTTGCTCTCAAAGTTGAATGCTTTCTCTTCTCTCCATAGATCGAAATTGTGCTCTTATAGCCTCCAGAATGCAACTGAAGGGCCAAGTCAGAATGTTTCCAATATATGGAAGGCCAAAGATCAGAGATCATTTTTTCGTGACATGGAAACTTGACCTCATTTTGTATTTTTTGGCACAAATCCCGATATACGCAAGTTGTAGTGGAGCATCAAGCATATACGCATCTTGCAAAGTAGTTAGGAAGTGTATATGTCAAAAAATATATAATTTTGGCTCTGGATTTATCAAATAGGGGGTTGATAATTCTGCATAGGGAAATGGAAAAAGGCCCTCTATGCAAGATAGCAATGGTAAGGAAAATCTTGCTATCACATATGCCCCCTAATGTGTGAGATCAAAGGTTTATCTGCGATGGCCAAAATACATTATAAATAACCCAGAAGTGGAGTGGTAGAGAACCAGTTGGACGAACTCAATTGCTCATTACATTATGTATTGAATTTTCATACATGGCTGCCAAAAATACAATGCAGATCCATGTGGAGAATATACCAACAAGTTTTCATGGCCATGTGTAGGCAAATATAAATGCGATTACATGTCAATAGTTGTCATAGTCACGAACAAGGCCCAATGAAACCAGTCTCAAAATAAATCTAAAGATATCTGTATACCATGGAGTACAATATAATCTCCCATGATCGTTGAAGTCAAATAGGTACTGGTCCAATGAAATGGAAGCAACAACTCAGGAAATCTGCGTCCACAAAGTGATGTCTTCAAGTCTTGAATGAAATCCGCCAATGGTGCAAGTCTACATCATGTGAATAAATGAGTTGAGGTCGAACAAGATGAGACATCATTTGATTACCAGTCATTGAGGTATATCGTTAACAAACACGAGATAGCCTACCAATGATGAAAGTAGGTATCAAGGCACTGAGTACATCTCTACAAATGTGAATAAAGGAGCTAGTGTCTAACATTTGAGAGATCCATTGATCAAGATACATTGATGTATTCCCATCTGTCAATGGTGAGAGAGCCTGCACTAATGACTACAAACCTCAAGGTACTCATAAAAATATAATTCTCGTATCCAGAATACATGAGCTAAAGTCGATGCAAAGAGACCCACTAAAAGGAGAGAATTAAGGCATCTCTCATCAGTCAGCATGAGGAACAAAGCAGGAGCTTCATGATTTGGTGGAGATTGAATGAAGAACATGTTCACGAACCAACGACCCTGTGCATCTTTCGCATGTGCCAAATGCAAGCGGTACACAAAAAAGACCCTCTGAATAGCAGCTAATGATGAAAACTACTGACAAAGGAGAGGAAACCACCAATAAGGCTAATGGCATCCAAGACACTGCACGAATTCCAAAGTGTGAATAGATGTCTTTCCATTGAACACAAGGGAAACCACCCAGTCAATGACCCATGATGAAATGTCGATTTTTGGATTCAAGGTGACCTACCAATGATGAAAGTAGGGCCAGGGTGCATCATAAGACCCAAGTATCATGTGATTCTGAGACAAACTGAGGGTATGGCTGACATGCAAAGTCAAGATTTCTGAGGAGTGGCCAACATAGGTTGATAGACTTCCTTTGAACAAAAGCATGAGACATACGATGGAATCTGAAAGAATAGACTTAATGATGTGACAACTAGATGCAAGAGGCATCCATAATGTTCTCTATAGTGACTGGAAGATTAACTAGTTGGTAGAGAAAATTCTGTAATGAGATCATTTTCCTAAGGCCATGCTAAACCCAAAATTATGATGATGCAAGGATTCAATAACTTTTTGCTCTGTTCAAAGGTGACATGACTGCTGCTAATTACAATATAGTACTCTCTTCTTGCCCATATTTTTTTGTTTTTTCATAAGAAATGAATGCTATGATACAGAGGAGGGAACGAGTGTCGCAAGTAAGAAAAACTAGTTCCAGCAGTGAAACGTACCTATGCTCATTGCAAGGAAATGCATGTGGGAGATGGACACTCGGGGTGATGTTCCTTCCTGGGTATAGGGTGTCAAATTGTGAAGGATATAAACAAGGCTTTGCTTGGTTGAGGATGCAAACTGCTTGGGCCATGGTTTATAACGCAAAGCGAGAACCGGCCAAAGGATCAATAATGCAAGAGAGGGCATGAAATGCAATCACAATTTAATTCCAAAAAATGTACTTTTTTATATCTTTTAGTCTACTTGGTGTGAAAAAGGGGTAAACTTGTGCCAAATAGACATCTTTTCAAATCCAATTTACGAGTGTGAAAAAGACAAGTTCACTCACCGATCTTTTCTATTTTTGATAGCGAGTTGGAAAAGAGCTTAACTAAGACTCATGATCTTTCAAAACCAATTTTAATGAGTGTGAAAGGGAAAAATCACTCAACAATCTTTTCAATTTTTAATAACGAGTTGGAAAAGAGCTTAACTAAGACTCGTTTGGAAGATTCTAGGAGGAAAGCCACGGGGGAGGCCAAGTATCCCATACCGATCTTCTATGGAATGTCAGTATCTTATGAAGAACTGACACAAGCTCTGGAAGACTGAAAGCTCTCCAAATCGAGGAGGAAAAAGTGCTAATGGAGGTTATCGTCTCCGTGATATATAGGATAATGTCTCTTCCTGGAAAAGACATATGCAAAGGCATTGGATACCCCACAAGACCATCCCAATCAAAGGGAACCTCATCAAGACTTGGAGGGAGAGAACTCAGGAAGAGTAAAAATCTCTCTTATGAAGAAGGTGAAGTAATAGAAATTCTAAGGACATGGAATAGAAGGTGTAGAATCAGAACCAAAAGATCGAGATCGACCAAAAATTACATTGGTGTGACCACTTCCTTAGACCTATCACTCTCCAAGAGAAGAGTGGGGTTGATCGAATATTGCATCGACATGACCACTTAACCAACCATTGGTGGAATAGGATGCAAGACAAGAAGGTTAGGAGGTGTATCACCCCAAAAAATAGGAGTGTTGTCGGTCGAAGATTGCATTGAAGCGAACATTGGTTGAACAAGATATGAGACAACAAGGTCAAGTGACACATCACCCCTAAACATAGGAGAGGTGTCGGTCGAAGATTTCATCGACATGACCATAGGTTGAATGAGATGTGAGACAACGAGGTCAAAGGATGCATCAACCCCTAAAGGAAAAGGGGTGTCAGCCAAAGATTGCATTGGCATGATTGTTGTATCAACCAAAGAAGGAACAAAGTATTTTGAAACCATAGATGCCTCAAAACCCGAAGGGCCCTTAGGTGAACCCCATGCTTCTAGTATCCCAATAGTAACAGGACACAAACGAGTAAGGTCACTTCCTTCGCAATACCTGCAAAGGAATCTAGGCTTATGTTTGAGACATCTAGGATTCTCAATCATATGAATGCCCCCATCATGACTTGCAGTGGCTGGTGACATGCTCCCAACATGACTTGCAGAGGCTAGTAGAAAATCTCCAACTTGACTAACAGAGGTTGGTGATGAATCCCCAACATGACTAGCAGAGGTTGGTGATGGATTCCTAACATGACTAGCAGAGGTTGGTGATGGATGTCCAGTGTGACTAGCAGTGACCACACATGTTCCCCCAGCATGACTTGCAGCGGCTAGTTGTAGGTCTTCAACATGACTCACAAAGGTTATCGACCAATATCCAACATGACTAGCAGAGGTTGGTGATATAACCCCAATATGACACAAAGTGTCTAAACTTGTGCCCCCAACATGACATGCAACGGCTGGTTGCAGGTCTTTAACATGACTTGCAGAGGCTGTTGACCAATCTCCAACATAACTAGCAGCGGTTGGTGATATAATGCCAGTATGACTTGCAGTGACTGGACTTGTGCCCCCAACATGACTTGTAGTGGCTGGTTGCAGGTCTTCAACATGACTCGTAGAGGTTGTCGATCGATCTCCAACATGAATAGCAACAGTTGGTGATATAATGCCAGTATGACGCATAGTGACTGGACTTGTGGTGGTACTGAATTATGGCATTTGAGTCCAAGGTGCAAGGAAAGATTGATTTTGAGAAATTGTAGACCAGGAAGGATCCTGGTTTACACCCTATCCCTGTCCGACAAGATAATATCCTCCTCCATACTGATTCATAAAGGGTTGTAAGGGCATCGACACTGAAGAAGCCACTTGCGAAGAGAAAGTGACATGACAAGGGTTACTCATGTGAGGATACATGTTTCCCCCAGATGAAGGAACTTCATGAGGTGGTTTTCCTATACTATAAAAATAATTCCCCCTTGGATGAAACACCAGAGGGAAGACGGAGGTCCGCCATGGGAAAAGTGTTCGTAGGAACTGACATAGTGGAAGAAGAATAAGTGGATGGAGTTTAACACATGGAAGGATTGCTTAGTTGGGCACTTACTTCTCACATAGTGGATTCATAGGAAGGAAGATTCCAACCTCCTACCATAAGAGGTGTTTGAAGGATATGACTTCTACCAAACGGAGAGGGATAAGAAGGAGGCATAATGCCCCCATACCCAAAACTTTATTTGCATAAGAAGGTGAGACAGAGGATGGAAAGTGCGAAGACATATCAAGCATACCATGAGAAAAATGATTAGATACCCAAGGCATGGACTGAGTATTATAATTTTGCATACCATAATGCAAAGTGGAAGGATCCATCCCCATGAAATGAGTGGACATCATGGGGGGGGGGTAGTAGTAAATGAGGGAGCAAAAGAAATTCCTTGTCCATGATAATGAAGACTCAGTATAGACTCTTAAGTCCAACTAGTAATCAAAGAGCATACCAAAAATTCAAACGGCCAATATGCATGCAAACGGGCTAAAGTGGTTGAGTGGCCTCCCTCGCTAAATAAGGTATGACTCGTCCAAGAGGGACTTGAGACTCCCTGCTAAAGTTTGGAGGTAAAAAAATCAGTTGTAAGGGCCCTCGTAGGCTTAACAACCAGTCAGTCAGATCCCCCCAGAGAGGTAATCCTCCATAAAGGCTGTGTGATGTCCGACCCCTATCTGACTCAGGATACAAGCAGAATAACCCCTGCAAGTAACCTATGAGAAACCTAAGTCAAGAAACTAATCAACCACTATATAGCCGATGCACAGGTGAATAGTCGTAAGTATGGATTACCGTATGGGTAGGGTAGAAAAGCCTGAAACCTTGAAAGTAGCGCCTCTCATAGAGGTATGGATACTAGCAAGATCCCCGAATATGAATAAATCCATAGAAATATCTCTGACGCTAGGTGAGTATCCAGGGGTTATCCCTTCAACAAACTCCGCGCGACTTCGTGCTTAATTTTGGTGTGAGCGGAGCCTCCTGATATTACCAATTATACAATGGATTTCTCATCTCCCTGTCTCAGACACATATTTTTATTTAATTTCCTTGGATAAGTTTACTCACAAAATCCAATTCCAAGGCACTAAATCCTTGGCTAGTTTATGCACCCTAAACAATAAAATCGTTACTAATCAATTTTAGTTTAAAGCGTAAATTTTATTGGCCGTGATTACTCAAAAAGGTATGGAAATGAAACTCATGGTGTTATGACTCTGCAAAAAAAATAAAAGTAGATATAATGCAAAGCCTAACTTTAACTTTTCAGTGAATTATATGCTAAATAAAAATAGCGCAATCTTCAATTTTAACTCTGCAACCCAGAAGTAAAATGCAATCTTTCGCTAAATGTACTAAGCTAATGATAAAGGTTCCAAGACAAAAATACCAACCAATGAAAAATATCTATTTTTTTGTATTTTAAATGTATTTAAAAAGAAAATACATGGATTGATAAGCGACTTGATATATAACTTCTACTGTGTATAAAATCAATCACTCGAGCATAATACCAAGCAACTAAGAAGACAACCCAACTACCAAGGACAAATTAAAAATGAAAAACAAAGAGAAAGACGCCACCCAAAAATTCAACTCCAAACAGGTTTCCTGTCATCCCAGAAAATCTCAATAGGCACCACAGAGACCCAAGAAGGCTCAATGATCCTCAAAACCTACCCAACAGTCACTAAATCAAGCAAGTAAGAAAAGGGAAGTGGTATACGAAAATGTTCAAGAGAAAAGGGCATATATATGCCTCTTGCAGTGGGAAAACAAGCGTGTATACGCAGCTGTCAGGGTAAAAAGGGAATATATCTTTTAAAACAAGGCTAGGAAAGGTTAAAAGGCTGAAAACTCAGACCCAAACTAAACAGACTCTGTCCAACTGTGATACGACAAGAAATACAAAGGCAAAAGAGCAATGTAAGAAGGAAAAATACTTCAACCCTTAGAAGGAAGATCTTTCCCCAGTGGAGTTGCCAATTCTGTTACAAGGGAAAAACTCTCTATGGCCAAGGGTAAACCATAACAGATAGGTATGACTGCAGAAATCAACTGAATTCCATCATGTCCTATATAAACTAATGTGAAATAAGAGGAAGAAGCCTACCTCGATCCAATCGTTTGATGTCGTTCCACTGTTGAGCAGTGTGTGGCTAGTTGATCCATATTTTAAAGTTCAGTTTTTACTTCTTGTTAGAGTCCTTTTGTATGATTTTCATTGGGGATATCTAAATTTGACCTTGGTTCATGCCCCCCATAGATATTTTGTAAAGAGAACAATTCTTTTGATTTCTTGGAATGAAATAAAGAGATTTCTACTCAGTCCCATCTATGTTTATATGTGACTTGGTATTTTTTCTTTTGATCTCCATATTTTCTTTTGCAATCTGATATATTCAGAAAATTGTATAAAAATGTTATATTTTTGCAACAATCTTTTATTCAAAAATCAACCTGAACATTTATTTGGTGACCATACTGGGGAGATATTTAATATCTCTCTGGTGGATTATATGCTTGAATTTCATTGATTATATTTATATTTCTTATTGATTCTTTGATTTTTTATTTTCTTTATGACTATACCTATTGCGAGACAACCCAATATTGAATATGGTCTTAATGATCAAACCAACATTGCTTTAACCTTGTTTAATACTATCTTAGAGACTTCTAAGACCCGGGTTGAGCTTGAATGCTCATGGGAAGCAATTGAGTAATATATAAGTGTCCAAGAATGTTGGGAAGTGAGGCAAAGACAACCTAGGAATCAACCATAGCTTTCTTTTTCCTATAGTTTGGTTCTTCCTTTCATGTCCTTAAATCCTCATATCTCTAGGAGAAGAAGAGTTTTATCACCTGAGATTAATCCTATTGATGAAATATGAATAAGCATTGTCTTATCATCCCAACAAATTACTCTGAGGAGAACTTTGTCTGATTCAACCAGTTCATCTTTCTCCCCTTTACCTATCATTCACAAAATGGTGTCTATTGTTGGCTCCAGTGGTTCTGGTGGCACTAGAGGTGCTTCATCATATTAGCCTTCAGCCTCGTTAGTGATTGGAAGTTTGTATAGCCATCAAATATTGGTCCAGTCAAATACAAACCCCGCCAAGGTCATTAAAAAGTATGGTCTCTTCTAATTTTAGGAAGACGCTACTACTACTTCGTGGCATGTTTCCTATCTGATAAATTTATCACCTACCACTCATCCTCTTCCCAAATTCAAAGAGTATCTCCCCAATTTTTCTGGGAATAACATAGACACTACTAATTAACACTTGGTGTAATTTTCAAATGTCTGTGATAACATAGGAGCCAATGATAACGACACTTGTATGCGCTTATTTGTTAATTCCCTTGAAGCGAAGGCAACGCCTTATTTCTTTGACCTTACTCCTAAGATTATTTCTACTTGGGAGGAGTTAGTATATTGGTTCAAGTCTACCTATGGGAATTCTAAGAGCCCAACTGAGCAGTTACGGGAATATAATAACATTGCTTACAAAGATAGTGAAACTATCAAGTCTTTCAACTTACGTTTCACTAAATTATATTAACAAATTCTTGAACTCATTCACCCTTAGAACCAAGCTGCCTTTATGAATTATTATAATTCTTTACCTTCCCCTTACCATCATAGGCTTGAATAAAAGTCCATTGATAACCTTGGTTCCACTTTATTTAGAGTATGAAGAACAACTCGAAAGAATAGGTCTTCCTAAGGGAGACTCAGTGAAAAAGACGGATATATCCACCCTCTTACAGCTTGTACAAGACATGAATAATCAAATGATAGTGTATGAGAGGAAAGGAAATATCCCCTCTCTTACCCCTGGGGCATCATCCTCTTATTCACCACCCTTAAAGAATCTTAATGAAAATAACTTTCAACCTAAAGATATCATGCCTCGTAGTTGGTGTAAATTTTGTGAGGAACACCATGAGGAAAGTACATGTGAAGTAAAAAGAGTTTTAGAGATAAAATCTTTGGTAAAATACCTGAAACTACCATTGTTTTCCTAGACTTTGTAGAGCCAGAGGATGTTATGATCATAAATAATAGGAATAAATCCTATGCTCCAAAAGGTAAATATGATCCTCCTCACACTTCTTCAAGTCCAAGCGCATCTTCACCAGCTATTACTATTCAAGTTTCTAAAGCTCCTGATAGTCAAGGAACTACCACCCCTCTTCCCTCTTCCAAATACAAAATTCTTAATCAATTGGCTAATATCAAATTATATGTTACCCTCCTAGACATGGTTGTCATCCTTGAGTAACAAAAGCATCTAAATTTTTTTATGGAAGGAAAATCTTTCATTGTATCAATCTCTTTGAAGAGGTAGATGAAGAGGATTCAACTATAAATAAATTAGGTGTACATAACTTTAGGTGCCCTATAAAAAACCATCCATTTTATATTTCTGTAAATATTATGGAAAAGATTTCCCATTGTTGTCTCATTGACGGCAATTCGGGCCCAAGTGTAGTGTCAAAAATTATTATGGAAGAGCTAGGCTTGTCTTGTACAAATGAAAACGCCAGAAGCATGCTCTCCTATAATAGTTTACAACAAACGACCATAGGTGAAATCAAGGACATGACCTAGGTTTTGTGCGTGCACCTTGAAATAAGGACAACCCTTAATATTCAGGTAATAGATATTCCAGTGAGTAATTACTCGATAATATTAGGAAGATATTGGCAAGATTTGACGAGTGGATACCTCTCACTCAACGAGACACATTTATTTGTTCCTTGAAACGGTAAAAACATCATAGTCTTAAGAAAGGGTCACCTTACATAGAAAGCATCCTACAATCTAATGTGAATTATATCGAAGAATACCTAGGAGTGTACTCCATCTTTGTTGATGAGGAAAAAACTCCCTTGGAAGTAATTGATATAGAGGACGGGATGTGGCATATGCACTTTGATGGTTCATTCTCCAATGAAGGAAACTTCGTTGGTATTATCTTGTACTCTCCTGTGGGTAAATTCATATCTTTTCCTATAGGTTAGAGTTTTCTTGCACAAACAATGTCATTGAATTTGAAGCATCACTGCTAGGCATTGAAAATGCCTATAATTTCCGTTGTGGCCACCTTATAGTTTTTGGAGATTTCGAACTTGTTGTGAACCTTGTACGTAACATATATTCTCCTAGAAAGAAGTTAATGAAACGTTACACCCAAAATGTTTGGGCACTTATCTTGAACTTGCTATCTTTCAACATCACTCATGTTAAAAGGGAATTGAATTCAATGGCTTACATGTTAGCTATTTTTGCAGCCTCTCCTACTCGAAAAATTCTGCCACAAAGACCTAATTGCACTTTTGAATCTTTGTATCATCCACATATCCAGGAAAATATAGAGTCATGGCAGGTATTCCCTAGTAATGAGAGCATCTGTGATTTCATTCAAAATGAACCTTATAAGCCTAAGGAAATTATATCAATAGAAGTTAACAAAATTCCTAAGGTCTTGAATCCTCTAGAAAGTTCATTTTCATTGAGTGATGTAGGAAACAAAGAAAAAAATAAAGAAGAGGAGTCGAAAACGAAATTGGGTGAAACCATTTCCTTGAACATTGGAACACCCGAGTCTCCAAATAAAGTTAAAATAGGTACCAAATCTTTTGAAGAAGAAAAATTGAAGTTCACTAAGTTGCTTGGTAAATTTCAAGATGTTTTTGCTTGGTCCTATGAGGATATTCATGGTTTTGATCCTAATATTATACAACATGCCATTCCTATTAAGGAAGGAATAAAAACAGTTAGGAAAAAACATATACCCATTAACCCTGCACTGGAAGCAACTAATCAGAAGGAGTTGAAAAACTGTTGAACGTTGGGATAATTTTCCTTGTTAAGTATTCTAAGTGGGTTTCTAATTTGGTTACCGTTCAGAAGTCAAAAATCCATATACGATTATGCGTTGATTTTCATGCATTGAATAGGGCTAGCGTTAAAGACCATTTTCCTCTCCCTGATATGGAAATTATTTTGCATCAAGTTGTAGGGTCACAGATGATGTCCTTATTTGACGGTTTTTCTGGTTATAATCAAATCAAGGTGAAAAGGGAAGATAGATTTAAAACCACTTTTATTACTCATTGGGGAACTTTTTCTTATGAACGTATTCCTTTTGGCTTATTTTGACGATTTGATGGGTAAAATTATTCAGATTTATCTTGATGACTTAACTGTGTATTCTAAAAATCGATCAGATCATTTCGGTCATCTTAGAAAGATTCTCATGAGATGCATAAAATTTGGCATTTCTTTAAATCCTTCCAAGTCTATTTTCGGCGTTACCAAGCGAAACTCCTTGGACACATTGTCTCGGATTTAGGAATAAGCATTGATCCCGAAAGGATTACTGCTATCCTAAATCTTCCTGCTCCTACTTCCAAGAAGGAGGTTCAAGATATTATGGGTGTTATTAACTTCGTTCGTAGGTTTTTTCCTAATTTTGTTGTGATGGTAAAGCCAATTCACAAATTTCATGGATGATTTTAGGGGCTAAATTTTGCTCATGGGCTAATTTTCCATGGTTTTTCCAAAAACGAGATTCACTATTTTAAAAATGATTCACCCAAATTCTATAGGATAAAATTAATTTACCTTAAAAATCACCAAAATTTTATAAAACTATATAAAATCCTTATAAATTTGAATATTTTTACAAAAATATTGCCAAACATTTATAGTTGGCATATGAAGGATTAGTAATATTCGCCAAGGTTTCTACATTTTAAAACAAATTTTCATCCTTAAAAGCATCCCTGCTCACAATCTCCTTAATAAAGATCGTTCCTTTTCTTAGATAAATGATGTCAAAGATTATTTCATAGGGATCAAGAAAGCAATCAGTTCCACACCGGTTTTGGCGAAGCCAGATTTTGTGAAAGAATTCATGATATATACTAATGCCAATAAGGAAGTAGTTTCTGCTATCCTCCTTCAATGTGATGACCAAGATAATGAAAAAACAGTGGCTTACATGAGTCAAATCTTGTTTGATGATGAGCTTAAATATTCTTTTATTGAAAAGCATGCTTTCTCTCTTGTTAAAGATATTAAAAAATTTTGCCACTTCATCTTAGGTAAACATAAGCTGGTAAAAGTCCCTTTACCTACTGTTAATTTCTTACTCTCATAGACTTATCTCTCAGGAAAGCTTTCACATTGGCTTGCCAAGATTTAGGAGCATGATATAACCATAATGACTTCTAAAAATATCAAGGGATGTGACTTATCCCTTCACTTAGCTCAGCATGTTGAAATGAGAGAAGAAATTGATGAACATGATAGCTCTCTATCAACACTGTTTTACATTGACAATCAAATCCTTCCTGTGTCTGAACATCCTTAGTATAAAAAGTGGTTTACTACTTGAAAAATCAAATATGTCCAGATAACTTAGACACTCATTAAAGAAGAAGGCTCCGCCTAGAATATTCTAGATACGTCATTATAGGAGACTTCTTGTTTAGAAGATCTATCGATGGTATGTTACTTCGATGTGTGAACAATGAGGAAGGACAAAAATTGTTGCAAGAGACTCATGGTTCTTCAAATTATGTTATCCATGTAGGACGTCACTTTTCTGCTAAAACAACTTCTTTCAATATTATCAATAAAGGGTACTATTGACCTTCAATCTTTCGTGATTCTTATAATTTTTCGAGATCTTGTGACGAGTGCCAGAAATTTGCTGGGAAAGAACGTTTTTCTGATATGCCTTTACAACCTATCCTCCCTGTCTTTCCTTTCTCAAAATGGGGTTTGGACTTTATTGTTCCTATTAATCCTCCATCTTTAGCAAGACAAGTCTTTATCTTGACAACCATAGACTATTTTACAAAATGGACTGAAGTTGTCATGCTTAAACATTCACAGGATTAGCAGGTGACTTATTTTCTTGAAACTAATATTTTTTCCAGATTTGGACTTCCTTTGGGAATCATCACAGATAATGGTCCTGCCTTTATTTTTGCTAAGTTGACCCAAGTTTTAGCTAAGTTGGGGGTTAAACATTTTACCTCGTCGGCTTATTATCCCTAAGGTAATGGGCAGGCCGAATATACCAACAAGAATCTAGTTAGAATTATCAATAGGCTCATTGAAGATAAGCCTCATCAATGGCACACTCTCCTCACTTACGCCCTTTTGGAAGATCGCACTACCACCAAGGTGAGAACCAGTGGCACTCCTTTCCAGCTTGTTTATGGTCAAGAAGTCATTATGCCTACTGAGTTGGAACTTTCCTCTCTAAGGTTAATGATATAGGTCGAAGAATTAAATTCTTTTGATGTTTCTCAAAGAATGAATGCACTTTTTTCTTTAGAGGAGAAAAGGGCATTTTCCTTGGATAATATAAAGAGAATACATCATACTGTTAAAAGATATTTCAACAAGAGTGTCAACGCTATCAAATTTAAAGTCAATGAGAAGGTATCGTTGTGGGATTCACCGCATGTTAATAGAGGAAGGCATTCAAAGTTCCAAAAATTATGGTTGGGTCCTTTTAAGATCGCTTTAGTCCTGAGCGCAAATTATTACATCCTAAAGGAATTACAAGAGCGGTTGTTTTCCTATATCACTAACAGTTCCCACTTAAAACATTACATGGAAACAACTTGAAAAGTTTAACGCTATATGGAATGTTTTCCTATATTATAGTACTTTTAATTGCTTCAATTTTACATCTTTGTTTTACATTTCTGTCATTTCATTCTGTTTTTTTTTTTAATTCTTCTTATTTCGATTCTACTTCGCATTTCTGCTATGACATTTTTTGCCTTTTGTTCCTTTTTGGCTTCATTTCTTGTCAAAATAAAATGTTGTCTCATTTTTTCCACATCGACACCATTCTGCAAAGTATTGTTGATCAATAACAACCAAGTTACACAATTGTCATGATGTTCCTCTTGAAAGCATCATTGAAATTGTTATCTGCTTCAACTATTTTTTTATAAGATAGTTGGTTTTATCCCTCTTCTGCTTTCATTTTCTTCCATCCATTTCAATATTCAAAAGTGCATATCATAAAAAAATTATCCTTAAAGTAAAGAACACTTTACTATGATTAATTGAGTGATTATGCTTACAAGGATAACCCCCCTCATAATTAACACTTTCCATGAGTTATTCCCAAATTCCCAGTCATTTTTCCCTTAAATCCGCTCACTTCCCCTTATTGCATAATTATTTTGATGTATATATTCTTGAGTTGATGTTACTGGTCTGCGAAACTAGACATTTTGAGTTTTTAATCTGTCATTTTCTCACTTTTTTGCTCAATAAAAACCCCTTCATGATCCCATATTCATTTTGCATGCCTTGTTCATTAAAATTAAATTAAATCTTTGTATTACAACAATTAAGACATAACACAAAGATAGATGACAATTGATATGTTTTGGTTATTTTTGCACATTCGATTTTTTAATGAATTGTTGAGTAGTAATTATGTTCTTACTCCCTTTCATTTTCTCACTTTTTCATTCAATACAATCCCCTCAAGATATCCCTAGACCCTAATTCACCCCCTTCTCATTGACAATTATTAAATGAATTTTATGGATTGGATTGATGGGTCTGATGTGATTGTTGAGCCAAACTTTGTTTCATAGTAAGTGAATGTCATGTATGGTTTGTTTAAGAGGATAGTTGCTAATAATTGTTACATAGAGGATGAGCTTCTTCGGTAGAGGAAGACATGGCCGAAATAATAGGGGCATAGGGAATTGGAAAAGAGGGCCTAAAAGGCCCATATTCTCAATACATTTCGATGTAGATCGTCAAGAGTTAAACCAACTTTTCCAAGCTGAATTTTTCAAGTGGATTGGATAAGGGGTAGTCAAACCTAGACCGGAGAGGCCTCCTTTCCATCCCCAACATGTCCTTGGTATCCCTATACCCCCTCATGTTTATCTGCAACCTGAAGTTCCCGAAAATGATGGATGGCAGAAGATTGTTCACCCAGTAGTCTCCCACCATTGTGGCTTCCAAATTTGTCTCTACCTGCTCCTCCTCCACCTGTTAACCCAAATGTCCATATTTCTCTTGCACACTCACCTGTACAATATTCCCACACAAGCAAAAGACTCAAAATTGAAGCCCACTATATGCATGATAAAGGAAAAGTTGTTGCTGCCTCCTCTTCTCCTTCAAGTGATTTAGCCAAATCTATTTCATCTCGCATGCACTTGAAAGATGTTTGTTCTCATGTCATCGGTGAGATCGGGCCTCAAGGCTCTACATAACCTAAGGCTAATTCATGAAAGTGAAAATTGGATAGCAACAACAAAGGAAAAATTGTCTCTCAAAGTGGAAAATAAGGTTTTTTGTTATACAGTATTATTGTTTTATTAAGGACAGTGGACTCTTGAAGATTTTGGACAACATGCTATTTTTGGATATTTTTGATATTATATGTTTGGATATGATTTGGAATATTATTTATATTTAATTTTCAAATTATGGAAATGATTATGGGAGCCACAAGGACGGATGTGTCTGATTTATTGTCTAGTTATGTTTATTTTTGTTAAAGAAATTAAAGGGAGTCACAAGGGGTCCCACCTACTAGTTATTATTTATTAAAAGACCCTTATTATTATTATTATTAATTCTTCCCCTAAACTGAAAGTTAGTTGTGTTTTAGTTAACTTAATTAAATGAAGTGGTTGAACTACTTCAACTAATTTGGAATGCATAAAATCCAAATGATAAGGAAGAACACGGGGAGAATAGAAGAAGAAAGCATACTAATGTTTTCTCTTGAGTTTTATTGAGATAGTTCAGTTTTCATTTATTTTTCAATTCATCAAAGGCCTAATTCTCTTTTATGACAACATGATTCTATTGTAGACAACAAGTTTTAAAGTTGAATTACATCATTTAGACACTTGTTTTCATAGGTGTTGATATATCTTTGATAGTATGTGTAGACTTCTATATTTATGAATTAAATTTCATGATTGATAAAGGATATTTTGTAGAGTCAAGTGGTCAGCAGTCTGTGGCAAGCTGATCCAGATTTTAAAGTTCAGTTTTTACTTCTTGTCAGAGTCGTTTTGTATGGTTTTCATCAGGGATATCTAAATTTGACCTTGGTCCATGCCCCCCACATGGATTTTTTAAAGAGAACAATTATTTTGATTTATCGGGATGAAATAAAGCGATTTCTATTCTGTCTCATTTGTGTTTATATGTGACTTGGTATTTTTTCTTTTGATATCCACATTTTCTTTTGCAATTTGATTTATTCAGAAAATTGTATAAAAATGTTATATTTTTGCAACAATCTTTTATTCAAAAATTAGTCTAACCCCTTTTAATTAATACTTGTGTATTGGGAAACACGTTATGAGGCTATAAACATAGGGTAACATTCCCAATTATCTTTCCTTAGCCAAGTAAGATCTGAAAATGCTTGAGTAAGATAATTTCATATCTTTTCCTCAACAGATATCAAGACGCAATATGTTGGGACAGGAAAAGGATTCTTTTATTCAAACTAAATATTAAAATATTACAACCTTCTTATCGGCGATGCTCCATGAACCTGGTCTGGGCTTCCCTTACTAATGGTCCAAGCGCATCCTTCCATACTCGCCTCTCACAATCAACTACTCTCTTTAGGAAAAGGGAAGGGATTGCATAAAGAGAAGGGGATAGAGGGGGAATGTTGAGGCCAAATCTCAGAAAGGGTTGCAAAAAATTGGGCAAGGAGGGAAAGGGATTTTGGAAGAGTTTCTCTATTCTCATGATTGATGTTGAAATGAGACCCCAAGACCTCATTTTATATGGTAAAAAGATAGTTAATTTGTTTTGGGATGGGCTACAAGGGGTAAAATGGTTGGGAAACCAACTATAGCCCATAAAATCTGTTGGAAAATTGATTGTTCTCATTGATGTCAAACCTAGTCATTGGTTTTGGACCACAAGATTGATGAAGGTATTTAGACATGAAGGACAATGTACATGCAAAAAAAAAACCCATGGATGGATAGTATACATCATGTTGTTTTTTGTGGTAGGTGGCACGTCACGTGGATCCTACCTTCAGGAATCAAAGAAGCTTCAATCAGTATGAAGGAAACTACATAAGAGTAGATCATGAACTCAGATGGACTACATCACAAACATGGTCACTTACTCCAACATATCAAAATTTCTTTCTTGGTCATTGTTATACTTGAAAAAAATTTGGACATAAGGAAATTAATTGCAGAATCAATGAAAGGAACAAATATGGAAGAAACACGAATGGTGTAAATAGAAGATATGGAAATAATCATGGATTTGAAAATAGAAGCTATAATTCATTTTCCCCATTGATGGACAAAAATATTGTATGCTACAAATGTAATTATCTTGGTCACAAAGCACGAGATTGTAGATATATGAATGAAGATGTCCCTATGCCAACCATAGTATGGAGAAGGAAAGAGATTCCAAACAATGAAGATTGTTGAATAGCATTGACCGCTGAAGAATGTAAAGAACAAAATGAATGGTACATAGACAATGGATGTTCTTCACACATGACTGGGGATCAAGACAAATTCATCAGTTTGAAGAGAAAGGGTGGCAATGTTGCATGTGGAGATGAATCATCTGCCAAAATACTTGGAGAAGGTGTAGTAGAGCTTGGAAGCAAAAATGTAAAAGCAAAGAATGTCCTGTTGGTTTAATACTTGAAGCATAATCTACTCAGTGTTAGTAAAATGTGTGATCAAGGATACACTCTTACTTTTGACTCCTGAAAATGTAAAATCAAAGAAAATAACTCAAGAAGATTGGTTGCAACTACGAAAAGAAGACCGAACAACATATACATCCTAGACATGAAGAAGAGAGAGAAGACAAAAGCCACACACAAGGATTTCAAGGAATAAAATGTCCCAAAGACCAAAAATAAGGATGAAGTATTATTGAGTGCCACATGTTCAGGGGGAGCAGCCCCAAAGAAGAGAGTTACCTTTTGTCATTAAACTTAGGGGGAGAAACCCTACCCTTTTCCATTGATGTCAAAGGCGGAGAGAAATTGGGATCGTGATGATAGGCAGAGCATGAGTGTTGCCATCAATGACAAAGGGGGAGATTGTTGGAATATTGATTGTTGTCATTAATGTCAACCCTAGTCATTGGTTTTGGACTGCAAGATTGATGAAGATATTTGGACATGAAGGAAAATGTACATGCAGAAAAAAGCCCATGGATGGATAGTATACATCATGTTGTTTCTGGTGGTAGGTGACACGTCATGTGGATCCTTATTGTTGAGAAGAAATGAATTTTTGAAGATGACAAAGTAAATTGAAGAAGGAAGTACAGGTAGGCCCTGAAGATAATTAAAGAAAAGAATTACAAAATAAGAAAGTGTCAAGTTGGCCCTAATGTTAAAAGGAAATGACATAAATGGTATAAATGCATATCATTATACATTCATTTTATACACAATTCAAATTTAAGAGGAAATCATAAGTAAAGAAGGCCGGATTTTAAGGGAGGATGAAGTCTTTTGGTGATGTGTTCTAAGGTATGTTATTTACATGTCATCTTACCATTTTCGCTATAATTTTTTTTTAGACCAATTTAGATGGTGAAATTTAAATGGTATTGATAATACATATCAAGGTATCTGTGGTAAAATTTTCAACTCTTTATACGCTATAATTAAGGAGATACACTCTGTGGAAGATAGGGTTTTTTACCAGTCCTAAAGCTAGTCAATAAACCGGTGTTTCGGGTAAAACAGTCATAACTTATTCATAGAGAATCCAAATGAAGTGGAACCAATTTCATTGGAAATTTTATGGACTTTAGTTTCTTTTGTGCAAGTTTCATAATTTGATGTTAAATATTGAGCACAGGTCATTCTATACAAGTTCGCTCTCCTGAATAAACTAGAATTGAATAAAGTCTACCATTCTTTCTATAACTTCTTTTTGGACAGGATTCAAGGAGTGAAACTTGGAGGAGTTTCAGAATAAATTGAGTAATATCATTTACAGGATCAGAGTATTCCAAGAATTGAAGAATTATAGAATTTGAAGAAGTCTTAGGAAGCATTATCAGCCTCTATGTGATGGTTGGTTGATGGTGATGATTTAATGTAAAGTTTTATCATATCTCATATATTCTTGGGTGGAAGGAAGGGGAAAGTATGGAGAGGTCAAACCTCTCTTGATATTGGAGGATTGTATATTCCTCTTGGAGGTTTATCCCTCCCTTTATATTTGGAAGTTGTAGCTACCTTTGGAAGTCATTACTTCCCTTGAACAATAACTATTGATTATTTCTCATATACTGTGCATGGTGTATTGTGGTGTATTCGTGTAACTCTTATACTATTGTTCATTTCTCATTGGACATAATTGAATGGTTTAAGTATAAGTTGAAAATGTTTTTAAATTGTACTTGATATCGATTCACCCCTCTCTTAGTATCAACAAAATCTACTAGATTCTTTACAACATTTTATTTTTTGCAACTTTTGGAGATAAACACGGGTTGTTTAGGATGTAGCTCATGTATGTACTTGGTCTGTCTACTCTGTAGATAGCATGTGTACACAGAAAAGGGTTTTTTAAGAGAGAGTATCAACAATAGTTTGGAAAATTGTGCAAGTAGAAGGGCCAAAGCCATGTATGCATAGGTAGAGCATTTTTGGGTTATAACATGGAGGTTCTCGATGGAAAGGAACTAGGAAAGGTATGGATGATCCTGGAAGGGTCAGTGGCTTTCAATATTTCGAAAGAAAATACAACGAAGGAACTAATGGATGCATTGGCTAAATTTTATGAAAAATCCTCAGCGTCCAATAAGGTATTTCTAATGAAGAGATTATTTAATATGAAGATTTCAGAAGGTGGGTTTGTTGCAAATCATTTAAATGAATTTAATATGGTTAGTAATCAACTAAGTTCTATAAAACTGGACTTTGATGATGAGGTCAAGGCTCTTCTAATATTGTGGTCATTGCCAGAAAGATGGAACGACTTGGTCATGGTTGTAAATAACTTTGTCTCTGGTTCAAACACTCTAAACTTTGATGATGATGATGATGATGATGATGTTATCCTTAGTGAGGAAATGCAACGAAAAATCATAGGTGATACATTAGGTAATGCGTTAAAAATGGAGAACAGGGGAAGGCAAAATGATAGAGCAAAGGGATCAAGGAATCATGGGAATTCTAGGAAGTGTAAATTCAAATACAGACTGGGAAAGTGATGGAATTGTGGGAAGAAAGTACATATGAAGAAAGACTACAGAGATCCAAAGAAACAAAGAGATGGACAGCAGGAGAAAAATCAAGAAGCAAATGTAACAGGTGATGTGTTACATGATGCTTTTATTCTTTCGGTAGATAATATTTCTGAGTCTTGGGTAGTAGATTCATGGGATTTATTTCATGCCACACCCCATAGGAAACATTTCCTAGATTATGTTCAAGGTGATTTTGAAAAGGTTCATTTAACAGATGATGAACCATGCAAAATTGTTGGAATGGGAAAGGTAAAAATAAAGAAAAGGAATGAAAACCAATGGTTTTTGAAATAGGTAAGACATGTTACAGATCTAAGAAAAAATATAATTTCAATAGGGTAGTTGGAAAGTGAAGGATGTATATCCATATTTACAGATAAGGTGTGGAAGGTCACCAAAGGATCACTGGTGATAACAAAAGAAGAGAAGGTAGGTACATTGTATTTATGTACTGGTAATATTGACTCTTCTATCTCTTTAGCTTTTGTTAGCACTATGTAAATTTTGTCTGGCTGATAAACAAATGACAAAGGTAATTGTTTCAACCAGCTTTAGAGTTGGACACTAGCTTGCTCAGCTCAGAGAGGGATCTCTCATGTCACTTGATATTACTTTGGAAATCAGTGGCTAGATTTAGTTTGTTTTGGGTTTTTTTTATAAAGTTGTTGGCAAGGAAGGGGAGGGTCATTTAGGGCTATGGAGTTGAAATTCTGAAAGTGAATGAAAACAATGATTGGATGGTAGAACTCACCAGATGATAAAGGCTAAAGGAGGTAATGAATCTGAGTTGTAAATTAAATTTAATTGGAGTGTAAGAGGAAGGAGAAAACAAATAAATGCATCAAAGCATTACTGAAATGAATTCTTAATTAGTTAAGAAGAAACACACACAGTTTAAATTGGTTAGGCCAAGAGCATCATAAGATGAATTATGAGCTTTTAACTATCCAATTTAAACAAAAGACAATGTAATTGGAATTAAAGAGCACATGAAATACACACAATGAGAGAAGAAAAAACTCATATCACCACCATTAGAATATTTTCATAGAGACTTCAAAAGTTTTTGCATATGTATTCAATTCGGTTACAGAAAATTACAATTGAGTTCAGAGCAACTAGAATTATGCCCTTGCACTTCTGCCAAAATTAATACATTTGGAACTTCTATCATTTATAAAATTCAAGTTCCTTTCAATTAGAAACCGATTATAATAGCTGAACTGAAACGTTTCAGCTTCTAAAACCAACTATAATAATTTTAACTGACAATCTCAGTATGTGAACCAATTTACAATGATTAATAAAAAAATGCTTCATAAAATAATGACTGCTTGACTTCTGTCTTCGCCATCTGTCTCGTTTTGGTCCTCTGTCAGACTCGCAATTTTTGTGACACTTGGAGGCTATTTGTTGGTTCTCGAAAAACTGCATTTTGTATTTCCTAGCCACACTATCTCTTTCCACTTCAAGTCAAAAGGGATCTCGTAGTCCGAAATTTCTTTTATCAGAATATACAGGTCAATGCAAGAGTCATAAGTCATGGTTGGCAGTCCTATCTTCACTATCTTGAACTGATTCAGGATTTCAAAATATATGGTCAAATACTCCACCAGTTTTGTCCCCTTCAAGTTTTCATCCAGGCTTTCAAACTTGGAGTGATCCATCTACATTGGGTGAGGTGAGAGTTGCACTCCTCCTGATCATACAATTTCCCATTTCCATCCCAAAATGGTGGGAGGCCTTTGATGAACAACTCTTCAAACAGATCTTTGAATTCATGTATGCTCCGCTCCATCTGCATGGCCTTGGTTTGGACTAATTTAAGCAAGTTATGCTTGGCAATAACTCTCCTAGCCCAAATGATGAATGTGGTCCTATATTTGACCCCAATGGTCTAAAGTTTAGCAGTGGGAATGGAATTTTGGGCCCACTCTGAGGGTTTCTTTGCCAGTGTTTCACTCACAACGGTGCATTTTCTTTTGGTTGTGATGGACATGCTATCTTTGTCATCGATGAAATTTAAGTATACCCTAAACTTGGAAAATTTAGAAGAAATAGAATCCCATATGACATGTTTGGCCCCCTACAATAGTCCTTTGTCTTTCAACCTTGTATTCAACTTCTCTACTCTTTCCTGTAAATCTTGATTCTCTTTCTGGAACTAGGCCATCTTCTCATCCTTTATTCTTATTTCTTGTTGCAACTTTTCTATGTATCCCTTAAGGCTATTAATTTATTATACCTTTAGGATAACTTGGGACATAGCCTGGACCAAACCATTAATGATTTTCTTAGTTTCTGTAGTAGAAGGTGCAACAAAAACCATGTTTGATGCTCCTGTCTGTCCTTGTGACCAATTCACCTTTCCCTTCTCCAACTGCAACACTTTGGCCTTGTAATTCAATGCTTCTTGTTGAAATGTCTCTTTCTCTTGTTCTAGAGAAACCAACTCTGTTGTTTGTGGATTCTCTATGGAAGAAATATTTAGCCTTTTCTTCATGCTTTGAATCATCTTTTCTTTCTCTTCGAGGGCCTTCATATTATAATCGCTTGACTTGAGTCTGCCAAGCTCTGTTGGATGCTTTCTCTTGTCTCAATTGTCCCTCCAGTTTAAGTACATGAATTTTCAACCTTAAAACCCTTAAGATCAGACCCAGGTAGTCTGAATACAACATGTCATTGGTGTTTCTATTTAATTTCACCTTGTCTGGGGCACTGATGTTTTCATAATGCAGCTTGAACTCAAACACTTTATCCTCATCTGAAATTGCTATGTTGAGTGTCTTCTTCTCTATATCTCTGGATGAGAACAGAGAAGACCTATGTTGAGGAATATTTTCCACCTCAGGTATCAACTCCCTTATTTCACTCATGGCCAAGCTTCCTTTCCCAGCATATTGCTTTGCTAAATCTTCCTTATATTGGTAGACTGCTCCAGGTGCTTTATCAAAAATGTTTTTTTTGTTGCTAAAAGCTCTTGAGATGCTTTCACTTTGGGGCATGCTTCTTTTACCAGCTTCTTCCTTGCTGGTGCCACACTCCAACATATCCATACTTACTTTCTCCTTAGGCTCTTCTTCCTCCAGATCTACTATCTGTGGAGATTGTTTGATCTTTATCTTCTTGGGAGCAGTCTGCTGACTACTAGTTCCTAGGGCCCCTGAACTGCTTCTCTTGGTGTAGATAGTTACTTTGGGAACTTGGAATGTCAACTCATGAGGGGTATGTTGTGTCTGATTCTACCATAGGTTTGGCCCCATTTGTTGTGTTTGAGAAAGCTACAAGATGGCTTCCATATCATCACAGGTTTCCAAATTTGCCAATTTGTCAAAACCTTCAACATACTTATGTTCATAAGGGCCTTGTTTTATCATCAATATTATTTTAGATACGACCTGATGTGGATCATATCTTTTCCCTTGTAGCTGTGAAAATCCAAACTCCTTGATTTTGTCCTGGATTTGAGATAAGCAAGATCTAGTCTTCACAACAAATGGTAATATGATGAAAGGAAATTTCAAGTTGGAAACCTTGTGCATTTTTAAAAAATGTTATGTCTCTGAGATGATTCTTTGCCTGATGAACTCCATGGAAAATACTCTGGGTGTCAGAAAAATAGGCAGAAGATAAGGTTACTCTTGACAACCATATACCCAAATCACTGTAGAATGCATGAACAACACCCAATCTCCTACTTTGTTTTTTGAATTTGGTTGTAAGTAACTTTTCATGTCCTCCAGGACTCTTTGAAGGCTGGTGTTGAAGATTAAGTTGTAAACTTTGGACATGATCTTATTTATGAAAATGATCATTGTGATTCTTTTGCATTTAGTGGAGATGAATGTTGCTTCAGGGAACTCTTTCTTGTTTGTCTCCAGGAATATTTTCAGCAAGTATGTGTAGTACCTAAAGTGCCTTAGTGATTGGAAGTTCACTATTTGTTTGTGTACATTATCAGCTATGAATTTATCAAAAATGATACGGACTGAATGATTGGATTCTGACTAAAAAAAGGTTAACAGAAAACCTAGCATGACCTCAACTACATATTTTTCATTATCTAGACCTAAAATCTGACTGAGGATGCAACAGGCCCACTAGATTTTGATAACCATGGCATTTACATTCATTGGAAAGTACAAACTCTTAGAATACTGCTCGGGTTTGACAATTGTCTGCAAAAATAGGTTTTTGACCTTGGGGGGGGCATTCCCTATAAACTATAACTAGATTTTCTTCCTCGAAGGGTTCAGACACCATGGAAGGGGACTTCTGTATGTCAAGGGTGTATAGAATGGACGAGCTATCTATTCTACATAGGACCTATGACCCTAACTTATTTAAAATGACCCTCTCTTCCTGTGATTATTGTTCAGCGCACCAGCCTATGAATTTTGAGAAAGGGAATGGGACTTCGATGACGTAAGGGACTATGGATGCTTGGACCACTTCGAGAAAGGGTATTTGTCTTCCTACATGATCTGACAAATTGGCTCTGGATACATAGACGGATGAGACGATTATTTTGGTGTCAAACACACCAGAGTCTACGTCAATTAGGGCTTCTTCGCTTGGCAGGGGATCTTTCTCTGTTACAGACAAAACGACAGGATCCATGGTGATGATGAAAAATACCTACAAATGAATGGAAGACGCGTGAATTTGATGAATTGTTGAGATTAGGTTTGACTGGAGCAGTCGTGCACTTTTAACATTCAAATTATTTGAAAAGAATAAAATAATGACAAGGGTCCCCCCCTTATATACACTTCTCGATATCAGGGATGAGGCCAGGGATGATTTTAAGGATGAAAATTTATTTTAAAATGTAGAAAGCTTGGCTAATATTACTAATCCTTCATATGTCAACTATAAAATTTTGGTGATATTATTTTTAAAATATTCAAATTTCCAAGTATTTTGTATAGTTTTTATAAATTTTTGGTGATTTTTAACATAAAATAATTTTATCCTATAGAATTTGGGCGAATAATTTTTAAAATAACGAATCTCGTTTTTGGAAAAACCATAGAAAATTAGCCCATGAGCGAAATTTAGCCCCTAAAATCATCCATGGATGAGGCAAAGCGATTTGGGGTAGACTGTTTTTTTCTTTGATATGCATCTGGTGGTGCCACGTGGTCCCGAGCTGAAACTGTGGTATTTTCATCAGCCCTCTTTCAACTAATTAATCTCCGCGCTAGTTCTCCGCCCGATATGGCCTCCGACCGTTGATCTATGGTGCCTGAGATATGTGGCCCATCGGGTCCCGTCAACTCTGCGCCTTTGCTAGATTTAGGCTTATTCTGCTAAATGTGGTTGTATCCTCTAGTTTATGGCATCTCTACACTGGTTTAGCCCCTCGCTAAGTCTCGAGACTTGGATTCCATCAAAAAACTATTATGGTGATAACATGGGATCCAACTGGGGATGCTATCCTCCCTGTGAGGTAGAAAAGAATGGTAGACCGAGTTCCTACCCATTGGGCTGTGATTTATTCCTGCAATCTAAATCTACCAACCTTTATTCAAAAACACAAAATCAACTCAGCATAGCTCAGGGCCTTCACCTCGGGCTTTAGTTATGCTTCTTTTATTTCAATTTCTTCATGCAAAAAGAAAAAATGAAAATGACTATGTACAATGAATGGAAGGGGTGATGATTGTTTAAATGATATAATGTTTGAGGAACCTACCATTCACATGCCCTCCTCCAACGATTTCTCCATTACTCTCTTGTATAAGGTAGGCATTATTTCCATGGTATGATGCAATCTTGAATGGTCCTAGCCATAGATGGTCAAACTTCCCATGCTTTCCCTTATCTTCATTTATGGTGTCCCATATTAATACCAAGTCTCATGGTTTGAAGTCATCCTCCTTGGTATGCCTATCAAAAGCCTTCTTTATCTTGTCTTGGTGCAGTTGAGCATTGTTGAAAGCCTTTTTCCTGGTTTGTTGGACACTGATTAGTTCATCCTTTCTTCTTTGAGTGGCATTTGTTCTTGCATCTTGTTCCTGTAAAAACCTCATCACTGGTGTTGCGCCTCTTTTGTCACCTGAATGAGAAAAATAGAGGTGCTTACAAGCTTAGTTGGGTCATCTAAGCAAGACAATAGTGAAGGAAAGGGTTAGAAAAATAAACATAAAAGACTAAGCTAAGAATTAAACTAAGAAAGGAAAGAGAAACTAAACTATTGAGCATAAGGACATAAGAACAAGAGCCAAACAAGACTCATGTCACCAATGGAAAGCATTGTATTATTGAAAATAAAACACCGAGAAGAAGGAGGACTTTGGCTCCCTTCTTCCTTCAAGGGAGGGTTCTTGGACCCCCACAATTGAGATCTTCTTACAACTTTGAAACTTGAAATAAATGGTGAAAGAATCCCAAGCTAACCCACTCAAAAGGTGATGTGGATTTCCAAAATGGAATGGTGCTAGTATGCTCTTGATGACAAAAGAGGATTCCCCAAGAGAATAGCAACAGCATAACCTTGCAAATGAATTCCTTGAAAATGTAATGCACCCATGGCCTTGTTTTATAGCACCACTTTGAGGTATTGTGCAACCAGCTTTTAGTGTGAAAAGGGGTTGTTTAGGGAACCTTTAGGTCTTTGACCAGCCACCTAGCTAGATCCAGTCGAGACTTGGGTGTCAAATCAACTTGGAAGATGAACCAGAAGTGGGTGGGAAGCCGACCAACATCATAAATGCGTCATTCTCAGGTGTGCATGGCTTTTAGCATCCACAGTCATGCATCTTGTGCATGTGCAATTTTCCTTCGTTTCCGGATGGCACATGTGCGCGCGTGCCCTGTGTAGTCATAGTGCATCTTTATTTTGTAATTGGTTGTATAGTTTTGGACCTTTTGGAAATGATTTTTTGGTAATTTTGTTCCATGGGTGGACTCATAGCTGTTTGAAGATGTTGGATTCCTGTAACCATTTGCGAATGAAATTTCAGTGATAACATATGCCCCCTAATGGATGAGGTTAGGAGCATACAGATAGTCGAAATGCGTCAATGTTTCTTCTACTGAGAGTACTGTTGTAAGAAAGAGCGATAGTGAGAATATCAAGAGTGACCCATTGGAGGGAGAAGGGAACCTGTAGGACCCAACCTTCCGCAAGGAGTGTAAAATAAATTGTGTACAAATGAGGTGGGCATGTCCCATGCTCGTGTCATGTAACTCAAAAAAAGGGTGTTGTACAGTAACTGAAACTGTGTGTTGATGTAGACAACTGCAGCGTCCTCGAGGGAGGTTTTGATAAAGGTAGAGGACAATTATGATGAGGAACATACTTTGAACAGTAGGCAATGACACCTGTAAGAAGTATCATGGATTTTGTGGGCATTGATAGCCTAGCCAAGTTCAGAGGTCTTCGAAAAATATAAGAAAAAATTGCAATAGTCGCAAAGTAAGACCCACTATAACATGAGAAAGTGTTGAAGTTGAATGTTATGGGGGTCAACGATAGCAGGGAGCAATTATGGGTCTCCCTGTGTCATCTGAGAATTCTCATTGGAAAGGTAATGAGAGTCAAGATACTGTCGCCCTTTTGAAAACTGTGTTGATGTCAATAAAAAAGGGAGACACGACTCCAAGAAGCAAAGGGCTTCATGAAATCTACTAGGTGAGGTCAGGGACTGAGGAGGTACATGGACGAAGTCGAGGTGCGTGGAGACTCAAGACTGCCCTTGGTTGGGGATATATGCAAAGTATAAGTGGTTGCAACCTTTTAATGAGTTCAAGTGTCAGGGGGGGCAACGAGACATGGGATAAGTTGTGCCAGAGGCGGGACAAAGTGAACAAACTCAGAGAGTAGAGGTAAGTGGCCTGTAGGATACTTAGATTTGGTGGACAGTGTCAAAATAGGAGTAGATGATAAGGAGTGCCCCAACCAAGGGAAACATGTGTTGCGTTTGCCAGGAAGGTCGCCAAAGGTGATGACAAAAAGCTATGTATGATGCTGGAAACAACGACTTAATTAAAAAAAGAATTAAAATATCAGTGGGGATAATAATTCATATACAGAAACGGGTGCCCCAGTGTAGGATGGCCCACCCTGGGGATGGCGCAAGTTGGTGGAAAAAACAAGTTGAGGGTTGGGGCCCCATAGGCTGGTTTCTGTAATAGGGAAATGCATGGAGGGAAATATAAGGATGGGTAGACTAAAGATGGGTGAAATGGAGGGTAAATGATGTTGTGGGAGTGCAGTCAAAATAATCCATGAGGAAGTGCCCTAGGAGTCCATTGGGTAGGCTAGCAAAATGAGGAGAAGGAATATGTGGTTGATTCATGACATGATGTAAGACTATCGGGACTCCCATCCCTAAAGGTTGAAAACATCATAAGTGTCGAAGTGCCAAGGGAGGATATAAATGGGACAAATCATGTGGGGGAGAGTGCTACTGGGTGACGGTACCCAAAATGCAGTGGAGGTGGCAGTATTGCAGAGCCAGATATGGGGACCCTAAAGGAAAATTTCAGAGGATGTGACTGGAGATGCAATTGAGATTCGGAGGGAATGATTACATGCTAGTGTTAATTATATACCTGAAGGGGTTGCGTTGGTGTATGATGACCAAGTACCTGCACACATGAAAACCAAATACCCGATGTGAACAATATCTAAAGAGAACCAAACATACAAGCATTTATTTGATAATTTTGAACATGAGCATGCATACCTGGATGGGGTATGGACAAATGAACCCCCAGGGACTAAGGATGAAAAATGGCCTAAGGACTGTCTTGATGCAGAGGACGGGGTGCTGATCCCATCATTGAAGACGGATCGAAAAACGGACACCCGGAGCTCCCAGAATGGGGTCTAGATAATGTATGCGCCTTTGGTGAGGAAATGTTGGATAATGTAAGGGCCATGACACAGTGACTCGAATTTTCCATGACCGAGGGTATCATGATAGATATTGTAAGCAAGGATGAGGTCGCCTTCATGAAATGAGTGGAGGTTGACATGGCGATCAAAGGTTTCTTTTGACCATTTTTTGGCTGCCTCATTGTTCTGTAATGAAGATTGACGATCTTCATCCAGGGACTCTAAGTTCAACAAATGTTGCTCCATTGGAGCAGTGTCGGGTAATATCTCAATTGCGGTGCATAAGGTGGGGATTTTTCACTCTATAGGAAGAGTGGCCTCGACCCCGTGGACTAGATGAAATGGTGTGAAATCAGTGGTTGTTTTCACGACCGTACGGTAATCCCATAGCACGGAAAATAACATATGATGGCAATTGGTCTTATGTTTGTTAACCGTGCACTATAACATGGTCTTGAGGACCTTGTTAACTAATTCGACCTATCCATTGGACTGAGGGTAATATGGTGAGGCAAAATCGTGGGATAATCCTAACCGAGATGAGAGTTCGACGAAAATCTCATTCTAGAAATGTTTCCCATGATCAGAGACTAGTTGGAGTGGTACTCCAAAGTAGGATATGACATGATTAAAGAAAAAATGCACTACGATGTCAGCAGTGTTGTTGAAGGTAGGCATGGCTTCATCCTACTTTTTAAAGTAATCGACTGCGACAATGATGTATTTGTTTCCATTACTAGATGGAGGGTTGCAAGTCATGAAGTCGATGCCCCATTTACAAAAGGGGCCTACAATAATGATTGGGTGTAGAAGAGCAGGTGGAGCACGTGCTTTGTTGGCATAAAGATGACATTTATTGCATCGCTTCATGGCATGAATGCAATCGTGAAACAATGTAGGCCAAAAGTAACTTGCGTGGATGATTTTTTGAGTGGTGGACATCCCTGAAAGATGGCCCCCACACACGCCGCTATGCCAGCCGTTCAAGACTCTATCGGCCTCATCAATAGTCAAGCATCGACGAAGTATGGTGTCGACCCCTCGTCTATATAAGATATCTCCGATGAGGAGATAGCGGGGGGCCTGATGGCAGATACAGCAACGATCATCTCATGAGAGGTGGTTACTGAACTTTTGGGTTCATAGGTAGATGAGGAGGTCGTCATACCAAGGATCATCTGAAGTGATGTAAAAGAGATGTTCATCAGGGAATTCGGTATTGATGGGGGCACTGGTAGTATCGGAGGGGAAGGTTGTGATGAGTTTTGCGAGGACGAGAGATTTCTTGCTCTTGGGTGTTGAAAATTTGAGATTGTACTTCTGAAGGATAATGATCCATTGGGAAAATTTACCATTAATTTGCCAATGACTGAGCAAGTATTGCATGGGGTTGGAATCTACTATGACTTTGGTTGTGCGAAGAAGAATGTAATGGCGTAGTTTTTGGACTATGAGAACGACTGTAAGGGCTAGTTTCTCTTCGTGATTATACTTCAAAGGTGGCCCTGAGAGGTTTTTACTAATGTAGTAAATGACATGCTCATGATCATCATCTCCTATTTGAACGAGAACTCCTATTACTGAGATAGTGGATGCTGATATGTAGAGGATATAATCGTGATTATAGTTGGGTGAACTAATTAAAGGGGCATTGGAGAGTGCCATTTTAAGATCATAGAAAGATTTTTGGGCATGTTCATCCCAGTGGAATGGGATGTTGTGGCGTAGTAAGCGAAGGAAACCATGTGCTCAAGTAGCATAGTTTGGGACAAATCACCTTAAAAAGTTATCTTTTCCTTGTAGGCTCTGGAGTTGGCATAAATTCTGGGGGGGTGGAATTTCTGTGATGGCCTGGACTTTGAGGGGATCCATGGTAATACCACTTTGGGAAACGATGAACTCTAGGATGCACCCGACAGTGATGACAAACACACACTTAAGGGGGTTCAAGTGGATGTTGTACTGACGACACCTTTGGAAGATGATTCATAAATCATCAAGATGCTGAGTGCGTTTTTTGGATCGAGCTGTGAGGTCGTCCAAGTATGCGAGGATGATATGAGCCAAATCATGAAAAATGTATGTCATAGCACATTGGAAAGTTGCACCAATGTTTTTTAGGCCAAAAGGCATGACACGATATGCAAAAGTACCCCCAGGGGTGGTGAATGCAGTTTTGTATTGATCGACTGGGTGGATTTGGATTTGGTTATAGCCAGAGAAACCATCCATGAAGGATAAAGCCTCATGGCCTACGCAGTCGTCGATAATTTGATCGATGACAGGCATTGGAAATTTGTCTTTGGGATAGGCGTGATTGAGATCGCGAAAGTCTGTGCATACATGGATAGTGCCCTATTTTTTGTTAACGTGTATAGGGTTGGAAACCCATGAGGTATAGGCAATGGGGTAGATGAACCCAGCAACACGTAATTTGTCAATCTTGACTTTGATAGCCGCTGCTTTGGATGGGTGTAGTGGTCAATGTTTTTGGTGAACCAGTGTGATATCAAGCCAGGTGTCTATGCAATGTTCGACAATAGAGGGATCAAGGCCAGGCATATCAGTGTATGACTAGGCAAAAATATCTCGGTATTATTGGAAGAGGGCTTTGTAGGTGGTGAATTCTTGAGGAGTGCATGTGGCGCCAATGGTGTTTTCCTCGACGACTCCATTTTTTATGCAAATATCGATTTTGATGGTGGGGGAAATGTTGGCCATATTGCCTTCTTCAAAAGCATCTGGGGCAAGGATGGGGTTGTTGAACCAGTCGATATGCCCTGATGGGATAAAATCTTTGGTTTTGACTGCATATATGGGGTGTTGGTTAGGAGGTGTGAAGGCTTCCTATGAAAGGAAGAGTGCTCTGTGGTGTAGCACATCCCATGGGTAGTCGAGGGTGGTTAATTCCTTGAGTATGTCCTCCTCACAGTGGAAATGTCGGGAATACAAGGGATCTAAAAGAGTGATATCGGTGACTATCACTGTGTGGTTATCTTCTAGTGGTGAAGAAGCAGGAAGGATGATGCAATGAGATTGCAATGGTTTGCTTGTCATAAACCAAATATCGAGATACTGGGGGTTATAAATGGTAGTTGGGCATAAAATTTCTGTGGGGAAATGAATGGGAGAATTGGGGGGATTTGGGGGTAAATCCTCGTATAAGTCATCCAAGAACCATGGAGGAATAGGGAGTGATTCTAGTTCAGGAGAAATAATATGAAGAATCTCTAGTGATGGGGTAAGGTTAATCATTGATTCTATAGGGGGTGTAGGAGTTTGAATCAGGGTCACTTGGCATTGCCTGTATTCAATGATCATAGGACATTGATATGTGAAATGATCTAGGGATTAGCAGAGAGAGCAAGGGAATCTCATATGTTTGTTGATGGAGGTTGTGACATAATGGATGTCGGTGACAGGGGTTGGGGTGAGTGTTTGCTGAAAGATATGGCGTACAGTTGTTAATGTCTATCGGAATTGAGGTAATGCTAGACAGTGGTGTGCATAATGGCCATATTCTGAACATATGGCACATGCGAATTTGGTTCACAATCCTTTGTTACGTGTGTTCTGTGAGATAGCGGCAATACTGGAGGAAGTGATGAGCGGTGGTGGTGCTCAAGGGAGTTGGATGAGATTACGTAACTCGAGGAGAGATGTGCATTTGCTGGTGGGGTGTCTATCATTCTCGCATAGCGTGTAAGGAGGTTGGACACATGGGGGAAGTGGAGTTGTGGGATCCTTCTTCTTTAACCTGCCCCCAGCTGTGGAAGGGAGGTTAGTGAGTGGGGGTGTAGGGGGTATGGTGGGAGTGAGTATGGGAATCTACATCAAGATTCCTTCAGTTTGGGGAGGGAGGGATGGTTGAGGAACCATCTCTGGTGGATGTAAATACCAAATTGGGATTGCTAGAACCATATTAGGGAGGGTAAGCATTGCGGCTACTTGGAAAGCTTATAGGCCTGGTGGAGGGTAAAAGAAGGGGATTTGAGTAATGGCTTAGGGAACTGTCTCCCAAACTGGGATATGGCCTTGGGGTGAGGTGAAATCGTGAACTAGTGGAGTCGACGAGTTCGCAGGAGGATCGTGAGGGAGGGTCTCTACGACTAGTGGGACGTCAGATATGAGAAAAGCTTCACTGGGAGGAAGGGTATCCTCAATGTCAGTTCTTTTGGACGATATGACACATACCTGATTGGAAGGATGAATGAGTGGTGGTGCACCATGGTAAGTTCCTAACAAGGATGGGTCTTTGAAAATTTTGGGCCCCATTTCGATGAGTGGGTACGCCTCATGATTAGTATGGACAAAAGGGAGAATGTTATCAATGTTGGCAGAAGGGTTAGGCTCATAATGTGAAGCTTGATCAATGGTAACAAATTTTCCATTATGGGGGAACATCATGGTTCGAAAGACAAAAGAGGCAACTACCTTCATAGCGTACATGTAGCTACGACCAAACAAGATATTGTAATCGAGTGGGGCATTGATAACTTCAATGTTGATGAGAATGGTCTTGCCCCCAAGTTCGACAGGGAAATTTTGGAAGAGCCCTTCGGGAGAAGATGCTCGTCCGTCATAAGATCTTAAGGTAACGACAGATGGTATGAGTTTGGGGGAACCAAGTTTCTTCCATACCGACTTGGACATGATGCATGTGAATGCACCTTCATCAATGATGCACCGATGAACTGTAATGTTCTGAATTTTCACTGGGATTTGAAAAGTGACGAGAGCAGGGAGACGAGGCTCTCTGTTGTCGAGATCAAATGTGATGAATTGAGTATCCGCAGGGTCGAATGCCCCAAAGGTGGAAAGTAATGATTTCCATTGAGTGGGACAAGTTTGAAGTACTTCTAATACTAACATTGTAGTCGAGGAATGTGCTAAGTCATCGACCAAATTGTAATTATGAGCTGCCCTAGCCTGCGGGTTGTGGACATTCCTGTGCAATGGGATGCGAGGGATGCGAAGAGGTGTTTCTATGTTAAGGCAAGGAATCATCATCGGGGGTCCCGTTGGTGCTGGGATTATTTCTGGGGGAATGGGAGGAGACTCAATGGGTGCATGGTATTGACGACTACCTGTCTATAGAAGGACTTATTCCTCACTAGTGAGGTGGATAGTACGATCTGTGGGATTGTTCGGGTTGAGATATTGTCCCAACTATGGTGGGGTAGGTTGCATGCCATGTTGGGTGTTCATCACTCCTTGGTGTGGAATGGGTTTCTACAAAATGACTGGGGGTGGTTGTTGTACATATTGTTGTGGGGATTGTTGAGGGGCAGGTGGTGCTGGAGGATGTGGTCCAATTACTGAGTCTTTCATCTGTTTAAAATCAGCGATTTGGGGGCAATGATGAGTATAATGACCGAACTCACCGCAAAGGGAACAGGGGAAGTTGGTTCAAAGGTTATTGCTATTTTTCCCTTGACACCTATTGTTGTTTCCCCCCTGGGGGTTCTGCATCCCTTGGTTCTGGTTGCCCCCAATAGGTTGGGTCTGTTGAGGGTGATTTTTGCCTTGACCTGGGTTGTTATTGTTCTATTTTTTTCCTTTCTTTTTGGAATTATTCGACTGATGGGTTGGATTTTTCATATTCAACTATTCAAAATTTTGATTTTGTTGAATGGGAGAGGGTTGAACAAAATTTGCCCCAACATGAGGGTGTCCTTGTGGTAGAGCTATGGGCTGTGGAGGGCCAGGAAATGGAAAGTATGGATTATTTTTTGATAATGATCTGTAAGGTACATAGGAAGGTGTGGCACTTTTGCTAGTACTTAGAGTACAAGTTGAAGTAGAGGGAGTACCAGAACTTGTTTGGATGGGTGGGCATATTGTGGGTGTCGGTGGTGGCCCACTGATGGGTGGAGGAAGGGCAACAGGGTATGGTTGTTTATAAGGGGGTGGAGGATAACAAGGAGTTCCTCCATTTGCCAATGGATATTGAGGTGTGTCATGCATTGGTGGTTGTTAGGGTTGTGTATTGTGGTGCGTGGTGCTACCAATCAATCTGTCTGTTGAGTGAGACATCCCGGGTTTATCTTGGCCAAATGGCATGGGTTTTGGGAGATCAAGAAGTACTATGTACAAGTACCATAATTGTGAATAGATGAGGTCATATTGTTGAGCCTTACTGATGACTTCTTTTTTTGATTGAGGGAAGGTGGAAGATACATCTTTACCGAGGAGAGAGACAAGTGATCTAAGAAACCAATCAAGACATTGTTGTTTGGTGGTTTCTGCTTTTCACAAACTACGTCGTCGACACCACTCATGAATGTGATCAACAATATGTGTGGCTGAGGTTTGTTTAAAATTAGAGACTAGTTCAAGACCATTGTCATGGTGGATTGGTAATTGGAAGAAGGTAAAAAATGCTTTGGCCAAGGACTTGAAAATCGCATGAGACCCTGATTTTTCGTCTACGTACCATTTGGTTAATGGGCCAGTGAGTGTGCATTGAAATAATTGTAGTCGGATGGAATCATCCATAATGTTGTTGGAAGAGCACCATAAGTGCAAAGTCATGACATGGTTGGTAGGGTCATCTCCTACCTTTCCTTCAAACTTGGGGATATCTAAAGGTAGTTTGGTAGGCATTGCAGGCCATGTGGGGTCATGCAATATAGGATCATTTGTGAGTTTTCTTAGATTTGGTATTTTGAAAGAGGCCAAGTATGGCATCTGGAGTGGTGGTGGAGGATTAGTTCCAGCCATGGTGTGAGTGGTTTGTGAACCTAACCCTTGGGGGGGACTAGGTGGGTTTGTACTTCCCCCTTGAGATGAAGTTGCCCCCCCACTTTCATGTAAAGGAGAGCAAGTGGACGGTGGACCTTGGGAATTGGACCCAAGTAAGGTGGAACTAAGAAAAGATGATCCTAAGATAGTGGCACTCACTGGAGTGTGAGAAGGTGGAGCCGATGAGTTGGCAAGACTAGGAACTCCCCCTAGAATAGGAGGGAGGTTTAGAAATCATCTGGAATGATGGGGGTTCTGTGGGTCCCCTATGATGTCTGACTAGCTGAGTGGATGTGTGAGAATGGTGATGAGAGTAATAAATAAACAAGAGCCTTTGTTGCAATTCTTGAACTTTACACGATATATATCTAAATCAAATGTAATCAGAAGTGCATCATACATAAAAAATTTTGATTAAAGAAGTATATATGTGGATAGGTGGGTTTTGTCTATGTGGGGGATCAAAGAAAACAAATGCTCCTGTCCTAAAATATGTAATGTCCTTCTTCTCAAATAGCACTAGACCTTCCAATAGTACTCAACAGTGGGGTCTGAAGTCACTGGAAGAGAAACTAGTGAAGGATGAAGCAATCAGTTATAATGAGGGGTAGAGGGGGCATATCCCGAAAGAACTGGTGATATTTCCCAATAGCCACACAAAATCCGATCAAGGTGCAATTGCATCCCACAATTTCCACCTGGGTAGATGTCCTAAAATTTGGTCACTAGGTACCTCGGTCAAAGTGCGACATTTAGATTTTCGGCCTAAGAAATGGGTCACAGGTTGGATCCCGTCCAAGAGGTGGGTGCCTCAAGGGGGGACACACTGAACAACCGGACCTTGGCCTTCAACCCTTCATGGGTATCTCCCTACCTTATGGTGTTAGGAACACTTGACTTGGAGGATTTAAAGTTCCCTATTTGAAAACTTATATTGTTTTGAAAATGTGAGAACTAGATAACATGGATTTATTTGGATGCCTATCCCCGAAATCCTACCTAGACTAAAAGATTTGTTTTGGCACCTCCTATGGAGGAAAACTTAGTGAGTTTTTTTTTTTTAAATTTAGATGTGGTTGTTTTGAGAGACTGGGGGTATGAGCCAATCTCGTTGAAATTAAGTGGGAGTGGATAGTTCCATCAAGAAAAATATGGGGTGTTTTGGAATCCCTTTGGAGGAAACTTACTTCAACCTCCACATTTCGAGATGAAAACTATGTGAGTGAGAGGTGACTTTTGTGTGTGAATGAGTGAAAGTGTGCCAATTCTTAATAAATTAGGTGTTGCCTTGCTGCATGTGGACTTCACTTGGTCCTTACAAGTCTTTGATTACCTATTTAACTAAATGTCTTTGGAACAACCTTGCGGAATTCAAAAAGTCCCTAGGAAGCTAGCATGTGGACATGTGGGTCCTTTATTATTCCTTTAACTCCCTATTGTGATTTGATCTAAGAAAGCTTTGAAACTATCCTAGATTGTGACCATGTGGGCATGTATGGGCCCATTACAAAACCTTTAAACTTCCCTAGTGATTTGATCTACGAAAGTAAATTTCAACACTATCCTATCTTTGTAGCATGTGGGCATGTATGGGCCCATTACAATCTTGAGATGTGTTTGAAAAATAAACTAAGAGGAGTCCCGAGGGGGCTGTTGTCCTCTCCTAAAGGTTTAGTATTTTTAAGGGAGATGAAATTGTCCTACAACCTTTTTCTGATTCTCAAGATCGCTTTGAAGCACGAGAGAAGAGCATACTCAACGATTGATATCCAATTTATGGTCCCAATGTAAGTATTATGTGATTACAAATGATTTCAAATTATCCTCTTAGTCAAAGCAAGCCATCCATGTGGCAAAATCAAAACAAAAGAGGAAATAATGATTTTCAACCCCCTAAGTGCCTACGTGTTTTGACTAATACCTTTATATGGAGAGGGAACTAAGTGTGGTGTAGATTACAACATGCATGGAATCATTTTTAAGAGGGCTAGGGGCCTTCCACAAATCATGAAAAGGATTACAATGTGTATTTTTCTACACAGGTGTGCAAGTCTCAGAGTAGACAGAGGCGCATTGAGCGCCAATGCGCAAACCAAAAAAGACTTTTGGATGTAGGTGCGCGGAAGGCGTTGAATAATACAATAATTTTGGCACACGTTCACATGATGTGCGACTGTTGGCCAATAAACCCACGTACACCTGTCACACAGGTGTGAAGAAAATTCCATATGGAATTCTCTTAACTCAACTTTGAATTGGATGTTTTTCAGGTCGACTTGGGCCAGTTATGGTACCTATAGGTTAAATAAAACGAAAGAAGAGCTAGAATGACCCAAATGGGGTAGGAAATTGATACCAATCGCCAGTGGAGTCGCCAATATATTGTGCCTCTTTTGTCACCTGAATGAGCAAAATAGAGGTGCTTACAAGCTTAGTTGGGTTAGCTAAGAAAGACAGCAGTGAAGGAAAGGGTTAGAAAAATAAACATAAAATACTAAGCTAAGAATTAAACTAAGAAAGGAAAGAACAACTAAACTATTGAGCTTAAGGACATAAGAACAAGAACCAAACAAGACTCATGTCACCAATGTAAAGGATTGTATTAGTGAAAAGAAAACACCGAGAATAAAGAGGACTTTGGGTCCCTTCTTCCTCCAAGGGAGGGCTCTTGGACCCCACAATTGAGCTCTTCTTACAACTTTGAAACTTGAAAGAAATGGTGAAAGAATCCCAAGATAACCCACTCAAAAGGTGATGTGTATTGCCCAAATGGAATGGTTATAGTATTCTCTTGATGAGAAAAGAGGATTCCCCAAGAGAATAGCAGCAGCATAACCTTGCAAAATGAATTCCTTGAAAATGTAGTGCACCCATGGCCTTGTTTTATAGCACCACTTTGAGGTATTGTGCAACCAAATTTTAGTGTGAAAAGGGGTTTTTTAGGGCACCTTTAGGTCTTTGACCATCCACCCAGCCAAGATTTGGGTGTCAAATCAACTTGGAAGCTGAACCAGAAGTGGGTGGGAGGCCGACCAACATCATAAATGCGTCGTTCTGAGGTGTGCATGGCTTTTAGCATCCATAGTCACGCATTGTGTGCATGTGTGTTTTTCCTGCGTTTTTGGATGGCGCATGTGCGCGCATGCCCTGTGTAGTCATAGTGGATCTTGATTTTATAATTGGTTGTATAGTTTTGGACCTTTTGGAAATGATTTTCTGGTAATTTTGGTCCATGGGTGGACTCATAGCTGTTTGAAGATGTTGGATTCTTGTAACCATTTGCGAACAAAATTTTAGTGATAACAACTGGCAATCCCAATGCAATAGGAAAAATAGCCTCTATGCCATAAACAATATGAAAAGGTGAGGTGGCAATAGATCTCTTCGCTATGATTCTGTCAGCCCATAGTGCATGGATCAAATTTTTGTGCCAAGTCTTTTTGTTATCTTGCAACAGTTTCTTGATAATTATGACTAAGATTTTATTTGAAGACTCATCCAACCCATTTCCTTGAGGGTAATAAGATGTAGAATGGCTAAGGGTGACATTGTAATAATTGCAAAATTTCTCTATTTTGTTGGACTTGAAAGTTGTTGCATTATCTGTTATGATCTTGATTGGGAATCTGAACTTGAACAAAATATTGTCTTCTAAAAATTGGATGATAACAACATATGTTGCTTTCCTGGTGGGAACTGACTCAATCCACTTAGTGAAGTAATATGTTGCTGTTAGAATCCACTTGTGCTGAGTTGAGGATTGTGGATGTATTTATCCTATAAAATCAAGGCCCCATTGTCTGAAAGGTGACTCAACAGAGATGGGTTTCAAAGGTAGAGGCTACAATTTTCTTTTCCCATAAAAAATTTGACATCCATGACATCTTGAAACCTATTTATAGACATCAGAAAAAAAAAATCTAGGCCAATAGAACCCAGCCCTCAAAATCTTGTGCACAATGTTTTTCCAATAATGGTGCCCCCCACAGTCACCCTTATGAAAATCTTTGATGGTCTTCTCAACTTCTTCTTCCAACAAACAACTCAACAAAATTTAGGAGGACCCTACAAATTTATCAATACATAAATGATATATGCATACCATGAGGAATCAAGGAATTTTAGGGATATCTGGGGAGCTCTCTCTTCCTCTGCACATGTTGACAATTCAACCATGAAATTTATTCCTAAGAGTTCACAATTAGTTTGTGTCATTAGCTTCACAAGCCCCTGTCCCTTGATCAACTTCATGGGTTTGATCTCAAGTTCATTTTATAACAACATTGCTATCCATGTCCCCCTCTTTCCTTCAGGATCAGGTTGGGTTAATATGTCTTTCAAAGAACTACTAGGCACATATGCGGTAGTATGGTAATGCAAGATGTAAACTCTCAATTCATTCAAGGCCTTGACTAGTGCATATGCATTCTTCTCCATGATATCATACTTCAAAGTGGAATCCCTTAATGTCTTGATGTAATATGCTATGGGATTCTCAAAATTATGCTCATCTTTCTGTAGTAAAACACTAGAAATTGTGTGCTCTGAAGCAAAAGAGAACAATATGAAGTCCTTTTCAAAATTAAGGTTGGCTAGTACTGGAGCCTTGGTCAATGCCACTTTGATGTCTTCAAAGGATTTTCTGGCTTCAAGGGTCCACATTATTTCATTTCCTATATTTATCATGTTGGGAATATACTTTATGATTTCGGCCAAGTTAGGGATAAACCTTCTCAGAAAATTCACTTTTCCCAGGAAAGATTGTACCTCTTTTTTACTTCTAGTTATGCCAATTTTTAAGATTTCCTCAACTCCGTTGGGATCTACCTTTATTCCCTCTTTTGAAATAATGTGACCCTGCAGATTTCCTTCTTCCATAGAGAAATTTGACTTCTTAGGGTTCAATGAGATTCCAAACTTTCTACACTTTTGAAATGCTCTTCTTGGATGCTTGAGATGTTCTTCATCTGAAACAGAATACACAATGATATCATCTAGGTAGATAACAATGAATTTTTCTTTTTCATCAGCAAAAGCTATGTCCATAGCTCTTTGAAATGTTTCCCCTGCATTCATGATCCCAAAAGGAATCTTGGCATTCATGAATGTTCCCCATGGAGTTGTGAATGTTGTCTTTCCTGATCATCAGGGTGCACCATAATCTGATTGTATCCATAGAAGCCATCCAACATTAACATTTTTTGAGAACCCACCACTTTCTGTAAAATGTGATCCATCTTAGGTAGTGGGTATTTGTCCTTTAGAGATACTCTGTTCAGGTTTCTAAAATCCACACACAACCTGATTTCTCCACTCTTTTTTCTGACTGGAACCAGATTTTCCACCCATTTAGAAAACCTCAGGGATACTTTGATCTTGGCTTCAAATAGCTTCTTTACCTCTTTCTCAATCAAGGGAAACAAAAAAGTTTTTATCTTCCTTAATTTATGTTTGAAAGGTTTGTGATCTTCTTTGATTGGGATCACATGCTAAATTATACCGGTGTCATAAAATTTCAGATATTTATAGCTTTAGGAAAAAACATCAGGGAACTCTTTCATTAATTTGATATATTTTTCCTTGAATTCAGGGTTGAGTGTTCTGAACAACTTAATGATATTGGGATACTCCCGAGTCCCAATATTTCAATCTTCTACATCCCCTTCGTTTACTGTGATTTTTGGAATTCTGGCCACATCATTATTATCAAAGAGCTTCTCCAATGGGACTAGACCCTTGGGAATGATGTTTCTCTTTAGATGAAATATGTCTCTACCTACAATATGATTGTCAAAGTACCCATCCTTTATGAAGGAAGCCGCATCTACCTCTTCATCATAGTATTCTTCATCAATGTTCATATTCTCAAATTCATTCTCCATCTTGAGGAAGCTTTCTATTTGTTTGTCATCTTCAAAAACCTGCCAATACTTAATATTATCTAGTACTGTTGGCCTGTGCTTGACCTCAATCTCATATTTTTTGTTAGGGAATATTGGAATTTTGAAAATTGATGCTGAAGTAGCCAAGGCATCAACAATATGATTCTACCCTCTTGGAATTACTGAAAGATTATACTCTGGAAAGTTCTCAAGTAGATCTAGCACTAGGTTCCTATATGCCCTCATTCTAGGATGTTTTTCTTGGTATATGCATTTTATTTGATTGACAATTAGCTCAGAGTCTCCATGTACAACTATTATTCTGGCACCCAATTATTTCAAAACCTTCAACCCCAATATTAATGCTTCATATTCATCCATGTTATTTGTGCAATCAAAAGCAAGTTTGTAAGAACACAATTTTGAATTTCCTTTGGGGTAATTCATCCATGCGCCAACCCCTGCTCCCTCTCTGTTGGAAGCTCCATCGAAACTCATATTCCACATTTGATATTCTATGTTGTCCTGCTACTCTGAAAACTTCTCAATCCGCTGATCAGATCTATCTTTGTCAGCCATATCAATTTCTGGCTTTATCTCTTCAAAACATAGATCATTGAAGAAAACAGAAGACCCCATGTCAGTTTCCACAGAATAGATGGGATGATTATTCGGATGTGCCTTGTTGTTGACCATATATTTGAGAAAAACCTCTCTATACAATCTCTTATCTTGACCAAAGATAGGGATGGTGGCATATGACATGTCCATCTGGAGGGTTCCCTTCAATTTTGCATCCCATGACCTGGATAACAACATGCCAAACTTGGGAGGAATATCAGCAACCACTACATCCATGACCATATTCTTTGCTGGTATTTGAGCTAAAGACACCACTATATCTTTGATAATACCTAGGCACTTCACCTTCCTTGAATTAAAAGAGAACAAGTCTTTGTAAGGCCTTGTGATGTCAAGGCCTAGTTGGTCCATGGCCACTTTGGGCATTAGGTTATGAGATGCTCTTGAATCCAACATGGCATTGTGCAGAGTCATATCATGGATTTGCAAGCTAACATAGAAAGGGGGGACTTCTTCATTATCATTATTTTCCTTTACTCGTGGTCCAAATAAGACGGCAGGGTGATCATCTTGTATGTTTAAGGTGTTAGAAATTTGTTCCATTTTAAGCATGTTGATGATCTGATTTCTATATTAGTTGTTCTTGATCAATTCATTGAATGGTACACAAATTTTAATCTTGGCCATCTCACTTTCAAAATTAAAAGAGGATGAGGTTTTCTCTGCCTCTTTGGTGATTGTTTCTTTCCTTGCTTCTAGTATTTTCTTCTGAGGCTCTTCTTTTTGCTTTCCTTTGTCCACAACATATTTTGTAGCAGAGTCCTTTTTGGGCTGACTTGAAGAGAGTGTGTTACTATGAGTTTCTTTTGTGGGGTTTCCTTTTGGAGGATTTCCCTTTGGGGGGGTTTTAGGCACTCTCTGATTTCAAAGATTATATTGCTTCTGGAATTGCATGATGGCATTCTGCAATCCTTTTTGGTAATATTCCCTTTCTACTGATAACATTTCCTCCTCATCTTGCATGAAGATCTCATTTGCATCCATGCATTGGTCATGTTCTTCTTTAGTAAAAAACACCTATGTTTATTTATCATCGCAACAATTCATGTTGTCTTCAAAATATCCATCATAATTCTCATTCACATAATTATTTTGAAAAGGAGGCCTTATTTGTTGATCCCCCTGATTTCTTTAGCTTGCTGAATTTCCCCGATTCCCTTGATTTCCCTGATTCCCTTGATTCCCCTGATTTATTTGTTTGATTTGTGGGATTGTTGGTCTTCCTTGATTTATGTGTGGGCCATCAACATGTTCTCTGTTGTTAGTCTTATTATCTAAGGCCATTATTTCCATCATTTTCTCCATGGTTTTCATTATAATTTCAAATATTTCTTCTGGCATTTGTGAGGTGGAAGGTTGTGCGTTATATTGAGATCTGTTCATGTCCTTGTCAGAGTCATCTTTGATCTTTCCTGATTCCATTATATTTACCTCTACTTATATGGCATCAGTTATCATATCATCTAATGAAGCATATCTTCGTTCCCTCAATAACAAAGCAAAATCACTTTCAAAAGAATCAACATATCTGAGTTGAGCAGCTTTAGGGGGGGGTTTACCTCACTAGGAATCAGATTATAAACCTTTACAAATCTATCTGAAAACTCCTACACTGTTTCATTAGGTGACCTCCTCATGTTGTTATACTGAGTCAACAACTGAAGGGGGTTCTTCTTTTCGCCCCATTTTGCAAGAAAACTGGTTTCAAAGGCTTCAAAATTTATGATACTAGTTGCTGGAAGAGCTCTGAACCACTTTCTCACTTCTCCTGCAAGGCTTTGTGAAAACAGACTCATTTTTTCATCTTCAAAATATACTTCTTCCAAGTCTATAAAATCATTGAACCAGTCTAGATGTTTCTGGGCTGACATGCTACCTTCAACATCATATAGTTTGATCCTTAGATTATATTCTCGAGGTAAATCATGTAGCTGAGCAGGAAGTACAAGAGGAGAAAATCTAGCTGCCATGGCTGTTGTGAGGGGTTGAAGTGGATGTTGGTTCTGAGTTTGAATCACTATAGGATTCACAGATGTAGCTAAAATCAAATCTTGGAATCTCTTTTCATCAAAGATGACATCACTCAAACAAGATTCAGATTTAGTTCTGAACAGAGTTTGTTCAAATTTTATATCAAATTCAACGTCTTCCTTGGGTAAGGATAGATATGGTTCTAAATGAAACATTGGGTTTAATTTCTTTTCTTTTCTTTTATGTGCAATATTTTTAGGGTTAGACACAGGGATTGTAGCGTCTGGGTCTGGGTTTCTCCTGGTGTGAATTCTCTTGGGAGCCAAGATTTCTAGCTCACACTACTTGGTGCAACTAGTCTCTTTGTAACGGAGTCACCACACAAAAATAATATCATGCAATAAGGTATTTGATCCACTGTCACCCTCAGGGATCAAAACTAAGGCTTTAAGTCATTCTTCTCCCAGTGAAGATTTTATTTTTGTTCCCTGGCAACGACGCCAGAATGACAACACTTTGTAAATTTTGTCCAGCTGATAGAAAAAATGACAGAGGTAATTGTTTCAACCAACTTTAGAGTTGGGCAATAGCCTACTCAACTCAGAGAGGGATATCTCGTGTCACTTGATATTTCTTTGGAAATCAGTGGCTATATTTATTTTGTTTTAGGGTTTTTTTATAAAGTTATTGGCAAGGAAGGGGAGGGTCACTTAGGGCTATGGAGTCGAAATTCTAAAAGTGAATGAAAACAATGACTTGCCGGTAGAACTCTCCAGAGGATAAAGGATAAATGAGGCAATTAATCTAAGTTGTAAATTGAATTTAATCACAGTGTAAGAGGAAGGAGAAAACAAATAACTACATCACAAAATTACTTAAACGAATTTTGAATTAGTTAAGAAGAAATACACACAGTTTAAATTGCTTAGGTCGAGAGCATCATAAGATGAATTCTGAGCTTTTAACTAACCAATTTAAATATAATACAATGTAAATGGAATTAAAGAACACAAGAAATACATACAATGAGAGAAGAAAAAACTCATATCACCACCATTAGAATCTTTTCATAGAGACTTCAAAAGCTTCTGCATATGTATTCAATTCAGTTCTAGAAAATTACAATTAAGTTTAGAACAACCAGAATTGTTCCCTTGCACTTCTTCCAACATTAATACATTTACAACTTCTAGCATTTATACAATTCAAGTTCCTTTCAATTAGAAACCGATTACAATAGCTAAACTAAAATGTTTCATCTTCTAAAATTGACTACAATAATTTTAACTGACAGTCTCGGTATGTGAACCGATTTACAATGATTAATAAAAAACGCTTTGTAAACTAACGGTTGATTTATCTAACTTCTCTAATTTTGTCTTCACCATCTATCTCATTGTTTTCCTCTGTCGGACTCGCAAATTTGGTGACACTTGGAGGCTATTTGTTGGCTCATGAAAAACTAAATTTTGTCTTACCTAGCCGCACTATCTCTTTCCACTGCAAGTCAGAATGGATCTAGTAGTCCATCATTTCTTTGATCAGAATCTCCAGGTCAATGAAAGAGGCATAAGTCATGGTTGGCAGTCTGATCTTCACTATATTAAACTGATTCAGGATCTCAAAATCTGTGGTCAAATACTCAACCGGGTTTGTCCCCTTCAAGTTTTCCTCTAGGATTTCAAACTTGGAGTGATCCATTTTTCATTGGGCGAGGTGAGAGTTGTACTCCTCCTGATCATACAATTTCCCTTTGCCATCCCAAAATGGTGGGAGGCCTTTGATGAACAACTCTTCAAACAGTTCTTTGAATTCATGTATGCTCTGCTCCATCTGCATGGCCTTGGTTTGGACTGATTTAAGAAAGTTATGCTTGGCAATAAATATCTCGACCCAAATGATCAATGTGGTCCTGTATTTGACCCCAATGGTATGAAGTATAGTAGTGGGAATGGAATCCAGTAGATTTATAGCATTCTGGGCCCACTCTGAGGGTTTCTTTGCTAGTGTTTCACTCACAACAGTGCATATGTTCTGGATGTGATGACCATGCTATCTTTGTCATCGATTAAATTTAATTATACCTTGAACTTGGCAACTTTAGCAGCAATAGAGTCCCAGATGACGTGTTTGGCCCTCTTCAACAATCCTTTTCCTTTCAACCTTGTCTTCAACTTTTCTACTCTTTCGTGTAAAGCTTGATTCTCTTTATGGAACTGGGCCATCTTCTCATCCTTTATTCTTATTTCTTGTTTCATCTTTTCTATGTCTCCCTTAAGGTTCTTTATTTCTTCTTCTTGTAGGCTAACTTGGGACATATCCTGAACCAATCTATCAGTGCTTTGCTAATTTCTGTAGTAGAAGGTGCAACAACAACCATGTCTGATGATCTTGTAATTCACCTTTTCCTTCTCCAGCTGAAACACTTTGGCCTTGTAATTCAATGCTTCTTGTCGAAACGTCTCTTTCTCTTGTTCTAGAGAAACCAGCTCTGTTGTTTGTGGATTCTCTGTGGAAGACATATTTATCCTTTTCTTCATTCTTTGAATCATCTTGTATTTCTCTTCTAAAGAAGCTTCTACCCCCTAAGGGCCTTCAAATTATAATCTCTTGACTTGAGTCTACCAAGCTCTGCTGGATGCTTTCTCTTGTCTCAATTGTCCCTCCAGCTTAAGTGCATGAGTTGTCAACCTTGAAACCCTTAAGCTCAGACCCAGGTAGTCTGAATACAACATGTCACTGGTGTTTCTATAGAATTTCGCCTTGTCTAGGGCACTAATGTTTTCATAATGAAGCTTGAAATCAAACACTTTATCCTCATCTACAACTGCTATATTGAGTGTCTTCTTATCTATATCTCTAACAGAGAACAGAGAAGACCTATGTTGAGAAATATTTTCCACCTCAGGTATCAACTCCCTTATTTCACTCATGGCCAAGCTTCCTTTCACAGCATATTACTTTGCTAAATATTCTTTAGATTGGTAGACTGCTCGAGCTGCTTTATCAAAAATGTGATTTTTTCTCTTGATATGCTTTCACTTTAGGGCAAGATTATTTTACCATATTATTCCTTTCTAGTGCCACTCTCCACCATATCCATACTTACTTGCTTCTTAGGCTATTCTTCCTCCATATCTACTACCTATGGACATTGTTTGATCTTTATATTCTTGGGAGAAGTATGCTGACTACTAGTGCCTAGGGCCTCTGAACTGCTTCTCTTGGTGTAGACAATTACTTTTGTAACTTGGAATGTAGCTTCTGAGGGGTCTATTGTGTCTTATTCTGCTCTAGGGTTGACCCCACTTGTTGTGTTTGAGTAGGATGCAATATGGCTTCCATATGAGCATAGGTTTCCAAATTTGCCAATTTGTCAAAACCTTCAACATGATCATGTTCATAAGGGCCATGTTTGATCATCAATATTATTTTAGATATGACCTGATATGGATCATATCTTTTCCCTTGTAGCTGTGAAAATCCAAACTCTGATGAGTTTGGCCTGGATCTGAGATAAGCAAGATCTAGTCTTCACAACAAATGATCCTACGATGAAAGGAAATTTCAGGTTGGACACCTTATGCATTTTCAGTAAATGTTTTATCTCTGAGATGATTATTTTCCCGATGAACTCGAGGGAAAAGAATCTAGGTGTCAGAAATATAGAGAGAATATAAGGTGCCTTTTGACAACTATATACCCAAATTACTGTAGAATGCATGAAAAACACCCAATCTCCTACTTTGTTTTCTTAATTTGGCTATAAGTAACTTTTCATGTCCTCCAGGACTCTCGGCAGGATGGTGTTGAAGATCAAGTTGTAAACTATGGACATGATCTTATTTATGAAAATGATCATTGTGATTATTTTGCATTCAATGGAGATGAATGTTGCTTTAGGGAACTCTTTCTTGTTTGTCTCCAAGAATATTTTCAGCAAGTATGTGTAGTACCTGAAGTGCCTTAGTGATTGGAAGTTCACTAGTTGTTTGTGTACATAATCAACTATGAATTTATCAAAACTGATATGACCTGAATGACTAGATTCTAACTAAAAAAAGGTTAACAGAAAACCTAACATGACCTCAAGTACATATTTGTCATTATCTAGACCTAAAATCTGACTGAGTATGGAACAGGTCCATTGGATTTCGATAACCATGGAATTTACATTCATTGGCAAGGAAAAACTCTCAGAATACTGGTCGGGTTTGACAATTGTCTGCAAAAATAGGGTTTTGACCTCGGGGGGACATTCCCTGTAAACTGTAACTAGATTTTCTTCCTCGAAGGGTTCATATGTTGTGGAAGGGGACTACGGTATGTTGAGGGCATATCGAATGAACGGGCTATCTATTCTACACAGGACCTCCGACCCTAACTTATTTAAATTGAACCTCTCCTCCTGTGAGTATTGTTCAACGCACCAGCCTATGAATTTCGGGAAAGGGAATGTGACTTTGACGGTGTAAGGAACTATGGAGGCTTGGACCACTTCAAGAAAGGGTATTTATCTCCCTACATGATCTGACAAAATGGATCTGGACACAGAGATGGGTGAGACGGTTCTTTCGGTGTCTAACACATCAAAGTCCCTATCAATTAGGGATTCTTCACTTGGTGGGGGATCTTGCTCGGTTACAGAAAAAATGACAGGATCCATGGTGATAATGAAAAATACTTGCGAATGAATGGAAGATGTGTGAATTTGGTGCACTGTTGAGCTTAGGTTCGACTGGAGCAGTCGTGCCACTTTTAACGTTCAAATGATTTTAAAAGCATAAAATAATGACAAGGTTCCCACCCATTATATACGCTTCTCGATATCAAGGACAAGGAAAACTAGTTTGGGGTAGACTTATTTTCACCCTAATATGCATCCGGTGGCGCCACATGGTCCCCAGCCGAAACCACAGTATTTTCATTGGCCCACTTTCAAATAATTAATCTCCACGCTAGTTCTCCACCCGATATGGCCTCCGACCGTTGATCTATGGTGCTTGAGATCTGTGGCCCACCGGGTCCCTTGAACTCCATGCCTCTGCTATATTTAGCCTTATTCCACTAGATGTGGCCCCATCCTCCAGTTTATCACGTCTCTACACCAGTTTATCCCCTCACTAATTCCCGAGACTTGGATTCAATTAAAAAATTGTTATGGTGATAACAACTTCTACAGGAGTGGATACAACACTATGGAATCATAGTCTTGGACACATGAGTGAAAAGGGGATGAAAATACTTCACAACAGAAATTTGTTTCCAGATCTTAAAAAAATTGATTTGGATTTTTGTGAGCACTGTGTTTATGAAAAACAAAAGAGAGTCATATTTATCAGAGTTGGAAAATAAAAGAAGAGTGAAAGGCTATATATTGTGCATACAAATGTATGGGGACCAGCTTAGGTATCATATTGTTGACGGGCGAAAATGACCGTCCATCAACTGGGAGAGTGGAACCGGTCTGGGGTTGTATAAATAACCCAAGCCGTTTGGAATGGACCACCCTGACGAGTTTAACAGCTTTGTTGGCCGCTCTAAGGTCTTCTATGAAAACCAAAGAGAGAAATGATCTGAGCTAAGTAATCTAAAAATAAAGGAAACTAGAAACTAATAAAACAAAGAAAAAGAACTAATACACTAAATACAAACTACTCTAACTATTCTATCTACAAACTATAAATTACTCTTGTAATAACTCAAATCAACTATCTAATTATCAGCTACAATATTTCTTATTCACAAATGTACACTATGAACAATCTACAAATTTGATTAAAACCTGCAAAACTCATGTATTTTCTCTGCCCTAAGACAACCAAGGATCTCTTTTTGATTTTTATATTTATGAAAAGGAAATAAACATTACTAAAATTAAACAATCTAATATATTTACTAAAATTAAACAATCTAATATAAATCTAACTAAGATTATATCTAAATTAAACTACTTAATCGAAATAGTAAACAACAAACTAATTGACCTGGAAACGCTCCAAGTCTACCCTGTGTATGATGACTTCTTAAGCTGGTTGGAGGAAGAAATTCACACCGTTTAGTCCTTAAGATTCTCGTAAACGATTAGCTATGCTGCTTCTTGAAGTGTTTTACAGGACAAACAAGACATAAAAGAAAATCATAACAATCTTATGATTATAAATTCCTGCAATAAGGGAAACCTGTTATGCAGAAAACTTATATATAACAATTCAATCTATGAAGAAGAC
>ML785729.1:235781-246002 GCA_009831015.1 Picea engelmannii
TGGGAGAGAGAGAGAGAGAGGAATGTGGAAAGAATACGAAGATAGTGAGTGGGGTATAGAGAGATCAAGGGGGGAACAATGGGTGAGAGAGGGGGGGGAGGCGGAAAGAGGGACATAAGGAGAGAGGGGAAGAGGGAGATGGAGAGAGATAGGGGGGAGGGGGGAAAGGGACATAAGGAGAGAGGGGAAGAGGGAGATGGAAAGAGAGAGGGGGGGATAGTGAATGAGGGATAGGGCACGGGGTATTCACTTAATGAACCTATGACATAGCACCTTCATTCGTGGGATATTAAATAACACCCATAATTTCACTTGATGTATATAAATATCTTCCAAAATATTGTTGTTGAACCTCCCTCCCAATACATCTTTCCAATAAAATAAACCCTTATTTTTAATAGATACCCCATTTTATACCCTCGCATACCTATAAAACCCTTGAGACCCCACACCCCCCCCGCCCCCATACCTATAATATATTGACTTTATTTTTCACAATTTAAAAACCCCCCTTATGAATAAGCGTGATAATATATTGGTCTACAAGGTGAAGCCCTCGTTGGATAGGGAGAGTGAGGTCAGAGAGAAAGAGAGGGAGATAGAGGGAGGGAATGAGAGGGGGGGATAGGGGGTGCGGGGGGAGAGAGAGAGAGAGAGATAGAGAGGGAATTTATGTGTGTTAACAAGAACACACACACATTCATATTGCTAATAATGTGTGCATGCTTTAGGAAAGTGCGTGCTCCTATGACAAACCTAGTGGTTTGGTCTGCAAATACATAAAAACCTCCATTTTTTATGAATTCCTCTCCATATCTCTATTTTTGAAGTTATTTTTCTATAGGCTACACAATTCAGTTATTGACGAAACTACAAACACAGATAGAGTTGGTTGTGTTGATTCCAAATATACAATGTTTTTATAAAATTAATAATGTTTACTATTTTTAATCTATTTTTGTCTTGACATATATCAAAATCCTAGAATACATACCTTTCTTATTTCGTCAATAATTTTTTTGTCGGCTTAACCATTTCTCGAATGTGTTATATGTGGCACTAGAGGAGACCGATATCTACAATCTAAAAATAAATAAAAATTGTTTTGATCATGTTAAGACCCTCTTAGCGTACACAAACAAAAGACATTGTAATTTCACGGATATTATGACTTTGATAATTTAAAAAATATATAAAATTAATATTATAAATTACCAAAAAATACACAACACAAAAAAATGGGTTTTCTACAAGTATACAAGTTTTTGGAACGAATTTACATCGTTAAGGTACTCAACACCTGCACGAACAAAAACATATGCCTTATATTTTGTTGGAAAAATAAGATACCATTGTTAGAAAAAATCAAATTTGACATAGTTATTCACAATTTCTATGAATAAAAGTTGTATATTTGGAAATCTAATTCAATTTCCTATGTTTCATCTTCTTACACCATATTCAAATTCATTGTAAAAGTACCTTGAATAATCCCTCCAAATTAACATATTGTTGTTTTTCCATATTTGCATTGCCATTAACGCATCATGAGAGACCATAATTAGCTTGCACTCACCAATTGACAATGTCATAACTGTAAATTAAAGTTTTCAAAATGTTCTTAAAACAAATAAATTGATGAACAAAAGATGTGGCATATTAGTCATATCCATAACACTCCAAAGTATAATTGAAATAGAACACATAGAGTACTTTCTTAGCTTGTAAGGAGATTAGGGGTCAAGGGTTATATCCCACCCAAGAGTATAAGAAGGTAAGAGGTAAAGAAAAGTCCCTTTAGTGGGATAAGATTCCTTCATCTATTTAATGCCAGCCTTGGGTTAGGTGAGAAGGGGTAATGTGACAAGTAAATCCACTTGCTTGCTATTTGCTTGAGGTGAGAGTAAAACTATTAAGCAGTGCATGATACTAGAGTGGAGGTTTACAAGCCTGGATACTAGCTTTGGATGGATGAATTATAGGGCTTACTAGAACAAGTAACCATTACTTTCTTCCTGAAATAGGATTATCCCTTTCAATTGACTAGATTATTTTAAGGAGATATTTCGATAGAAGGATAGATTATTCCAAGGAGATATTTCCTCCAAAGAAGGAAGTCGATTCTCTAAGAGAAGAAGGAAGTTTCTTCCCCGAAGCCAATTTGATGCACCTGATTCTCAGGACCCAAAGCAACTAGGGTCAGGACCAAACTAGCTAAAGGGAAAGAAGGTTTGAGTTAGTGGAGTAATGGTTAAAGGGTGTGTTGGTTAGTGGGTAAATGGTGAGGGGGTTAGTAGATTAGTGGTTGGAGTTATTTTGGATTATATGGGTTACGTATTAAGGGGTTTATGGTATTGGGTTGGAGTTAGTGGATTAGTGGATCATGTTTAACTTAAATTTATGAGGTTAGTATGTCAGAAGATAAGATTTTAATGACTTGGTAATTAAATATAGAAAATAAATTAAGGAGTTGGCGAGTTATTTCTACTCTTAACCATGAAACTTTATACCAACCATATAACTTTTCACTATCCAACTATGCATAATTTTCACTACTTCCTCTAGAGTTATGAAGTTATATAAGTAATTCAAATTTGTGTAGTATGGTTAAATGTTTTTTGTTTCATAATCATAAACCTAAGTTCTCTCCCATAAGTATACGATGAAATTTTGATATATTAGTTAACATAATTATTGAGAAGAATTTATTATTCATAATCAACATAAATTTTATAGTCAATGTGCTTTGACTTTTAAATAATTTGCATTTTTTTCACTTTCTGCCATAAAATTTTATGAAGTCTCCAAAACATTATCTATTAAATTGATTATTTTTTAAATTAAAAAATAAATTTTAAATTTTCAAATTATAAATTCTTATTTTGTGATTGGTTGTTAATTATGAATAGGAAATTTGTATGTGGTTTTATACAGTTTAAAAAATAATTAAAAAATCAATTTTAAAAATCAAAACATCTACCAAAAACCAATTTTAAAAATCAAAAAATCTACCAGCTTGTTCTGTATCCTTATTAATTATGGCCATCAATAATAAGGACACATGGAAAACTGTTAGATTTTTTCCTTTTTAATTTTTAAAATTATTTTTTTAAATCTAACAATTAACAACCAATCACAAAACAATAATTTAGTTCAAAACCACATAAAAATTTCCTATTCGTAGTTAAGATTTCCACCAATTTTTGAACTAAATCCATCCAAAAAAAACCTAAAACGTTTAGACTACGCAATCTATGTGGTGAGACATATCATTGCTAAACATGCATGTTTGCATGCTTGTTGTTTACAACGATCATACATGTACGATGCCATGTGCTTCAACATCTTGCTATCTACCCCGTCGGTGACCAACATAAAGAATCTCTACGTCGTGAGAGATATCACTACTAAACGAGCAGGTCCACAATTTTTTTGTTTACAATGATAGTATGTACGATGCCCTATACTTCATCATCTTGTTATGTATATCTACCTGCGTTGGCTTCCTCTTTCTGTCCATCCAATTCCAATGGATTTTCCTTCTTCCTCCTTCGCATCCTCTTCTGCCTCAAATTCTTATCCATACTATGATGTGTTCATAAATCATCGAGCCCAAGAACACTTTAGCTACCCATCTCTATCGTCTCCTGGGTTTTCCTAGACAAGCCAAAATTGGTGAAGGGACGCAACATCACTAGTCAAATAGAAGCCGCTATTCGAGTGGCCTCTGTGCATATTGCCATTTTTTCTCCCAACTATGCACAATCCAAATGGTGCTTGGATGAGCTTCACCTCATGGTTAAGTTGAAGGATATTATTCTTCCAGTGTTCCACAAAGTTAAGGCTTCCGAACTTCGGTGGAGAGGAAAAGGTAAATGTGGATCATGTGGTTCGACCACAAACAAAAGAAAACATACGACTCTGAAACTAGTGAAGAGAAGCCACGCTACGTCATGAGAAATATTCAAAATTAGAGAAATACTCTTTCACGTGTTTTTTATATAAGCGGTTTTGAGATGGATGGGTGAGCATCTCCCTCCTGCTAACTCTCCCTATATGGATGTTACTTATAAGGATGTATGGGCTTGGTTTTTAAGGAATTGGAATTCATCTTTTATGGATTGGGTTTGGTGTTTGTTTGGGTTTGGATTTGGATGTATGTCTGGAATTTCTGGTCTTGGTTTTCTAAGGATTGGGATTCCTCTTTTATGGAATTGGGTTTGGCATTTCAGAGTTTCGGTTTGGATTTGGATGTATGTTTGAATTTTCTGGGTTTTTTTTTTAAGGTTTGGAATTCGCTTTTTATGGATTGGGTTTGGCGTTTCAGAGTTTGGTTTTGGATTTGGATTAATTTACTTCTTACTTCTCCCATGATGATCAAATTTTAAAAGAAAAACAAGAATTTATCTTCTCATTTTTAAAATAATAAATGGATTGCATGAATATATTGAATAACCTGATATTAGCACAATTTTTACCACACCATAGATTCTCAAGATGGGTGCATAAATTTCATTAATGGATTTACACTCTTAAAATGAATATTATATTTCTTTCATGGATGAAGAAGATATTTTGAATAAGGTTGTAAGAAGTGTTTTGAAAAATATTCCCAAAACACCATTGTATGTGGAAAAATATCCAACTAGTCTCGAGGAAAAATTACAGAATTTTATAAAGGCAGTGACATTGTCACCGCAGGAGGAGGATGAGCGCATGCCTACCAAAGTTGTGGGGATCATAGGTATTGATGGCATAGGAAAAACGACATTGGCCAAAGAATTGTTGGAAATATTAGTTACAAGTCGTCAGCTTTATGCTTACTCATACTGTGTCTGTCACGAAAACCTAGAGATTTAGTTAGTTAGACACGACAAGGAGGAGTGTTAGTAGGAGAGATATTTAATGAGACAATATTTATCTTTCTCAAGATGTGTTATGAAGATAAGAGTTAGTCGTATTTATTTTTGTCTTTAATGTTTAAGTTGGTTTTACTTCTACATGAAGTCTCTGTCTTTATCTATATATGTCTGACTCTGTAAGTAGTTAATAGAGAATAAAATAGTCGATAGAGAAGAGGAGCAACAATTATGAGGATTTTGAGAAGTCTGAGAGCATAAGCTCTATGTTTTGTAAGTTGCAGAAGTTGTTGGAGCCTAAGCTCGACATAGTTTTGTATTCTGTATTAGCGAGAAGCACCCAGTTTTTTAATATATATCAAGTATTTTGTGTGTTGACAAATTCATGAGTATTTCTAAGTTTATATGCTAAGTATAGCACATTGTTGATTTAAGACCTAATAAAAGCTTCCGCGTCTAGAAGGATCTTTCTCTAGATGGTTTTTTTGATAGACATATTTAGTATAGATAGGAGTCGAGGGTATGAGAACCCTAGCTTGGATATTATTGTAATAGAGCTTTGCTCGACTGAAGGTTGTCCCCTTGAAGAGGCACGTGAACATTGCTCTCAGAATCAAAGTGTTCTTTATGTTGTTATTTTGATATAATTTCAGTGTTATTGTGGTGTTTTTCTGATTTTATTGTTGTTTATCTGCCATTTCTAGCATTTTATTTATGTTCTACATACTTTTTATATCTTGAATATTACAAGTGGTATCAGAGCACTTTCCTCGGTAGAAATTGTGGGTTAAATTTTTTTTCAGGGTAGAGACATATTCCGACGTTTTTAAGCCACAAAGATCTGTCGTTACGTGCATAAACCCGCAGTTGAGGGATTCATACACACAGGAAATACAAGTGGTACTTAAGCGCACATTTGTTGGCCACCCTTGTAACCCCGGTTGGTACCCCTTCGAGTGGTAGCGCATCAAACAACACCTATGTACGAATCGGCCTAGATTTCCTGAAGTCCTCTTTAGATAAACCGGTCGGTCACACTGCTATAATGCCACCGAGAACAACACTCGAGAAGATACTCCCTAGTACTTGGGTAGTCGGGTAGTACGGCTAAGGGCACGGTCTAGCCTCCTTAATTAGTACCCTGAGATATTGGGCCAAGTACTACTGTTGGACCTCGCACGTATCTCAGAGAGCTATAGCATAGGGCAAACCCTTGTCTGTAGAACACTTGAATACCTAACCCTTGGGGACGGAAACAAAAAAATTAAAACAAACAAGATCTATTGTTGCGCAACTGTGTTCGAGTTTCCAAATCACTACACAATTCTTCCTAGTTAAGCATTTGGGAATTTCATCACTGCAGTATTCTTCAGACCGGAGTATAACTCCGCAGGTGTAAAAAAAAAAAATGAGTCTGGAAATTTTTGCACAATTATTTGAGACCTATTCCATTGGATTTATCTCTTCGCCCTTATCACATTCATACCTATCATTTTTTAAAAATTATTTTGACCCCACCCGCCCCTTTTCAGTTCCCTCATCATCATGGCTCATACCTGATCTAAAAATGAAGAAGACTTGTATTCTTGAAAATATTTGCAAGTTAAATTTTATGTGTTAAAATGCAAATGGATCAATTTGCAACACAACTTTTATGGAAATTACTCATTCAAGATGCATATAAACAGCAGTAATAAACAGTGAACAAAAAACACATAACACAACAAATGATAAAGGATTTCACCCCTCTCTTGGGCTACATCTCCTGGTCCAGCTTCCAATGGATCATTTGTATTATTTGCTCAAAGTGCTCAAAAATGTGTTTTACAATGCTCAAAATGCCCAATAGATGGCTCCAATTGCTCTAGAACATTCAAAAACCCCTAGCTAGGCTTTTTCAACACCTCGTTTGGCCAAAAATTGAAGAAGATAGGCTTCCTGGAAGTTCCCCTTCAAGCTTGTTGTCTCTAGATCGACAAATTGCACCATTGTTGGCTCAACCTAGCCCCCACGCGCATTTAAGCGTTAAAACTCAGCAATAGATGAAACCGCACAAACGGTGTGAACTGTAGGACAGTTATGGGTGCACCTAGCCCCTAACTTCCAAGGCCGAGGTCATGTGGCCCATGTGACCATGCGCAAACGCAAACGGGGCTCCATCCCAAAGGCTAATAGAAAAGGGACAAGTGGAGGGCATTGGTTATAACTGTTAAAACCAAATACAAAACCAAATTGAGCACTCCAATAGTGTGACCACGGGTCATATGATATGGTATACACGACCGGGGGTTGGGGCTAAGCCCCAGCCCGGACCCCTGTGCCAACTATTAAACAACTCGAATTTAAATATATTCAAAACCATATATTTAACAAGCAATACAATGTGGTATGTTGGCAGTGCAGACTTTGCAAAGGTTTGGACCGGTGGGGAGGTCCGGGGTTCAATCCCCACGAACTCCATAATTTTTAAACCAATAACCAATAACAAGGTGCCACGTGGCAACCCATGACTGGGCCATGTGGCACTTTACAACCAACCAAATACTACCACGTGTCGCAATATCATTCGTTCACATCTGCCAACTGTCTGCCACTCAGCTCTGCCACGTGTCGTACAGACTGCCACGTCAGCATCTGTACGGACTGTACAGTCATCATCCCTTTTTTTTCCCTGTTTGTCATTTTGAACAGAATGCGATATCTCTCGTTCCCGACGTCCGTTTGAACCCAAACAAATTGTGTTGGGTTTGTAACGACGAGGCCTACGCTCCCAATTGATTTGAAGCGATTCCGAGCACTTTGAATTTTGAGCAAAATTTGATCCCCTGGATCAATACCCATAGCCAAGACTTGGAAGCTCGCTTCAATACCTTGCAATTTAATTTCACAGAGACCCAACAAGAAGTGAAACAACTCAATGCCAATGTTGTTACCCTCAATACAAACATGCAGTCCTCCATCGTCACCTCAATTTAGGAACTCAAACAAGACATGACTACCCATCTTGAATCTATTGTTTTGATGATCTGCACCAAGGTACATATCCCTACAGATTCCCCTTTATCTGACCCACCCCTACATACCAAAGCTAAAACTTCCTCTCAATCCCGTAATTTTTCAGCCCCATCACTTTTAGCGTGACCTATGCCTTCTGTGGGTGGATGTGACCAAATTTGATGGCTCAGATCTCGCTAGTTAGGTAACCCAAATGGAACATTATTTCTCTTTATACGACATAACAAATGACTTGGCCAAACTCAGGTATGGTGTTCTCCATCTAGATCAAGAATGTTGGAAATGGTGGCAATGGAGAAAAATTTCTCGTCAAGGCTATGTTGCTTGGACACACTTTGTGGCAGAGCTTTATGAACGCTTTGACACTGACACCAACCATTTAGGTCGTTTGACAAATTTGAAACAATCTGGAACAATGGAAGACTTTATAGCTGCTTTTGAGCGATCGACTTTTCAGACAGAGGGTATGTTTGATGTTTTTTTCTGGGAATGTTTTATTAGTAGCCTCAAGGATGAGATTCGTGCCCATGTCCTCATGGCTCAGCCTCAGAGTTGGGTGGAGGCTACTAAAAGAGCTAAGGAAGCACAACAGGTTGTATCTTCTCAAAACCAAAAACCCTCCTTTATTCTGCGCAATAAACTAGTAAATCCCACTACCCCCTCTGCTCCACTCAAGATCCAAAAATTGACCAGGGCTGAAATGGTTGAATGCCAACTCAAAGGCCTTTTTTATAATTGTGATGACAAATATTTTCCGAGCCACAAGTGTAAGGAACAAAATCTTTTTATGGCCATCTCAGAGGATATTTCAGAAGAGGATGTTGAATCTCCCCTTGTGTTTGAGTCACCTGAAACCACTGACATAACCCCTCCCTCAGACCCTCCTGAAATAGAACTGGTCATTTCCCTCAATGCTCTCACTGTCTTCTCTGCTCCCCAAACCCTCAAGCTAATTAGTTACATCAAGCATAGGAAGGTCATCATTCTTGTTGATAGTGGAAGCACCCATAATTTTATTCATTGCCGCATTGCCCAAGAAACTCATTGCTATATACATGAAGTCAATAATTTCCAAATCATGATTGCCAATGGCGGCTCCATGAAATGTGGAGGGCGTTGTGAAAATGTACGTCTCCAAATTGGTGAATACCACCTGGAATGTCATATGTTTGCTATTGACATGGGCGGTTGTGACATTGTGTTGGGTGCAGAATGGATAAGGAATTTGGGTCCCATTCTCATGGATTTTAAGGACATAACCATGCAATTCGACCAGGAGGGTCAACAATACAAGTTCCAAAGCATCACCGTTGGTTCACCTGAGATCATTAGTTCCCATCGCATGGAAAAGCTGCTCAAAAAAGGTCATTCTGGCGTTATTGCCCAACTCCATACCATAAAAGAAACTGAGACACCCTCTGTGCCGCAAGACCTCCAATCCATCCTCTCTAAACATCAAGTGGTATTTTCCACTCCCCAGGGACTCCCTCCTTCCCGTGGTGTTCATGATCATTCCATTCCCCTTGCACCAAGAAGCCTTCCTCCCAATATTCGTCCCTATCGTCACCCCTTTTCTCAAAAAAATGAAATTGAGAAAATGGTGCAAGAACTACTTAACGCAAGCGTTATCCGCCCTAGTACAAGCCCCTACTCTTCTCCTATGGTCATGGTCTTGAAGAAATAAGGTTCTTGGCGCATGTGTCCTAACTTCCACGCCCTCAAAAAAATCACCATTAAAGACAAATTTCCCATTCCTGTCATTGATGACCTCTTGGATGAATTGAGTGGCGCCCAGTTCTTTACTATGGATCTTCGTTCTGGCTACCACCAGATCCATATGAAAGAGGCAGACATTCCTAAGACTACCTTTAGAACTTATGAGGGCCACTATGAGTTTTTGGTCATGCCCTTTGGCTTGTGTAATGCCCCCTCCACCTCCAAAAGCCTCATGAATCATGTATTCCTCCCTTTTCTACGTCATTTTGTCTTATCTTTTTTTATGATATCCTCATTTATAGAAAAACCTGGGCAGATCATCTTGCTCATGTGGATTGATTTCTCCATCTACTCTCTCAGCACCAACTTTTCCTAAAACAATCTAAATGTGCTTTTGGCACCTTAGAAGTCGAGTACTTGGGTCATCTTGTTGGCAAGGACGGCGTCAGGGTGGAACCTAAAAATATTGAAGCTATGCAAGATTGGCCTCACCTGTTCGACAACACAGGTATTCCAACAGAGGACGAACACCTTCAGTAACCACTCACATAACCAGATCAAAGATCAACACACCGATGTTTTCACGTGGTAAAACCCCTACGGGGAAACATCCACGGCCCCAGCCAACGCG
>ML785729.1:259552-276795 GCA_009831015.1 Picea engelmannii
ATATCCTTGTTCTCCCACAACTGAGGATGATGATTATTACAAAAATCATAAGTTTATATAGGTTTCTCACAAGGTAAAACATCCTTGTGGATAATATCAAATAAGTTTACATATCCTGGGAGATATCCCACAATCACCTAAACTTAAGGAAATAAAATGCAAGTAAAATCTGTAGATCATCCCCTAACTGCTCATGATATCTATTGCCAATTCGAATTTGCCTGCAATAGAACACGAAGATCAAATTAGAAGGATATTTTATTGAAAAAATAATAAAAATTGACTCTACAGACTTAGCTACAGAATCACCTGATTCTGTAGCTAGTCAAAAATAACAAATAGGACCAGGTATAATCAAATAAAATCAAATCCAAAACGAATTACTAATGATTCAATTAAAATTATCCTTTAAATTAAACCAAATTGAAAAGAATGCAATCGGGACAAGGTAAGAATGCTCTGTTTTTCCAATCGACATAAAATCAGATCAAATCTTAACATGACTGTTTCATAAATGCAATCAATGGCGAACCAAATTGTATAAGATACGAGACAATCATAATTGATTTGTATAGGATTCATATCGTTTAATCCATTGCCAATATAGAAAAACCGTCACTATTTCATGCATAACTATATCCATAGAATCCAGCCACAGATCTCGTTTGCTGAGTCTCAAACAGTTCACAGGTATGACCGAAATAATGCTCATAACTGTCATTGACTAGTTATAGTCATAACAACAGATTGATATCATTCAGTTAAAAGCACGATATGTTAATTGCCTCAATTGTAATCGGATGAAATCATCCTCCAAAAATATCGACTCAACGATTTTCATGTTTGATCACCACACAGTTATCAGACAGGGTCTTGACAGAGTCAACAGAATCCATAATACAAACCAGGCATATAACTGAGATGGATATGACTGAATTTAATTATAGACACAAATTGTAAGACTGGATACGATCAATTTCATTCCTCAAATCGAAATCAAACAGTATATTTATTATCATCGAATGCAGTTCAAATCGTAACAGCCAATATTCATATCCATTCGAAATATTGATTATGTAACAAATGATATACGAATTGGTCTTAACATAGAATATACAATCACAACAACTAACCAAATTGCCCATCATATCGCACAGGATATAACCAAATCAAACAGAGATATTGACTGTGTTCCAAAAATAGAAAAGATATCAACAATTCTTAATAACAGAGTATTCAAATGAAATCATGATCTAATCAAAACCAATCCAAAAATTAATAATAAAAAATTATATACAACAAATGCATGACAGAGCAGGTCAACAATGTATACAGATTTTATGATCATGCCATATAAATGAGTGAAAATTATACCAGCAAGATTGTTGAGGCTATGCCAATTTGGAATTGACGATTGTCATGGCTGACTCGACATTCTTGAACAGAATTGAACCAGCTGTTCATTGCTTCTTGTCAGAGGGTTCCACCTTCGCGTTATGACCAGTGAGCTTTGCCACTTGGATTTCCAAATCATGGATTCTAGACTGCAACATAGGCACATCCAAGTAGTACCTCTCCAACCACAATCCACACTAATTGCAAGGTGGAACAACAGGTTGAGCAATCGAGGGTTTCGATGATTCACCGAGGGTTCCTCGAGGTAGTTTAATACCAGGAAAATTAGGATCATCTCGCAAACAGGGTGGCAAATTCTTGACAAAGTCCTGAGGAGGTTTGTCACACAAGCCTTCCGAGTAAGGATACTCATCGACGAGAAAACACTCAACTTCTGAATCAGAGTCTTCGCTGACCACGATAGGTTCTGATTTGGCAGAGGATTTAGGCTCCTTTCTCGCCATGCGAGATATTAACCTAGCATTTTTCTTGCCCTTAGAATTAGCACCATCTTTAGCTTTAGGATTTTTGGTCGCGGGCTTATTAATTTCAACCTGTTTAGTCACAGCCATAGGCAAATTTGTAGGTGGGTCGGGTAGAGGTTTGGGTAGCAAAATGCTATAAAGCACATGGGGAATAGGCTGGGTTTCGGTTATCATAGGTTTATCAACCTGTGGAGGGTTTGATTCTTCGAAGCCATTACGACTGAGAAAATCAGCCCAACAATCACGACGTAACCCTAACTCGTAAACCAAAATCATTTTAATCAACCCCAAATGGAAGAGGCTGGTGTCGGCTTGGCTGCGCTTGTACCTTTTAGCCATCTTGAACAAACTTCTATGCAGGTAATGGGGCATACTAAGTTCGAAACCCATAAAAACCATCAATAGACGAAGGTGAAACAAGAAAATGAACCCGTACCTGCCCTCACAAGTAATGAATTGCTTGATTATCATTAGGAGATCATACCAGCGTGGTTTCAACATTTTTGCAGGTAGGCCTTTGTCGCAGGAGTTCACCGTTCGAGACTGGAATAACAATATCCATGGGACATCATCTACCTTGCAACTTTTAGACCACTTATGTCCTGTAACAGGCAGGTTGGTTGCCGAGCTAAGAAACTGTTCATTAATTTCAAGTTGAACATCTCCAACTTTGGCTCGCCAGCCATCAAATGATAATGCAAATTGTCGAGCCACGATAGGATTGTAACCATCGAACTTCTTTATAAACGGGAGCCACCCAAACTTTACTAGGTCACTATAAGCACCATCAAACATCAGCAACGCTTGGCACCCGTTGGGCTCGGCTCTTACGACAGGAGCCATGGCTTCTGTTCATGATAGGGTTTGGATTCAACCATACAACACGTAGGAGTAAAAACGATAGGGTTTAACAGCTGCAGGCGTTCAAAGGGGAGTGAATGAATGTAATGCGTGCGAAGGTTGTGGGATTACCACCGCCATGCAGTGCATTAATGGCTGGGTACAGTGCTTTCCCATCAGCAATCAACACATTAATCGACCAACCCAAATCTGTGTACAACCACATCAACGTGCCATCGATTAAACATAAAACAAATACCATATGTTAAATTCATGCGCCAAGTGTATAGTTCGATTCAACATGACATCCAAAGGTTTTAACAACGCGACAAGTGTAAAACATTGCCACTCCAATATGAAACCAAATTGATATATGACCCATGCGTTTTTTGCATAATCAAAGTGTAAAAACATTGCAACCAATGACTATATGAAATCGATAAGTTAAGAGTTCAAAACAATAAGAATCATATCATATATAAAACAAAAATCAACCATGACCCTTATGAAACCAAACATAACTCATAACTTAACATTTTCAATAATTTACCAAAGAAATCAAGTTGCGCAATCAAAGTGAATGGATATAATTTGAAAGTCATTTCGTAGTCATGCAATAAGCCAATGGTAAAGTGTCTTTCAGACAATCAATAAACGACTACGACAGTCCAAACAACAATGGAGGAGTTTTCACACTTTCAGTTGTGAAAACTGAATCGAAATCAAATTGCAATTGTCGTAAGAAATGAAACCAATGTCTAGTTGCAAAATGCGACGATGACTTGTCGATTTAGAAGACAATTAGGTGTAGGCAGCCTTTTTTAGGGCAATAAAAAAAATTATTATTGGCTGCCAACAGGTGGTTGAGTAGTTATAACTACTGGCATATTTGGTAATTGGAGGGATGAAGGGTCAATTGAAATCCTAGACAAAAGGATATACATGTATTTCCCCTTCAAATTTGGGAGCTTGACTGAAGGGTTGCATCTGACAATGACTATGAGAATCTTGAGGATAGACGAAAGAAGAGGCCAAAGGTGGAAAACACCACACATAATTGGAGAGCATAGTTCAAAAAACATGGGAAGAGGAGAGGAGAAAAAAACCAAGAGAAGGTGTGTGGGAGAAACTACAACCACCTGAGGAGTGGAAAATGACAAACACGCAGGCGCTAAGAATATTGGTTCTCACATAGGGAAATTGTGACAGAGTGAGTTATAGACTCATAAAGAGATGGTGTAGTGAGAAAAGAGGTTCATATACACAACTATGAGAAGTAGATTAGTTGGGAAGTTTCTTTAAGGAAAATAGGAAACTTTCCCAAGAGAGTAATGGTCACCCTAGAACAGAGAAGACCTACATCTAGAATGGAGCAATAGAGGGTTGTGACTTGGTACTTACTAGAAATAATATGGAACTGGTAAGGGGAGGTCGTTGAGGGAATGTGTAGCAGAGAAGGGACTCCCTTATGCAGAGGAAATATAGTTGGGAAGGTACCCAATAAACACGTGAAGGTCTCGAGATCAATTGAAAGAGGGAAACCTTTGTTGTTGTCAGCAGAGTGAAGGAGAGTAACCTTCCTGAACCATTTTCTTATTTTGGAAGTCAGTTGAATTAGTCCCTTGGTGGTATCATGGCTTGGCATAGGGGTTGCATGTTGTAGAAAGAAACTAAGCATCATAGCCTACGGTTGGGAGGAAATTAGTTTTCCCTCAGTGAGTAGGCTGGTTGAGATTTTTCACTAAACAAATAAGTGTTATTACTTGTAATGTCTATTGCATGTTTATCGATAAAGATAAGTTGGTTGTTGTATATGATCTAAATGTGGTTAAATTGAAAGAATGTTGAATTCATGAGTAAAATGGGTTATGTATGATTGCTTTCACTAATTAATACTGGAAAATATGAATATCCGAATGAGGAATGTGAATACAGGTCGTTCCTTGCAATTTTCTAATTCCCTTGGACGGAAAGCTTATAGGCATGGATGATTTTAGGGGCTAAATTTCGCTCATGGGCTAATTTTCCATGGTTTTTCCTAAAACGAGATTCGCTATTTTAAAAATGATTCACTCAAATTCTATAGGATAAAATTATTTTACCTTTAAAATCGCCAAAAATTTATAAAAACTATATAAAATACCTAGAAATTTGAATATTTTTACAAAAATATTTCCAAACATTTATAGTTGACATATGAACGATTAGTAAGATTCGCCAAGGTTTCTACATTTTAAAATAAATTTCCATCCTTAAAATCATCCCTGCTTGTAGGATATGAAACTTCATTGGAAAGGAGGTAGCATAGTGTCCCTGATGCTTGGAAAGGTCTTTGTGTAGTTTTAGGAAGCCTTAGTTCGATGAAACCTCTTGCCTTGAAATGGAAAGTTTACAGGATGCAAACCTTCAACCGGGTTTTGAAGTGAGAATGCCATGGATGGTTGTAGAGTGATGACTAGAGTCTAGTAAAGTTTAGTAAAATCCTAGTAGATAAGTCTAGAAAGTCCTTGAATGGTTAAGTCTTGAATCAAACTTTTACTTTGAAGAAAACCCATGTTTTGATCAAGGAGGATCTACAGTCGTTGATTCAGTGCAACGAGAAGATCATGATTGTTGGTCAGAAGGTGAGACCATCAGAGTGACCAAGTGAAATGGTGCAAAGGGAATTTTATGGAAAATACTTTGAGTCAATGAGAGTCATTGAGATATCGGAAGGGCGAGATAAGGAAATCTTGATCGTTGATCTCGTGTGTATGGGGTGTGAGTCTATCAGAAGCTAGACGGTCAAAGGTCTGAGAGATGGTCTGTAAGAGATTCTGATGGCAAGAGAGTCCAAGGATTGTAGATATGTTGGAAGGTATGCTGATGCTCTACAACCATTGGATCTAGGTTGATCTATCCCGAGAATCAAGACTAAACTTCGATAACCACCAAACCGTTTTCAGGCCCCGTGCTAATCCTATCTGTTATATGAGGTGTAATAGATATCGTTAGATCCATCAGAATGACCCGTTAGAGAGTATCGATCGAAATGGTCTATGATATTCGAAGTTCTGATGGTGAAGGAATCTAAGAGAACATGAACCATGGATCTATGAGTGGGCGTGCAATATAACCTCAGTCGCATATATGTCATGGGTTCCACTTGTTAACGTAATGTTTGGAAAATAAGGTGGGTGACAAATTTCAAGTGATTAGAGGTACTGATGCAATCATGATCATTGGGTTCTGAGTCCGGGGACCATTAGATCTATTGGAAATCATCCTTCAGAGAGGAGCCATTGGAACAAGAATCCAAATCTTGTGACCTACTATTCCAATGAGTAAGTGTTCGAACCACCTTCAACCGTTGATCTAGTGGTGAGGACTAATTCTGGTCATCTAATTGGGGATGTTCAGGTTCCTAGTCCTTTTAACAAACTATATCAAGGTATTTCATTGGTAGTTGGGGGTTCGACAAGTAAGATTCAACATACTTAGATAATGTGATAAGAGAAGTTAACACGTGTATCATGATGAACCAAAACCGTGGAGAGAAAACCCAAATGCTTACCCTGAGAGAAAGAAGAAAAACAAACATCTCACTAGCCTAAGAGACTTTAGTGGGTCAGGTGTGTTTCAGATTTGTATAAGAGAAGAGTTCAAACTCTAATATTGAATGGGTCACCAAGACCATATAATTGTTTAAGAAAACTTTTTGTTTTTCCAAGAATGCATGACTATAAATTTGATGTAATAATGTAACGTAACCAACCACCATGGTCGGGCCACATCACACAAAACTCTCTCATTATCAACCATGATACCATATTTGTAATGTACCTAGCTTCTAGCTAAGAAACATTACATGCATAATACACATAAAAACAAAACTTCTACTAACTAAAGTAATTCCTTTACTGTTAGTCAATTCCTGTAGCTTACAACTACAATTTATAACATATTTAGTTATAGTTTGTAACCATAAAACAGATGCATCTAAAGCTTGCTAATAATAAACATAAAATACAACTGAACCATTCATTACAATGACATATAAGTCATTCTCATTCACGTAGATTTCATGCACAACAATAACACATGTAAATAGCTCAGTACAATATGAAACAATTATCTTTAGACAAGAATCTTGAAACCAACTACTTGGGACTGATGTTCCACCCAACCATAGACTGATTGTTCTAAATATCAATAGCCAATCACCCCCGATCCAAGGCTAGTAATACACAAAAGAGGGTGGTCTCTCATAGTCCATTCGCAGCTCATAAAGTTCATAACCCAATTGATATTCTCCTACAACTATCCCAATGTTTCCACCAACTCTCTTCCTCTTGACCTGCCCAACCCAAGGAATGCACCATTCGTTTATCAGGGATAACCCAAGGGATGTGTCATTCATTTATCATGGATAACCCAAGGGATGTACCATTAATTTATCAGGGTTAACCCAAGGGATGTACCATCCATTTATTAAGGTTAACCCAAAGGATGTACCATCTGTTTATCAGGGTTTCTATAGCATAGGTAAATAGGAATGTCTCAATTGTGAACTCAAGGGAACTTGCTGCTAGCAAGGAATGTGCCATTCATTTATCAGGGTCTCTCTAGCATATGTAACTAGGAATGTCTCGACTAGGAACTCAAGGGAAGTTGTTTCTAGCATGGAATGTGCCATTCGTTTATCAGGGTCTCTTTGGTGCAAGTAAATAGGAGTGTTTTAGTTGGGAACTCAAGGGAACTTGCTCCTAGGAAAAATATGAGTGTAAGGTACCATATCTGTTATATTAGATGGATAGAGAAATAATGCAGAGAATATCACTAAGATAGCAATAGAATACTGAAATATTGCAGAGATAACAACGAAACAACAGATTATATGGAACCACAACACCAAAATTATACCTTTATTGATAGGAAACAATGTTCACTTGCATCTTCAAAGGGGAAACCTCTAGCAGAGAAGATCTCTATTACAATAATTTTCCAAGACAAAATTTCTCATACCCTCTACTCTTATTTATATTAAATCTATCTATCCCAAAGAACAATCTAGATGAAGATCCTTCTAGAAGTGGAAGCTTCTATTACGTCTTCTTACAATTGACTTATTCCTCCTTATTGCTAGTCCTTATTAATATTGACCTTTATTGCAAGGAAATATATTATTCTACCCACTTGAGGGGTTAGGTAGGTTAGGTCCCTAACATGCCCCCCCCTTAAAATCAACCTTGTCCTCAAGGATTGAGATGAGGAAATTGCTACAGAATGCTCACTGGATTCGAGGTGGCATCGACTGGAGTTGTATCTTTCCACTAAACTAACACTTCCTTGATGGTGCGCTGATGAAGATGATGCTCACGCTGGTCCAAAATTACTTGTGGTTGCAGCCAGATGGATCCTTCTTCATCCAACTCGGGAAGGCTGGTTTGAGTTTGGAACTTAGTTCCAATCACCTTCTTTAAGAAGGAGACATGGAAAATAGGATGGAGCTTGGAAGAAATAGGAAAAGCTAACTGATAGGCCAACTTTCCCATGTGCTTGAGAAATGTGTAAGGACCATAACATTTGGGTGCCAGTTTCTGACAATGTTCAGCCTTGAGTGAAGTTTTTTTATAAGGTTGCAGACGAAGATATACCTAGTCTCCTTCAACAAATTGACGTTATGATCTACCTTGACTGGCTTGTTGCTTCATGCAATTCTGAGCCACGACCAAATTCTCTTTGAGGGTACGGAGAATAGCCTCTCGAGTTGTAAGCATTTGGTCAACCGCATGAACCTTGGGACACCTAGCATGTAGGAGAGAACGAAAGGTGGCTTTTGTCCATATACTTCTTCAAAAGGAGTCATGTGAGTAGTTGTATGGTAAGAAGTGTTGTACCACCATTCAACTAATGGTAACCATTGAGCCCATTTATTTTTCCTTTTAGAGGAAAAACACCTCAAATACGTCTCCAAATACTTGTTGACAACTTCAGTTTGACCATCAGTTTGGGGATGATAGGTGGTGCTGAGATGCAATTGGGTTCCCTGTAGCCTGAACATTTCTTGCCAAAAATTGCTGGTGAAAGTTGGTTCTTGATCAGAAACAATAGAATGAGGCATGCCATGAAGTTTGAAGACATGATCCATGAAAATTTGAGCCATAGTGGATGCAGTAAATGAATGTTGAAGAGCACATAAGTGATTATAATTGGAAAGATGATCAACTACCACCATGATGATTGACTTATTGCCTGATTTAGGTAATCCCACAATGAAATCCATTGAGATGTCCCTCCAAATAGTGGGTGGAATCGGAAGTGGTTGGAGTGTCCTAGGGGATTTGATTGTTTATCCCTTGTTACGTTGAAAAACATCACATTCTGCCACAAAAGTGTGAACGTCCTTTTTCATAACATCCCATAAAAAAGAACGTTTGACCCTATCATAGGTTTGGGTAAACTCTCAGTTTCCTGTTGTGTGAGTATCATGAAGCTCAAAAAGCACCATGGATTTAAGTTGTGACTGTTTACTTAAATATAAACGACCTTTGTAGTGAAGCTCATCATTGTGAGTACCATGGGGACACTGGAGAATTGTCTTGCAACTGTTGGATCAGATGCGGAATTTTAGGATCTTGTAGCCATTCCTGGCGAACAACTTGGAGCCAATATGGGACAATGAAGGATAGGGAGAAAAGGGACCCTTCATCTTCATATTTTTGAGAAAGAGTGTCAGAAACCACATTTTCATTTCCTTTCTTGTAAATGATCTCATAATCATATCCAAAGAGATTAGCTACCCATTTTTGTTTCTTTGGAGAGGAAGTTTGTTGCTCCAGAAAATAATTGAGGCTTTGATGATTTGTCTTAATTTGGAAGCGCTATCGCAAGAAATAAGGGTGCCAAAGATCTACTGCATGAAGAATAGCCAACATTTCCTTTTCATAGATTGATTGGCCCAAATGGTGGCCTGACAATTGTTTGTTGGTAAAGTCCAAAGGTATTCCCTCTTACATAAGGACTGCTCCAATTCCTCTCCCAAAGGCATCATATTCTAGGACAAAGGTCTTTGTGAAATCAGGAAGGGTCAAGACTGGAGTAGTGCACATAACCGCCTTCAATTCTTGAAATGCCTAATCAACTGTGACAATCCAATTCAAAGAATTATTTTTAAGTAGACTAGTGAGAGGCGCCACAATCTTTCCATAATTTTGAACAAAATTGTGATAATACCTTGTTAAACCCAGAAAACCACGCAAGCGTTTGATAGTCTTGGGGTGAGGACAATCTTGCATGGCTTCAATCTTCTTAGGATCCACATAGACACCAACCTTGCCAACAATATGGCCCAAATACTCAACTTTTGAGGTGCCAAAGGCACATTTAGAGTGTTTGAGGAAAAGTTAATGCTAAGAGAGTAGATGAATAACTTGATCCACATGGGCAATATGGGATTGCCAAGTTTTACTGTAGATGAGAATATCATCAAAGAAAACTAAGACAAAATGACAGAGAGAAGGACAAAAGACATGATTCATGAGGCTTTGGAAGGTGGAGGGGGCATTACATAGGCCAAAGGGCATGAAAAAGAACTCATAGTGACCCTCATGAGTTTGAAAAGAAGTCTTGGGGATGCCAGTGTCTTGCATATGGATCTGGTGGTATCTAGAACGCAGATCAAGTTTGGTGAAATACTAAGTACTACTCAACTCATCCAAGAGATTATCAATGATAGGAATGGGAAACTTGTCTTTGATGTTTAGTTTATTGAGGGCATGAAAGTCTAGGACACATGCGCTAAGTACCTTCATTCTTAGGTACCATGGTGGTCATCTTGATGATCCATTGACAAACATGTGTTCATGTTCCCAAAAGATCCTATCTTCATGAGAAAGGTGACTGAATTTATCTTATCAAAAACCTTATTAAGGAGGGTCGTCACAATATACACCATAAGCAGGGTGCGACGATGCCTGGTCGTCACCCTCTGCCCTAAAGATGGTTTGCAATGTCTCTGCAGGCTGCCCTACAACTAGGGTGCAACGATGCTAAGAAGCTAAGAAAAGTTCGAACTTCACGAAATTTCTAGAAGGGGATCTTATATAAGATGAGGTGGCATTCGTATGGTTGGGATCCTGCTCGCTTCTCCGATTTGGAGGGATCATCCTAATCTCTTCAACCATCTCTCTTTCTCCTATATAAATAGGGATTTCTCATGGAAAAGGCTAAGGTTAATGAAGGTTGATTCAATCAAGATTATTATTGAATAGGCTAAGAATTGGATGAGGAATTCTACTTCAGTTCATACTTGAGAGCTTCATTTAAGTTTATCAAGTCATTGTGGATCTTCTTCATTCAAGGATTGGAGCAAGTGTGTATGTTGGAGCAAAGGGTCATCGAAAGGGGACCTTGCAACATTAGGGCTTTGGTTGTAATCTTCACTTTCATTTTAATATGATATACTGATATGTTTCTTTCCCATAAAACATATCTCATTTTATTGTATGATTCCTTGATCACATACATAGGTTCTCTTTGAATATGCTATATTGCTTTCACTTTGGTTGTCTTGTGTTCCCTTGCAAACCCAATATCATAGGAGCACTGGAGTGAAGCTAGGACGACAACAACAAGAGGAAGAGATATTTAAATGGTATGTTGCACATATCTTGTTTGATAGTAATTTCGATGATTAGAGCTTAGGGAAAGCATCATGTCTTGTTCTAGATCTAGGTGGATCTAGGGAGATCTGTTTATCTTCACATTTACCGATAAGTCCCATAACAAAATTGGCGACCATACCAGGGATACAACCTCCTTTTGATATTTTTCTTCCCGTTTTCCTTTAGCCTAATTTTCTCTGATAACTTTCATTCTTTGAGTCTATGGGTGATCCATCTGGACTCACTGGGTTTAGAAGTTCCTTTAGATTTTTTGTCTTTCCTCCAAAGTTTTCAAATTTATAGACCTCGTCGCACTGTACCTCATTAATAGTCTACAATGAACTTGAGACATCGCTCCCTTATTAGCCAATCCAGTGTGAAGACATCACACTCTGCTCTGCCAGTGGCCTGTGACGACCTTAGCTCGTCGCTCTGTGTCCTATGCCCAACCTGCGATGACTCCTGTAGGTTTTGATGGAGTAAGTCATTTTGTCTTTTACTACCTAGATTTTCCTTAGTAGAATGGGGTGAACTTCTTATACCCATGTTTGATTGATTCCTGAGTTTAGAGATTGCTTTTGATTGGTTTTAAGTGATTGAAAGTCTTTCTTTGCATTTTTGCAAGTTTTTTACTCATACTTGTTGCCACAAGGACATAATCTCAGATCTCCATCTGGGTGCTTGTTTGACAGAGGGTATTTGGTTTGTTTTAATGTTTTGGATTCATTCTGTTTGTCAGTTGTTTTCTGATTAAGAAATACTTTTTTCTTGTTTGCATCAAAATATTTTCTTGTATTTTTCGTTTTTGTCTACATTATGAACTTGGTTTGGGAATTGTGTTGTGAGTGTATTGACTTTATTTTATTACACTTTCCTTTCATATTTATATCTCTGATTTGATTTGGGAAAGGAAGAATTGGAATCATTTATTCATTTTAGTAATCTCTCGCAAGAAAAATTTTTACATTCAAAATATTGGTAAAGAGAAGAAATTGGAAAATTTTATAGTTTGTGATTGTTTGGAATTGTGTTCATTTGGAATTAAGGAATTGTAATTGGTAGCTTGTTGTACTTCAAAAGAAATACCTTCTACCTACTATAACTAGATTTCATCGAATTGAAAATCACACATTCATCTCTTTTTTCATTTTATTGGGTCAAGGTCTCAACATCAACAGTTTCACTTCCACCTCCCTCTTTGAGTAAGCAACAACCTTTAAAACACAATGTAAATTTAAAATTTATTAGTAACTTTTATTTTCTAGGGATGTTTTTCACCAACATTAGCTAGGATAGTGGTTTGGAATAGGTTGTAAGGCACACTCTCCAAAGAATTAAAACACACAATAGTATCTTGTGATAGGGAGAATTTAAATCCAATTGCTACATTTTGTCCTGGGAAGCCCTTCTCACAGAAGGGTCAAACCTGAGGTCACATTGAGACTAGAAGAGTTACTCACCTTGCTTTGTTAGTCTTGGTGTAGAGATTGCACATATATTGGGGGTCGCTTGAAGGTATACCCACAATTATGAGTGGAATCCTTTCAAGTTGATTTCGGGCTAGATACCCCACCTTTTCACGTGGATCAGACTGTCGATTGTTTCCCCAAGAATCATTGTTGTATTTGGTAACCTTAGTAGCCTATCTCTTTAAGGTCTTTACATTATGTGACTATGAAGGTTCAATTCTTCATGGTACCTAGAATCAACGTTGGCCAAACTCACTCGGGCTCCTTGGAGGGTATACCCACGATTATCTGTGGGAACTTGCACCAGAGTGTAAGTCCATTAAGCAGGTTATCAACATAAATTTTTCACCCACTTATCCCATCCCCTTCTTGTCTTGACTTCGTGAGGTTGGATTTCATCACCAACTAGTGACTTCGAAATAAGAAGGTTTTGTATGTTTGGTTTGATTCCTATATTTTATTAGTGAGTGTTGTTTGTTTCCTCTAATTGTCCATAGATTTATTTCATTCTTTACTTAGATCGAGCAACATCGACCTTCTTCATTCACGTAGGATGCAAGGGCTACCCCTGGAAAATCCAGAGGATTACCAACCCTTACCTCCTAACTCATCCGAAGGCTCTCCTTAGGGAGTAGTCAATAATGACGTAGCTTCTGAAGTTGGAAGCACACACTCTTTGGAGGGTTTCTGTATTGTTTTGGACTCAGAATATTTTTGATTTTCTATCAATATTTTATTGAGCATTGTACGAAATCCACGTATTCTTTGGATGAACTCATTTGGAGAAATAGTTGTTGACGAAAATTTTGAAGCACCTACTAGACTTGATGCAGGATCTAGAGTAGAGAATCCACTTTTTTGATGTGAATCATTTAGGACCTCGAATCACACTGTTGGAAATTCTAATTTTAGTTCTATCCCTTTGACAGTTCGTGATATGTACGATAACCTAGGAGCGAGTCCCGATCGACCTATGGCATCACAAGTTCCTGAGACGTTTGTCACCTACATGGTACCTCTAGACCATTTTACTGGTGCTACCAGTAATGTCATCACCGTTTTAGACCAATTGTTGATTGGTTCTCACTCAATTCCTACTCTACATATGGCCCATTCTACTATGGTCCCACAAGATACCATGATTCCTAGTGGAAATGTGGTTATCTCCCAAGCTTCAATTGGGACGCCACTTCCACCTAGATCGAATCCGTCACTTCCCCCTAGGTAGAGAGCTCTAAATACTTCTGTTCCTACTTCTACCTAGGTCCCATCCGGAGTTTCTGGACTTTTTGTCCCTCTTGGGTATAATTCTGTTGCTAGTTTTGTTTCTACACCTTCCCAGGTTCTCTCTGGAGGGTCGTATGTTCCTCCTCCACACCCGCTTGGAGGATCTGGCCCTAGTAGCTCCAATATTTTTGGAGGCACCAATATTTCTATCACTTCTGGTTTCTATATTCTTGTTGGAGGTCAAACCCAAGTTGGGGGACAACCTCAATTTTGGGGGCAACCTTAGATTGGGGCACAACCTCGACTGGGGGGGAAACCTCAGGTTAGAGTCCATAACCCACTTTATGGACAAAACACACCTGTGGTACCATCTTTACCTTGGCAAATTCCTTTCCAAGGAAATCTACAACCGGATGGGGGGAAACATCCTCAAGTTAACTCTTTTGTACCCCCCAACCTCGGTCAACCGTATCTGGTTTCTTTGAATCCTGCTTGGGGTCCGAACGTTCAATCTAGTGTTCCTTTCCAAGGGAACATCTCTAATAAACCCAACCCTATGGGGTATATGCCTCCAAATCCTCCACAACCGAATATTTCAGGACTATCTAATTATTTGTAGACTGCCTATGGTCCTACTGGTATACCTACGGGGCTCCCCCCTCAAAACTACCAGTTTCCACAAGTGAATCGACAGTTGCCTTTTCTAGCCACTTTGGATTTACCTGTTCTGTCTAGGATTTTGAATGATCCTATCTTGCATTCTCCTTATTGGCACGTCATACCAGCCAAGTTACCATCCAACATTCTTAAATTTGACGGTCGATCAAGAGAAGATTTGAATAATCATGTTATGACTTTTCATCTGTGGTGTTCATCCAAATCCTTGATGGATGACTCCATCAGATTACAACTTTTCCAACGAACTCTCATGGGTTCGGCAGTAAAATGGTACATCGAGTTACCGTGAGGTTTCTTCAATGAATTTAACACCCTAGCCATGGAATTTTTGACACATTACCAGTTACCAATACGATACAAGATGGGAACCAAAATTTTGAGTTCTTTCAAGCAATCCTCATCCACTCATATTTTTGATCACATCCATGAGTGGAGGAGGAGAAGACGGTTAATCAAAGTTCCTCTTCCTGATCAACTGTTGGCCTAGTGGTCTACCAAATCACTCATTGGACCTATCGCTCATGATTTCTCCATGGATGGTGTTGTCACTAAAGGGAATGCGATTAGTCATGCTTAGTATCTTGATCTTGTTTATTCGCAAACAAGGACACTTTACGATTTGATCCCTCACGCTCCTCGTCCCTCCACAAACCCTACCCCAAAACCTCCAGGGTGAAATCACGGAGGTGGGTTACACTTTCGTGACAATCAGGTTTCCAAAATTCCGAAAAAGATTTTTTCGGTCGAAAGATATTTTTTTCGGCCAAACTATTTTTCGGCCAAAAAAATAAACGTCAAATTGAATGGTGCAATAACGTCCCCCTCGATTTGCATGTACAAATTTGGTCGGCCGGATATTTTCTTTCTGGAAATCCTTTTTCGGCTGAACAATTGTTCGGCCGAACTACATTTCAGCCGAAAAATAGTTCGACCGAACAATTGTTTGACTGGAAATGTGTTCGACCAAACTATCTTTCGGCCGAAATATTGATTATATATTAACGACACATTGATGGTGAAATGTTTTGGAAACTTTGTTGTCGTGAGATGTTGTGTGCGGAGGTCGCCGGGAGGTCATGAGCGCAGGGGACGTGAGCGTAACTGAGGTCGTCGGGAGGTCATGAGCGCCGCGGGGTCGTCGAGGGGTCATTGTTGCGTTTGCAATAGGTAAGTTTTTAAACAATTGATTTTATATAGGTTTTAAAATATTCGTTTTCAATGCAAATTTTTGTATTTATGGATTGTGAGGGGGCCACGGGTACGCCCATGGCTTGGCCATAAAGATGAGCACCCGAGGCCCCCTCACAGTCAAAAAATACAACAATTTAGTCGTCGTTGCGTTTGCTATATAATTGATGTGATATATGTTTTAAACTGTTTGTTTTAAATCTAAATTGCTGTAATTTTGGACTGTGTGGGGGCCGCAGGTGCTCAGCCCTGTGGCCAAGCTATGGGTACACCCACAGCTTGGCCATAGGGCTGAGCACCCGCGGCCCCCTCAGTCCAAAAATACAACAATTTAGTCGTCGTTGCATTTTCTATATAATTGATGTGGTATATGTTTTAAACTATTTGTTTTAAATCTAAATTGCTGTAATTTTGGACTGTGAGGGGGCCGCGGGTGCTCAGCCCTGTGGCCAAGCCATAGGTACACCCACAACTTGGCCACAGGGTTGATCACCCGTGGCCCCCTCACAGTCCAAAAATACAACAATTTAGTCGTCGTTGCGTTTTCTATATAATTGATGTGATATATGTTTTAACCTGTTTGTTTTAAATCTAAATTGCTGTAATTTTGGACTGTGAGGGGCCCGTGGGTGCTTATCCTTGTGGCCAAGCCATGGGTATGCCCACGGCTTGGCCATAGGGCTGAGCACCCACGGCCCCCTCATAGTCCAAAAATACAACAATTTAGTCGTCGTTGCGTTTGCTATATAATTGATGTGATATATGTTTTAAAATATTTGTTTTAAATCTAAATTGCTGTAATTTTGGACTGTGAGGGGGCCGTGGGTGCTCAGCCCTGTGGCCAAGCCGTGGGTACGCCCACGGCTTGGCCACAGGGTTGAGCACCTGCAGCCCCCTCATAGTCCAAAAATAGGAACATTCTTGTTTCAGTTATATATTATTATTGATTTTGACTTTCTTGCTACCATTTTTATCATTTATGGGCACCATCAATTCTACAATGACCTAAAATTGTTTTTCTTTTTTCTCTTTCAAAGTTTAATTCAAAGGACTATATCAAAATCTTTGGAAAAAGTGGGAAAACAAATCTAGCTACTATTATCCTTCCCTCGCCCTTTCTTAGAAATAACTCTAAGAGTTACCAAGTGGTCCATAATTTTTTTTTTCCTATGACCATTTACTTATTTTTAACTCTAGAATGATGCCAAATAACTTGAAAAAGATGCTTATTCATATCACCATCTAAATGTGATAATTAGTTATGTATAAAGATAAAGATGCTTGAAAAAGATGCTTATGCTTATTTTTTTCTTATG
>ML785729.1:292011-352425 GCA_009831015.1 Picea engelmannii
GAGTCTATGTAGATTGTTGCAGTATATTTTGTTTCTTCAAAACATAAGTTTAATAATATATACATTGTTGTAGAAATAAGTAACTCATTATCATTCATTTCATGTTTAAGAAACATACTGTTAAACAATTGTCAAATTGACATGTCAAATCGTGATAAAAAAAAATTGAAAAATAGTCATTGGAATGCTAACACAATTCTTCACAAGTTTTGTTTTTACTGTAAAGTGAAATTCTAAATAAAAAAAATACTTTTGTATGTCGGAAGTTGAATGACTTGTGAAAATACATTTTTTTTTCTCATAAAACAAGAAAAAGTGTAACCCATCTTCATGATTTCACCCTCCAGTAGCTTCTCATGCTGCTGATGGTGTGATTGGAACCTTTCATGCTGAGGCTCAATACACACACGCCGGTCACACCAATACCAAACCTAATAATTCTCATGCACAAAATGATCCTTCTCCTACTCCTTCCACTGGTAAGACTGCTAAAGTTAATTCTTTTCAATCCACGCCTACCAAAAATAATCAAAATAAAAAGAAAGGGAAGGGTAAGAACAAGGAGGAAAAGAATAATAATCCACAATATGATAAATCCAAGACACAACCTACTGATGAGAAAGATAAATGTAAACCTCGTTACCCCTGCTTGATTTGTGGTGATGATCATTATACGAAAGATTGTCCAAGATGTGCTGAGGTTACTAAGTTCCTCCAAGGGAGCGCAAAACCTCCTACACCTGTCATTTTGTCGAAACCTTTCCCTTCTTAGCAACAATCCCAATTGGTCATTCATGAAAAAACTTCTCCTTCTACCTTTTCCTATGTCCTTATGTGTACTGGTGATTCTAAAAAGAATGAAGTTGCAATCACGATTCTAGCCAAGGATTACTCTCCGTCAAAGGAGAAAGTTGATGATATACCACCTTCTTTGGTTCAACCTTCTCCCTCAACTTCACCTCCCAACGGTCCTCTTCATCTCAAAAGACTGGGTCTCGATACATTTCTTTTCCCTCCTCCCAAGGGCATTTTTTTAAAGTCTGCGTTCAACCCTCACACTCATGTTGCACAAAACTACAATATTGTAGAAGATCTTGCACAAGTACCCTCTGCGATGTCATCTCTCGATGTACTTCAAAGCTTCCTTGATCAACGAAAGGTACTGTTGAAATCCATTGGTGGAATTGACCCCACAGATACTAATCTCATAATATTTGACTTGGAAGATCACGCTCCAAGTCTCCCTCCTTAGTTAGCATTTTAGATCCAAGTTGTTGTTGAAAACAAGAATATCTGCAGAATTGTTATTGACGAAGGAGCCTCGACTTGTGTCATGTTTGTTAGTTTTTGGAAATCCATTGGCTCTCCTACTCTCACTGAATCACACAATACACTTAAGGCCTTCAATGGTACAAGATTTCAACCCTACGATGTTCTTCCCTTATTGTCTATTATGTTGGAAGGTAAGTCGGTCAATATTGAGGTTGAGGTCTTCGATGCACCTCTTGATTATAACCTTTTACTTGGCCGTAGTTGGATTGATTCCATGCGTGCAATTATTTCTAACCTTTTCCATGTGTTATGTTTCCCACACCAAGGAAAGGTCGTTACTGTTGACCAACTGACCTTATTTAATTTTGATTCCCATACTAACAATGTTCCCTTCATTTCAAAGACACCTTTTGGTTACGAGAATGTCAAAGTAGGTCTTTTTAAAGATTCTACTTTGATGGGTACATTTCCAACCCCACCACCTAATATTTCTCCTCGCTTTTTTGCCTCTATTAACATGATATCCACCACTATTTGTGAAACCCTTGCGTCATATGACCCATGTGTAGTACCTAACCCTTGTGATCATCTCCGTTATGGCAACCAAATTCCTTTAAGTCCGGTCAAATCTGCTTACCAAGCTATTCAATCGACAACCCATTCCTCTCCTTATCTCTGTGATTCATCTCTCGATCCGTTTCATGTAAATTTTCCTACAAATGAGATGATCATGTTAGTCATGTCTATGGAAGACACTCCCTAGGATGATGGGCATTACTACTCCATTCTCTTCCTAGAACGTGACACCATTGAGAGTTACCAACGAATTTCGACTCCGTCGACCGTTGTTGTTATTTCTTCAGTTCCCGAGTCATCACATGTTGTTTTGTACAAAGGGAAATTGAGCAACATTTCACCTACCGTCCCTCTTGACATATCCATTAAACCCAGATTCATGGAGAAAGTTCATATTGGAGCCTTGTGTTCTACTGATGACATCCACATGTATAAATCCCTTTTCCAAGAATTTTGTGATGTTTTTGTTTAGAGTTATGAAGAGATGCCAGGTATCGATCCTGATATCATTGTACATGAGATTAAGACATACCCAGACGCTAAACCTATTCGACAAAGACTTCACCTAGTGCATCCATGCAAAGCTGCTGCTATCAAGCTTGAAGTTGAAAAAATTCTTAAAGATGACTTTATTTATCCCATGGATTTGATTGATTGGGTATCCAATCTAGTTCCAATGAATAAGAAATAAGGTACCATCTGCGTCTGTGTAGATTATAGGGACATAAACAAGGCTTTTCCTAAGGAAAATTACCCAACCCCTTTTGTTGACCAGATCATCAATGACTGTACCAACAGTGAGATCTTCTCTTTGATGGATGGTTTCTCTGGCTATAATCAGATCAATATCCTACCTGCAGACCAACACAAGACTACTTTCATTTTCCCTTGAGGAACCTTTGCTTACTAGAAATTACTCTTTGGTCTCAAAAACATTGGTGCGACTTTTCAATGTGCTATGTCTTATGATTTCCATGATATTAAGCACATTGTGCAACCCTATCTCGATGATCTACCAGTGCATTCCATGCATCGTCAAGATCACTCGACACATTTGAGGGCCTTTTTTGTATGTTGTCGTTATTATCGTATCCATTTAAGCCCAGATAACTGTGTTTTTTTGTGTGGAGTCTGACCGTTTTCTTGGTTTTATTTTGTCGATACACGAGATCCATGTAGACCTCTTGAAGGTTGAGGCTATTCTTAATCTACCTCCCCCTTCCACTTTACGCCAACTCCAAAGTTTGCAAGGGAAGGCAAAATTTTTGCATCATTGCATCCCCAATTACATTGAACTAATGAAAGGATTCACCTGAATACTCAATAAAGGTTATGAATTCGTATGGGACGATACTGCAGACGAAGCCTTTGAAGCTTTGAAACTTGTCTTAACCCGTACACCATTATTGTTTCCCCCTGACTATAGCCATGACTACTTCCTCTATTTAGCTTCTTTGGACTCTACCATTGCCATGGTATTGGTCCAAGAGGACGACTCGCATGATGAACATGTGATATACTATTTGAGTCGGAGTCTTACAACTACTGATACCAAATACCTACATGTGGAGAAACTGGCCTTGGCAGCTGTTCAAGTTGTCCAATGTTTTCATCATTATATCCTATTACGCAGAACCACTGTTATTTCCGATTGCAACCCTATGCACCACATCCTTACACGACAATTGCTATGGAGAAAGTACTCCAAATGGATAGTGATTCTACAGGAGTTTGACTTAGAGTTTGAACGCGCTAAGTCTAAGAAATCTTTGGTTTTCTCCGAACTGATATGTGACCTTCCCTCAACTAAGACAAAAAATGTGGCAGAGGATTCCTTGCCTGATGAATCCCTTTTTCTGATTAGTTCCGATGAGCTATGGTATGGATATATCATCATATATCTCCAGACTCAAACTTTCCAGCCCGATCTATCTAGTACGGATCGTTATCGCATACGATATCAAGCCCGCCAATACATCATTCTAGGTGATACTTTTTACCGCCACAGTGTTGATTCCATTTTTCGACAATGTCTCACTTATGATGAAGCTGAGAAAGCTTTGAACGATTGTCACTCCGGAGCATGTGGTGGTCATATGTATGGGTATGCCACTGCCCAAAATATCACACGAGCGAGTTATTTCTAGCCTTATTTATTTAAGGATTGCATCACTACTGTTCAAAAATTCCATGCTTGCCAAACTTATAATAAAAAGATAAGATCTCATCATGCTCCCTTACATCCTGTAGTTTTTGTTGGTCCATTTGCCAAATGGGGATTTGACTTCATGACATGTAACCCTCTATCGGCTGGGGGGCATGGATACATCATTTTAGTTGTGGATTACTTCATTAAATGGGCTGAGGCAATTCTTACATTTGATAACACCAGGAAAACTGCAACATTATTCATATTCAATCAAATCATTACTTAGTTTGGTGTTCCTCAAGCTATCGTTACTGATCACGGTAGCCATTTTCAAAATTTTATGATGTCTGAACTTACTGAAAAGTTGGATCTTCTCCATGAAAACTCAACGCCATATTACCCACAGGCCAATGGCTAGGTTGAAGCAATCAACAAAGTTTTCATTACTATGTTTCGACGGATGATAGGAATTCATAAGACAAGCTAGCACACGATGTTGTTCTTAGCATTATGGGCATATCAGACATCTGTCAAGTCTGCCATGGGATTACACCTTTCCAACTAGTTTATGGTATCAAGGTTGTCTTGCCGATTGAATGTGAAATACCGTCTTTGAAACTTGCCGTTGAACTTCTCCCCAATACCCCTACCGAATAAGAGCGTCTTTTGTATTTAATGCAATTAGAAGAAACCTGTCGTGATGTCTCCCTAGTTATTGAAACTTAGAAGAAACGTGCTAAAGCCCAATACGACAAGCATGTCAAGCCACGTGTTTGTTCTGAAAGTGATCTAGTTCTCCTTTATGAGAAAGATTGTGATTTTCTAGGGGCCGGTAAATTTGAGGCCATATGGCGAGGTCCTTACATTGTCAAACGTGTGTTGGAGAAGGGATCTTATGAGCTAGTTGATTATGATGGAATCCCTTTGAGTGAGCCCCGAAATGAGATTTACTTAAAGAAGTACTATGCTTAAGTCATTTTTGCATGAGTTCTTGTACTTTTAGTGTATCATACTCTTGTGTGTTTTTTCGTTGTTTGGTTTCGACCCTTAGTTTCTTACCTTGTGCGATGCTTGGTTTCCATATGTTAGTGTCTTTGCTACCCTTCCTTAGTTTTGTTGATGGTGCTAGTCGTAGTACTCATAACTTAGCATCTGTTGCTTGGGAAATCTATGCACCTACGGAATTGATTAGTCTAAACGGTGTTTTCCTTGGTCGTGCAACTAATAATATCGCAGAATACAATGCAGTCATCAAATTATTGACCAACGTTGTTTCACTTGGAATCCATTGTCTTATTGTACGACTCAATTCACAGTTAGTAGTCCTACAATTGAGTAACGTCTACTCCATTCGAAGTCCTACGCTATTAAGAGTATATTTACGAATTCACCTCTTGGAATGCCATTTTGATTACATAGAATATCAACACATTCCTAGATGTCTAAATACATTAACAGATGCATTGGCTAATTATGTGTTAGACAGACATTTGAGAAATTTATAAAATCCAATCACACTTTGTATATACAACAAGTAAGCTGGTAGAAGCCTCATATATATATATATATATATATATATATATAACGATAATTGTTTTTACAAAAAGTGTTTTTGTCCGAAGACCAAAATATAAAAAATGTGAAGCACATGGCTTCATATACAAATATAGCATCAAGGATGCTGATCGCAATAACACACAACTACCCATGCTACTCTACGGATTAGTCGATCAATAGATGCGGACACACCTACTGTATGGTGCTGATAACGCCTCAGGATCTCATCAATGGAGGAATCTAGGATGTCCACTATCAGCCCCTCCAAGTTTTTCTCTATAGCCTCATAGTCAGCAGTGGCTAATCCTTCTACCTCGACTCTCTCCCCTTTCCTGTGAATGGGAGATGAACTTGGAGGTCAATGAGGTCCCACATCTACATCACCAAAGATTTTTTGATTAGTCATCAGATAAAAGACATAACAACATTTCATATTTAAAAATTACAAAAACATTATAAAAACAAAATTTAATTCTTACCTATGTTCCCCCATTGAGAACCTTCAGGAAGAATCAAGTCTAGATCACCTCTGAATTCTAAGCTGAAATATGCGTAGTCATCTACCATAAGCATCTGAGGCCTCAACCAATCAAAGAAAACGTCATTATACCTAACGATAGGACCAGTCACATTTCATGCCATGAGGTCACACCACCTCTTCATTCTTGGATCTTGTGGGGCTAGTATGCCCCACTCTACCTGTAGGTGCAAGTGTGGAACCCTCTCTAGGAAGAAGGACACCAAAATTGATCTGTATCCGAATTGTTTCAAGTCACCCCTCCTACAATTGGTCAACTATTTCTTCATGCTTCTGAGAACCCCATCACTCCAGTTGAAAACTCGGGGCTCCATGAATTCTAGCGCATACTAGAAATCTCTCTAAAGGGCCATATGGGGAGTTGTTCTCCCTGCCATACGCGTGATGGTGTATAGGATAGTCCATAGAGGTAAGTCACATACATATTGGATAGCTACCTTTCCACTATGTCTCTCAATGCCTGGCACACAATGTGCGTTGACATAATGGCTCATAGGCTCGCCACCTCCTCTGCTACCTGTCATTGTAACTCGAGCCCCTCGATGAGATAACCCGATAAAAAAGTAGATATCCTCGATATCTATCTCAAGGATTTGAGCCCCCACGTGGAATACATGTTGGTCTACGTCCCACATATGGACTAAGTATTCGAGCAACCTCAATTGGGCCCTCATGCCCTGGACCTTGAATGATTTTAGTAGTCCACACTTCTAGAGGACATTTACCGTTCTCGGTTCATTCTTGACATAGTAATATTCGTCCTCATGCTCTCTCTCTTGCCATTCCAACATCCTTACTGTAGAAAACCTGAAATGGAACATAAAAGAGGAATTAACAAGTTCATCTTTCTCCTAGACACCTTTTATTGGAAAAATCATCTTAAAAACATTTTTACTTTGAGCACGTCACAGGCTAGCTATCCCGTATAGTGCAGGGTTGTCACACTGTAGCTTAAAGGTCACCTGTGATGACCCTGGGTCGTCGCAGGGCATGATACAGGGCGACTGCAATGACCTCTGGGTGCAATTACCCTACAAAATGCAACCTAAAAAGACATTTCTAACCAATGAAAAGTAAAAATGAATCCATGAAAAATTGAAGGAGGTGAAAATTACCTGTCCTACAGAGACCATTCACCAAATGATCAACCATGCCTCTCGCAATCCGCAGTGGAAGTTTGAGGTAAAAAGAGGGTTTTTGGAACAAAGTTTGGGTGGAGTAACAATGAAATGGTAAAATAGGTTTTTAACCCATTTTATTAACTTTTTACTTTTCCATTTCATTTTTCATATATTATTTTATGTATTTCGTCCAAACCCTAGACTTCTAATGGTGTCACAAGTGTTTGATTTTTCACAGGTGAGAAATCTAGGAGTGGAATATTGAACATGGATGCTCTTTTTGGTTTTTCTTTTATATATTTGTCGTATTTACAAATCCTTTTAGAGTTTTAAAAAAAAAACTCCGAGCTTAGGTTTTGTTCCTTCTCATGCTCGTAAATCAATGAGAATGTAACCGAGTATAATTTTGTCTTCTTTTCGTACTTGTAATGGTAACACAAAAAAAAAAACCTATGGAGTATCCTTTAAGCTCTTTTCACACTCTGTAAAAATGAAAAGATTGTTGATCAACCTTGTTCTTTTCATGCTCGTAAAAGTATTTGAAGAAAACATTCGATGAGTGGTAGGTTATCACTTTTTCGGTCTCATTGAATTAACTTACGAAAAAGGAACTTGTGGAGTCCTCTTTAAGTTTTTTTTAGACTCTATAAACATAAAAAACCCTCGAGTTTTCTCTCTTTGGACTCGTTAAACAAACATTGAAAGGCCCGTATGGGAACAAACCACTCCTTCTTAGGGTTTGTTAAACATACTCTGAGGGACTCGTCTGAAAGATGAGCTTACATCAACAAGCATATGTTATCCTCCTCAAGCTTGCGTAAAAATAAAGAGGTACTCACCATAAATGGTGGGGGAAATTTTGGAAAATAAATGTGTCTCTGCATCTATGTTAGTGGTAGTAATAGTCACTCTTGAACATGACACCCCCCTTCGTCATTGAATTCAGGTTGAGAAATTCATTTGTCTCTCATTTGACCATCTGCATGTCCATATGTTGGGTCCTCTTTGATACAATTATGCCAAGACCATTGTTGTGTCATTCATATGTTCAAGAGAAGTCTAACCTTAGTAATCCTCCTATTGAGTCATCCATCTACAGTTATAAATTTTCTACCATGTCAGCCTTCCCTGTGTCAGTTTCGAATCACTTCATACTCTAATATACCTCAAATATGTTACTTATTTCATGTCATCGATGGGGGATACATCAAGGCCCTCCCATGACAAGTCTTTTTCTATGGAATTCAACTCATTATCCAAGAACAAGACTTAGAAATCATTCATTACTTTAGAGCTTGCATGCCTCACTCACAAGTTTCTTCTCTTTGAATAGTGGGTTCACATCATTGACCCCTGATAGGGAGATTCCATCGAGTGTTCGAATTCAACTCATTTATTTGCATTCGTTGGATTGTATTGCGGTACCTTGGGAGTCATTGACATCAATGGTGATTACCCTCACACTTGTTAACAGTTTTCATCATTGATCGGTAATCAAGGGGTTTCTACCATGTTCGATTTCAACACCTGTAATCACATGTTTAGATTCGTACTTACGGACAACGAAATTGAAGACCCTGGATCACCCCATTCTAGTCCAGGTTGCGACGGAGTATTCATGATTTGGATTGACACATAGATCCACTCTGTATGTCTTGTGGCTATGTCTGAGTTTGAATTCTTTAGAGCATAGATCCACAATATATTTTGGGTGGCTATGTCGATTCACCTTGACATGGATCCATGGTGTATATTTAGTGTCCATGACTCATTTGAAATTTTGTAATCTCAGTATGGAAATGCCTACCTCGAACAATGATATATTATTATGTTGATGCTTGACTATTTGTAGGTTCCCGACTGATGCATTCTTTGTTTCTGACACACACATTATACAAAATATTTCGGCTATCATGACTTCCAGCCTCATACTTTGGGGGGAATTCTATTAAAAATTGTTTTGATCATCTTGATGATCCATTGGAAAACATGTGTTCATGTTCCCAAAATAGCCTATCTTCATGAGAAAGGTGACTGACTTTCTCTTATCAAAAAATTTATTAAGGAGGGTCATCACAAGCTACACCATAAGCTGGGTGTGACAATGCCTAGTCGTCGCCCTCTTCCCTAAATATGGTTTGCGATGTCTCTGCAGGTTTCCCTACAACTAGGGTGAGACGATGCCAAGAAGCTAATAAAAGGTCGAACTTCACAAAATTTCTAGAAGGGGATCTTATAGAAGATGAGGTGGCATCCATATGGTTGGGATCCTACTCGCTTCTTTGATTTGGTGGGATCATCCTAATCTCTTCAATCATCTCTCTTTCCGCTATATAAAGAGGGATTTCTCATGGAAAAGGATAAGGTTAATGAAGGTTGATTCAAGCAAGATTATTATTTAATAGGCTAAGAATCAGATGAGGAATTCTACTTTAGTTCATACTTGAGAGCTTCATTTCAGTTTATCAGGTCATTGTGGATCTTCTTCATTCAAGGATTGGAGAAAGTGTGTGTGTTGGAGAAAAGGGTCATCGGAAGGGGACCTTGCAAAATCAAGGTTTTGGTTGTAATCTCCACTTTCATTTTAATATGATATAGTGATATGTTTCTTTCCCATAAAACTTATCTCATTTTATTGTATGATTCCTTGATCACATACATAGGTTCTCTTTGAATATGCTATATTGATTTCACTTTGGTTGGCTTGTGTTCCCTTGAAGATCCAATATCACAGGAGCACTGGAGTGAAGCTAGGATGACAACGACAAGAGGAAGTGATATTTAAATGGTATGTTTCACATCTCTTGTTTTATAGTAATTTCAATGATTAGAGCTTAGGGAAAGCGTCATGTCCTATTCTGTTTTGTTCTAGATCTAGGTGGATCTAGGGAGATCCGTTTATGTACGCATTTACTGATAAGTCCCATAACAGGTGGATAACACCCGCTTGGAGCAATTCTCTTAGGATTTTCTCAATTTCATTATTTTGGGAAAAGGGATGACAATAAGGGAGAACATTGGGGGGAATACTGCCAGGAACAAGGGGTATGGAATGATCATGAACACCACGAGAAGGCGGAAGTCCTTGAGGATTAGAAAAAAAATATTGGTGTTTGGAGAGAATAGCTTGGAGGTCAGGATGCACAGAGGGTGTATCAATTGCGTGAATAAAATGGAGTTTGGAAATAATGTTGGAGTGGCCTTTCTTGAGGAGTTTTTCCATGCGATGGGAACTAGTGATCTCAGGAGAACCAACTGTGAGACCTTGGAAGTGATACCTTTGTCCCTCCTATTGGAATTGCATGGTTAATTCCTTAAAATCCATAAGAATGGGACCCAAAGTGTGTAACCATTCAACACCTAGCACAATGTCACAACTGCCCATTTCAATGGAAATCATATGAGATTTCAGGTGGTAATGTCCAATTTGAAGACATAAATTTTCAAAAATACCACCACATTTCATGGACCCACCATTGGCTATCATGATTTGAAAATTATTGAAAACATGAATATAACAATTGGTTTCTTGGGTAATGTGACAATGAATAAAATTGTGGGTGCTACCACTGTCAAACAGGATGATGACCTTCCTATTCTTAATATAGCCAATGAGCTTGAGAGTTTGGGGAGAAAAGAAGCCAATGGGAGAATGCAAGGAAATGAGTGGTTCAACTTCAGGTGGGTTAGCGGGCTCCAGGGTAGCATCAAGAAGGGAGGGATCTTCAACAAGTAGAACTGTCACATATTCTTTAGGAACATCTTCGAAAATGGCCATAAAAAGTTTTGTTCCTTAATATTGTGCCCCCAAAAATAATTTTCATCACAATTATAGAAAAGAACCTTCAATTGGCATTCAACCATTTCATCCCTAGTTAAATTATGGACTTTGAGGGGAGTGAAAAGGGGGTTAGGATTAGTGGGTCGAGGGTGAGGAACAAAAGAGGGTTTTTTGTTCTGGGAAAAAAAAACTAGTTGGGCCTCTTTAGAACGTGTAGTAGCGTCCAACCAAGTCTAGGGGTGGGCCATGAGAACCTGGGATCTGATTTCATCCTTGAGGCTACTGGTAAAGAATTCACGAAAGAATGCATATGACCTACCCTTTGTCCAAAAGGCCAAATGCTCAAAAGCAATGATAAAGTATTCAATTATGCTTAACTGTTTCAACTTGGTCAAACGACCGAGATAATGGGCATCAATATCAATGTGGGCATAGAGATATGCAACAAAATGGGTCCAGGAAATATACTCCTGAAGTGAATTTTTATGCCATTACCACCATTGCTAGTGTTCAGGATCTAAATAGAGGACAACATAACAAAGTTTGGCCAACTTGTCAATAATACTATGTAGAGAAAAATATTGCTCCATTTGAGTGACCCAATCTGTAGGATCAGATCCATCAAACTTATTGACCTCTACACGGGGAAGACGAGGTTCATGATGAAATGAGTTGGATTGAAAATGAAAATATTAAGAGGAATCAACAACATTGGGTTGGTCTTATGAGGAAGGACCCATAGGGTGATTCAACAATTGATTGACAACAAACCGGAGGGCGATAAATTGGGTTGTGAAGTTGGCTTCCATGGTGTCAAATTTGTGTTCTACTTTTGCAATGTGGTAATTGGTAGAGACAATATCAGATGTCATATGTTCTATGGAGGCATGGGATTGATTGATGGAATCTTGGAGTACTTGGTTGTGATTGGTGTCCATTTGGAGAGAGGAAGTGCAGGGAAGGGAAAATGGGTGGGTGGGACCACAAAAAAGAACTTATCAGTGATAGGTACCACGATGATCACCGTGAGAAGGGAAATAAAATGGAGTAGGTGGAAAAATAGGGAAACTGAGAAGGGGTTGGGTCCACTGAAACAAAAAGGATTAAAAATGAAGGGTATGACTACGATCATGGAGAAAAGGGGAATCCAATGAAATAGGTCCCAAATAAGTGTGTCGATGGGACCACTATAATTTTTTTTTTACTCCTATGGCGTTATACTCTGGTCTAAAGAATGAAATGCCCAAATGCTTAATAGGAATAAATGTGTAGTAATTTCACAACCCGAATGCAGGAGTCACAATTGCACAACAATATATATTGTTTGTTCTATTTTTGTTTCCGTCCCAAGGGTTAAGGTATTCAAGGGTTTTCCCTGTGCTATAGCTCTTTGATATACATGTGGGGTCCAATAGTATTACTCAGACCAATATCTCAGGGAACGAACTAAGGAGGATAGATCGTGCCCTTAGCCATACTACCCGACTACCCAGGTACTAGAGAGTATCTTCCCAAGTGTTGTTCTCGGTGGCATTATAGAAGTCAGATGGCTAATCGGTTTATCTATGGAGGGCTTTAGGAGATCTAGGCTCATTTGTATACAGGGGTTGTTTGATGTGCTACCACTTGAAGGGGTACCAACAAGGGTTACAAGGGTGGTTGAAAAATGTATGCTTAAGTACCACTTGTATTTCCTGCATGTATGACTCCCTGAACACGGGTTTATTCGTGTAACAACATATCTTTGTAGCTTTAAGACATCGTAATATGTCTCTACCTTGAAAAAAAAATTAACCCATAATTTTCTGCTAAGGAAAGTTCTCTGATACCACTTGTAAGGTATCAGATCCGTTATATTATCAGAATAGAGAAATAATGCAGAGAATATCACTGAGATAGAAAAAAAATACTGAAATATTGCAGAGATAACAACAAATCAACAAATTATATTGAACCACAACACCAAAATTATAACTTTATTGATAGGAAACAATGTTCACTTTCCTCTTCGAGGGGGCAACCTCCAGCAGAGAAAATCTCTCCCGAATCCTGTCCCAACCTGTCCCAACCCATACCAATTCCTCTCTTGTGGCTTACCTTTCTTGACTCACACTCTTCACTAGGATGATTGTACTCAACCCCCAGGTTCCCAATAACTATGGGACATGACCACTCACACCCACCCTCTTACATGCATTCAATGATTGGATTTGGAAACACTCAATCATAAGGATGTGACCACTTGGAGGGATTCATGAGATCTAGATCGATCTGTATACAAGTGTTTTCTGATGCGCTACCACTTGAAGGGGTACCAACAAGGGTTACAAGGGTGGACAAAAAATGTGCGCTTAAGTACCACTTGTATTTCCTGCGTGTATGACTCCCCGACTGTGGGTTTATGAGCGTAACGATAGATCTTTGTAGCTTTAAGATGTCATAATACGTCTCTACCCTGAAAAAAAATTAACCCATAATTTTCTACTGAGGAAAGTGCTCTGATACCACTTGTAAGGTACCTGATCTATTATATTAGCAAAATAGAAAAATAATGCAGAGAATATCACTGAGATAGCAACAAAATACTGAAATATTGTAGATATAACAACAGAACAACAAATTATATGGAACCACAACACCAAAATTATACCTTTATTGATAGGAAACAATGTTCACTTGCCTCTTCGAGGGGGCAATCTCCAGTAGATCAGAGATCTATTATAATACTTTTCCATGACAAAACTTCTCATACCCTCTACTCTTATTTATACTAAATATATCTATCCCAAAGAATAATCTAGAAGAAGATCCTTCTAGATGCGGAAGCTTCTATTAGGTCTTCTTACAATTGACTTATTCCTCCTTATTGCTAGGCCTTATTAATATAGACCTTTATTACATGGAAATATATTATTCTACCCACTTGAGGGGTTATGTAGGTTAGGTCCCTAACAATCAACAAACCAACAAAAAACACTTGTTGTTTTAGTGCAACTCACAAAGGAGTTCACTCTTTCGGCCTGACAATCGGGCTCTTCAGTTCTCCAAATCAAATTCGCTCCAGTTACACTCCAAAATTCTCCCTCCATGGCTACACCATCTCCAAGCTCTCTTTCCTTTCCTCTCTCGACTCCTATCCCAACCCATACCAATTCCTTTCTTATGGCTTACCTTTCTTGACTCACACTCTTCACCAGGTTGATTGTACTCAACCCCCATGTTCCCAATAACTATGGGACATGACCACTCACACCCGCCCTCTTACATGCATTCAATGATTGGATTTGGAAACACTCAATCAAAAGGATGTGACCACTTGCACCCACCCTCTTACATGTATTCAATGATTGGCTGGGAATACTTAATAAAAAAATTAGAAGGTTCGTATACAATTGGAAAGTTTAGGAAAATGGATTAAATTGATATACATGGGTAATTCCCCCTTTGACCCCTCTTGGTCATTATCCTAGACACTTCCCCCTATTATATATTAATTCACCCCCCATCTCTTGTCCATGTCCCCTTAGCAACTGGAATCACATTTTTATTATTAAAACATTGAAACACAATTCACATATTATGTCGCTTGGCCATAGCCACATATTGTATCCACATAAGCATAATTAAACTGGGGATTATAACATGGATGTTACATTCCCCCTCCCCTACAATTATGCACAATCCTCGGTGCACTCTATGTTGATATATATATATATATATATATATATATGTAAATTTACATCACAACACTTAGAAATAAAATTATGCAATTTAACTGCTACAACAACAACTCCAATCATCATTCGCTTGTTCCTCTCAACTCATTGACCCAAGGAATGCACCATTCATTTGTCAGGGTTGACCCAAGGGATGTACCATCTGTCTATCAAGGCTAACCCAAGGAATGAGCCATTCGTTTATCACGGTCCCTAGTATAGTTAGATAGAACTATTGGAAGTGGTTCCAAATCTCTAGATGCTCAAAATGGAGTCTTGCATTCTGCCTTCTTCAAAATTGTGAAAAAATTGTAGGTATTGTTCCCACATGTTTTATTCATTCTCCCATGTAGAATATTCAGGACTGTAGTATGTCCATTGAGCCTTTACCAACTCTATGGATTTTTTCCTATGCACTTTGAATTTCCGGTCCAAGATGTGTACTGGTTCCACTCATAAATCCCCTTTGTGCTCCATCTGGATCACATTCCAATCAATTATGTGGTTAGGATCAAGTACATACTTCTTTAATAAGGATACATGAAATACATGATGCATTCTTATGGATGCATGCAATGCTAACATGTATGAAACTGGCCCTATCTTTTCTAATATTTCAAAAGGTCCACAATATTTCGTAGCCAACTTTTGGCAACTTCCTAATCTTATCAAACTTCTCTTTACCTTTAATTTTAAGAACACATGTTCTCCCACTTTAAAATCTCTGAAAAAGATGTTCTTATTTGCATAACTTTTCTTCCTATAATGGACAACCTTTAAATTTTGCTTTATATTTTCCATCTGTTCTTCCATTTCTTTCAACAAATCTGTCCCAATGACTGCTCTGTCTGTTGGATTATCACAACTCACTGGGGTGTTACATTTCCTTCCATACAAGGCTTCAAATGGACTCATTTTCAATGAGGCCTTATATCCATTATTGTAGGCAAATTCAACTAAATGAATATAATCTTCCCACTTTGATGGTTGATCCATCACATACATTCTAAGCATGTCCTCAATTATCATGTTAGTCCTTTATGTTTTCCCATCTGACTTTGGATGATACATTGTACTGAGATTCAAATTTGTTCCAAATACTTTGAATAAACCTTTCCAAAATTTTGAAGTAAACTTTGGATCTCTATCTGAAACTATTGTCTTAGGTACTCCATGTAACCTAGCAACTTCCTTCATATAAATTTATGTGATATTTTTTTCCTTGTGTGTATTCTTTATTGGAATAAAATGTGCTTCTTTAGTCAATTTATCCACCACCACCATGAATGAATCATGTTGCTTCATTGTTCTAGTAAGCTTAGTAATAAAATAAATTGTGACTACTTCCCACTTCCATTCTAGAATGGGCAATGGTTGTAGCAAACCTGTTGGGTGTCTATGTTTTATCTTCACTCTTTTGAATTCTAGACATATGGCTATGTAATTAGCCACTTCTTTCTTCATTCCTGACCAAAAGTACCATCTTCTTATTGCTACAATTGTCTTCTGATATCCTAGGTGTCCGACATATGACAGATTGTGCATTTCCTTCAGAACTACATTTTTCATCTCATTGGAATTTAACACATATACTTTTCCCTTGTACATGAGGATTCCATCCTCTTTCAGCTCATAGGAATTTAACTTTTGCTAAAACTTACCTTGATGTAATGTTTATATTATTTTCACATATTGTTGATATGAATTCATTGCTGCAATAATTTGATCTTTCAAATCTATCCTGTACATGTTGATGGCTGCCACATGCACTTCATGATCTTTCCTATTGAGTGCATCATCCACTTGATTTTCCTTGCCATTTATATGCTTAATTTTGAAGTCATATTCACTCATAAATTCCAACCATCTAGTTTGTCTGGCATTTAGTGTTAGCTATCCAAACAAATATTTTAGGCCACAATGGTCTGTTCTTAGCTCTAATTTCTTACCCATAAGATAATGCCTCCACATTTTTAATGCATGTACAATAGCTTCCAACTCCAAGTCTGTGTAGCATAATTTCTGTCATGCTCTTTTAATTTTCAGGATTCATAGCATACCACATTGTCCATTTGACCGAGGACTCCACCGAGTCCTTCCTTGCATGCATTGATGCACACAACAAAATCTTCATTTGGATCTGCAATATTCAATATTAGTGCACTTGTCAATATTTCCTTTAGCTTTTGAAAAATCTCTTCCCACTTGGAAGTCCATTCAAATTTCCCTCTCTTCTTTTGCAAAGAAATGATTGGACTTGCAATTCTTGAGAACCCTTTTATGAATCGGTAATAATTGAAAATACCCATGAATGCTATGACCTCTATCACATTCTTTGGCACTGGCCATCCTCTAATATCTTCTATTTTCTCAGGATCAACTTCTATCCATGTTTCTGAAATTATATGTCCCAAGTAATGAATATTCTTTTCGTAAAAGATTTACTTACTTAGATTAGCATACAATTTATGTTCCCTTAAAATTTGCAATGCCATTCTTAAATGTTTCTCATCTTCTTATTTTGATTTAGAATAGACAAGGATATCATCTAAGAACACAATCACAAACTTGTCTAGGTACTCCCTGAAGACTCCATTCATCAGGCACATAAAAATTGTTGAGGCATTTGATAGCCCAAATGGCACTACCATGAATTCATAATGCCCATATCTTGTTTTGAATGTTGTCTTGTTGATGTCTTCTTCCTTTATCCTTACTTTATGATAGCCATATATCAAGTCAATCTTTGAAAATATTCTTGCACCTTTCATCTAGTCAAACAAATCATCAATTCTTGGCAAAGGATACTTATTCTTTATGGTAACCTTATTAAGCTGCCTGAAATCAATACACATCCTCAACGTTCCATCCTTATTTTTCACAAAAAGAACCGGGGCTCCCTAAGGTGACACACTTGGGTGTATGTATCACTTCTTCAATAGTTCTTCAAGATGCATATCTGATCAAAATCTGGACCAGGGGTCAAAATTTAGCTCAAAAATCAAAGTTCTCAGAATTACCTCAAAACGAACGGATGCGTAACCCTCATCGTCATGAAACCAACACAACTCATTTGGGTTCAAACGGACTTGGATGAGTGAGATATCACGATCTGTTCGAATCGCCAAACAGGTAAAAAAAATGAGTGCTGACTGTGCAGTCCGTACAGATGCTGACGTGGCACATTCATACACTAAGGTGGCAGATAGTGACATGGCATTCATTTATTAGCTGACAGTTGGACGAGTGACATTGCGACATGTGGCAGTTTTTTGGTTAATGGTTTGGTGCCACGTGGCCTAGACGTGGGCTGCCACATGGCACCCTGCTATTGGTTTGGGTGTTGGTTAAAATATTATGGAGTCCACCGGACTCGAACCCCAAACCTTCTCCCATTGTGCAAAGTTTTGGCAAAGGCCACCCAATCGACGCGCCATGCGTTGGTTCTTGTAATGTATATGGTTTGATTTATATTTAAATTGGATTTGTTTAATGATTGGCGTGGGGGTCCGGGCTGGGGCTTAGCCCCAGCCCCCGGTCACACACTTTAAACATATGACCATTATATATATGAACGCGCGCGAATATGTATTTCAAACGGAGCCGACAGTTATAATATGACTGGTGGTTACACGGATTGCGAGTGGGAGTTTGTATTTGGTTTAAACGATTTAACCACGTGCCTGACAAGTGGCATTTAACCATTGGTTTAAAAAAAAACTCATCCCTTTTCTTATTTGACCGCGTGGTCGTATGGAGGACCACATGACCACGACCTTGGCAGTTAGGGGCTGGGCGTGCCCTAACCATCCTACAGTTTGAACGATTTTATGGTTATGCATGTGTGCTAGGTTTTATCACGAATTTTTGAGCGTGTTCTTGGTTGAATGCCCAAAGGTGCGTTTTGGCGAACCAGAGACAACAAGCTTGAAGGAAGAGAATGGCAGGAGGCCTATCTTCTTCATTTTTTGGCCAAATGAGGTGCTGTAAAATCCCATCTAGAGGTTTTTGGATGTTCTGAATCCATTGGCACTGTTTTCAAAGCCATTTGAAGACTTCTTTTGTAGGTTTTTAACCATTGAAGTTTTAGAGAGCTCTAGGGAGCTTGAATCCCTCATTGTTTGAGGTCATGCTCAGATGAGCCTATGTTTGTTTTTTGTGATTGAATAATCATTTTTGGTTAATTATTATGCTCTGAACACTTTGGGATAGGTTTCAGATCCATTTGAGGACTTTTACAGGTGTTTTTTCCACAAGGAAGCTCAGGGAAGCTTAAGGCCACATGTAGAATAGGTCATGCCCGGATGAGACATGATCCATTTTTAGAGTTTTATTAGTCATTTTTGGGGTTTTTATGTATTCTGATCCCAATGGTACAACCATAATTTCCATTGGAGTGAGCAACAACTTGTAAAAAAATCTTTGACAAATTAATCCCAGAGAGTCAAGTCCATTGATGGAGGCTCAAGGAGATGTAGCCCATAGAGGGGTGAACTCCTTTATCATCTTGTTATTGTTGTGAGTTTGATGGTTTATTTGCTGCAAGTTATGTTGTTGTGTATTTATTTAAAGTACATATTTAACCATTTAAAGGAACATTTCCTCACACATGAACATTTAAAAGAAGATGCATAAACTTGGCACATAATTTATCTTGCATATTTTAAAACATGGAGCAAGGTCCTGTAAAGTTTATTTTAATGAAGTAGAGGGTGCTTGAATAGCATAAAAATTCAACCCACTATTTTCAGATCAGGTGGTATCAGAGCATAGTTTGTTTTGCTCATGTATTTGCCATTGATAGCTTGAGATTTAACTGTTGGTATTTGTGCAAGTTTTGTGTTGAAGTTTGATATCTTGCAAGGATGGAGGAAGCTTCAAACATTGATAGTTCTCATACATCTTCAAAATCAAAGTTCTTTGACAAAGAGATGTTGAAGGAATTATTAACCATGAGAGATGTGATGAAAGAGATGTGGGAAGATAGAAAGGAGAATATTGCCATTGAAGAGCAGTTGATGGCCATGAAGAAGGAGAAATACCAGCTTCTTGAAAAGTTGCATGAGATGGAGACTCAACTTCATGAGGCAAAGGAAATTCTTATCAAGTACATGCATGAACATAAGGTATGTAATGTTAGTTTATCTTCAAATTCCTCTCAAGATGAATGCTTTGGTGTTTTTGAAAATCACACAAGAGGAATAGGGTCCAAGTTATTGTTAAAAATGGGCTATGAAGGTAGAGGTTTAGGCAAGCATGCACAAGGCATTGTTGATCCTATTGTTGTTGAAGAGAGGTCTAAGTATTGTGTTCTTGGATATGAACGAAGAGATGGACCAAATTCCAAAGTTGAGGAGACAAGGGAAAAAGTTCCAAGAACAAATTTTGTTTCAAGTTCACCTCCTCAAGAAGGCTATAAAGGTGAAAGTTCAAGAACTTTTGTTGAAAGTTCAATCCCTCAAGTATGCAAAGCTTGTGTTCAATATGAATGCAAATGTGTGAAACAAAAGAGTTGTGACAGTGATGAGGACAAAAACACTATTGTTGGTCTTCAAAGGAGAGCTTGTAACTCTTCAAATTCACCTCCTCAAAGAGGCGATAAAGGTGAATGTTCAAGGTATAATTCTGCTTATCATTTAGTTGCTTTTGATTATGTTAAGCATGATAAATTTGTATGTAAAAATGGAAGAAAAAGTCCGTGTACATATTGTGGTTTATATAACCATCATGTTTCAAAATGTTGGAAAATATTGACCCATTTCATGAAACTTTACAAGCAAAGACAACGTGAAAAGAGGATGCAAAAGATTTGCATTCATTGTCAGAAGAGGGGTCATGTGATTGACCAATGTTGGACATGGCATCCAACCACTCATCTACAGTACAAGAAGTAGATGGATAAAGAGTTTGGCAAGAATGGAAGAGGAGATTCCATCATCGATGTGTGTCAAGATGATTCACAAGAGGACGATTTTCAGCAGAAAAAGTCACCATTGAGTTGGCTTGGTAAGAAATGGTTGGATTTCTTGAGAAAGCAAGGCTTGCATTTTCTGTTGTAAATTCACTTTTCAGCCTTATGTGTGCATTTATGTTGAGAGTATGACAAGTTGCGGCAGTTTTTCATAACTTGTATGATGCAAGTTGCATGTGAATGCAATTCATTTGAAGGCATTTTTGTTGTTGCACAACTTCGCCAGGAGGATGTAAAAGTGGGGTATGATGTTCACTTGTTATAGCCATATATCTTTTTCATATTCAGCTCTTATGTACCCACATGTTTTGGGTTTATGTACTTATGTTTGTACTGGAAGGAGAGTTGAAGAGTCATGCATGTGCATTTGTTTTTTTGTATGTGTAAGCAGTGAACCTGGTGATAGTTCATCATTAATGATTCGTGATTGATTCATGATTGTGTATCATGAATGTCAACTTGTCATTTTGGGAAGGTCGAGATGTTTCAAATGAGTTTCAACTTGTGTCGATGTTGTCTTGACGAATATGTTGTGTCGATCATGTTTTCAAGTTGTGTTTGGTCGATGGTGTTTGTTGGCTTGTAAGTTGATTTTGAGTACACCAAGATGCAGGAAAATGCCATGTTCTTTGATGAAGCACAAGATGCAATGATTTTCTTGAAGAGAAAAAATATTTTGTTGGCATCATTTTCAGTCTTGTATAAATTTGTTTTCAAGATTGATGATTTTCTTAGCTTCTGACAAGATGTCGCAGGAAAATTTTTGCAGCCATTGGAGAGTGGATTGTGTTGACATCAAAGAGTTCACAAGAGGGACTTGATTCTCAGTGAGAAGGTTGGTAGTCTTCCAAGCACAAAGAGAACAGTGGGTCAGCAGCAACCAGAGAACAATGGTTGAGGGACATAGTCAGTTGCAGTGCAAGGCATGCCAAAGTATCCAGGTGATTGTCGAAAAGACTTTTCAAGTAGAATCAGTTGATAGAACTTGAAAGCAGAGGAGTATTGAATCTCAGATAGATAATCATAAGATTTTGTGGGTCCAAAATCCTTTCAGTGGGAAGGCATGATCAAAATCTGGACCAGGGGTCAAAATTTAGCTCAAAAATCAAAGTTCTCGGAATTGCCTCAAAGCGAACGGGTGCGTAGCTCTCGTCATCACGAACCCAACACAACTTGTTTAGGTTCAAATAGACGTCGGATGAGTGAGATATCGCGATCTGTTCAAATCGCCAAATAGGTAAAAAAATGAGTGCTCACTGTACAGTCCGTACGAATGTTGACATAGCAGAGGCCGTACGATGACATGGCACATCCGTATGCTGAGGTGGTAGATAGTGATGTGGCATTAATTTATTGGATGACAGTTGGACGAGTGACATTGCGACATGTGGAATTTTTTTGGTTAATGGTTTGGTGCCACGTGGCACCCTGCTATTGGTTTGGGTGTTGGTTAAAATATTATGGAGTCCACCGGACTCGAACCCCGGACCTCCTCCCACCGTGCAAAGTTTTGGAAAAGGCCGCCCAACCGGCGCACCATGCATTGGTTCTTTTAATGTAGATGGTTTGATTTATATTTAAATTGGATTTGTTTAATGGTTGGTGCAGGGGTCCGGGCTGGGGCTTAGCCCCAGTCCCTGGTCGAACACTTTAAACATATGACCATTATATATACGAACACGCACGAATATGTATTTCAAACAGAGCCCGCGATTATAATATGACCGGTGGTTACATGGATTACGCGCGGAAGTTTGGATTTGGTTTAAACGATTTAACCACATGCTCGACAAGTGGCGTTTAACCATTGGTTTTAATAAAAACTCATCCCTTTTCGTATTTGTGTGCATGGTCGTATGGAGGACCACATGACCACGACCTTGGCAGTTAGGGGTTGGGCGCGCCCTAACCATCCTACAATTTGAACAGTTTTGTGGTTATGCGCGTGTGCTAGGTTTTAGCATAAATTTTTGAGCATGTTCTTGGTTGAACACCCAGAGGTGCGTTTTGGCGAACCAGAGACAACAAGCTTGAAGGAAGAGAACGACAGGAGGCCTATCTTCTTCATTTTTTGGCCAAATGAGGTGCCGTAAAAGCCCAGCTAGGGGTTTTTGGATGTTTTGAATCCATTGGAATTATTTTCAAATCCATTTGAAGACTTATTTTGTAGGTTTTTAACCATTGAAGTTTCAGAGAGCTCCAGGGAGCTTGAAGCCCTCATTGTTTGAGGTCATGCTCAGATGAGCCTATGTTTGTTTTCTGTGATTGAATAATCATTTTTGGCTAATTATTATGCTTTGAACACTTTGGGATAGGTTTCAGATCCATTTGAGGACTTTTACAGGTGTTTTTTCCACAAGGAAGCTCAGGGAAGCTTAAGGCCACATGTAGAACAGGTCATGCCCGGATGAGCCATGATCCGTTTTCAGAGTTTTATTAGTCATTTTTGGGGTTTTTATGTATTCCGATCCCAATGGTACAACCATAATTTCCATTGGATTTGAGTAGCAGCTTGTAAAAAAATCTTTGACAAATTAATCCCAGAGAGCCAAGTCCATTGATGGAGGCTCAAGGAGATGTAGCCCATAGAGGGGTGAACTCCTTTATCATCTTGTTATTGTTGTGAGTTTGATGGTTTATTTGATGCAAGTTATGTTGCTATGTATTTATTTAAAGTACAAATTTAACCATTTAAAGTAACATTTCCTCACACATTAACATTTAAAAGAAGATGCATAAACTTGGCACATAATTTATCTTGCATATTTTAAAACATGGAGCAAGGTCCTGTAAATTTTATTTTAATGAAGTAGAGGGTGCTTGCATAGCATAACAAGTCAACCCACTATTTTTAGATCAATATGCAACTCTTTTAGTTCTGGTGTACCCATTTTGTAAGGTGTCTTAGACACTAGGGTAGCTCCTGGCTTCAAATCAATAGAGAAATCAATGTCTCTTTTTGGTGGTAGTCCCGAAATTTCTCTAAAAACATCTTCAAAATCCATCAAAACTAAATGGTATTCAATGATTGCCACTCTTTCTTTGGCTACCTCCTCCATATGGGCTGCAAACATTTGACATATTTTCCTGAAGCTCTTCTTCAACTGCATAGTTGAAATCTCTCTAACAACTACAACTCTTGGAATGCCTTGAATATTGCCTTGTTTCCATTTCTCATCAAGACATGTGATTGTATTGTTGTAACAATGTAGGACAACATGATGTTTTTCCAACCAATCCATACCAATTAGACAATCATATGAACCCAATGGTATGATGTTTACATCCACCTTTGTAGTGAGTCCATTCATATCTATCAAACAATCTTTAACCAACTCATTGATTTTCCTCTTATCCCTCATGGATAACTGAACTAACCAATATTTATTATGCTTACTTCTTTGCAACTGAAATATGTCAATGATGTTAGAATTTATGTAACTATGGCTAGCTCTTGAATCAATGAAAATCGCTATGGGCTCATTATTGATCTTACCTTTCACTTCAATCATGGGAGATTGATACTCTTCCGACTTATTATCCAAGGTTGCATAAATCCTTGGCATGCTTCCTCCCATGTCGTCGACTATTCTAGTCTCTTGATTGTTGTGTAAATTCCCCATTCTTTCTCCTTTGTGAGGGAAATCCTTATGCAAATGATTTCCTCTGCATCCCCAACATTGCATCGACTGCTACTTTGGCCCTTTTCCAAATGAATCTACAGCGTTGTGGTCATTTTGTGTGACTTGACCCTACTAATTCACTTGGAAATTATTCTTGAAAAGGGGTGGCTTAAAACCCTTCTTCCTTTGATCCTTCTTATCCTTCATCTTGTCATTCCAAGATTTTTGGAAAACTGGTCTTCCTTTACTCTATTCATACAGATGTATTTCTCTCCTTATGGTTTCCTCCAGGTTTTCGTGGTTGTCATATTGAATCTTATCATTGTAGAAAGAGGGAAAACCACTTATAACCTTTGTATTTTGAATTTATCATCCTTGATGAAGCCAACATACTTCAACAATTCAAAGAACCGCTTCTCATATTTCTCCATTGTCATGGTTCCCAACTTGAGTTCAAAGAACTCTTTCATCTTTCTTTCATAGTAATTCTCGGACAATATTTCTCTTGGAAATATCCCTTGAATTTCCTCCATGAGGTTCTTTTTTCATCAAGTTTCTTGTCTTTATTAAGTTTATCCTACCACATGGTTGCCTTCCCTTGCAAGTGGTAGGTGGAAATTATAGCTTCTACTATTGATGGGTAATCATGCAGCTGGAAATATTTCATCATTTCTAACAGCCAAGCCTCCACCTCTTCTCCTTTCCTATGCTCACCATTGAAAGTTGGTGGCTTAATCTTCCCAAGTTCCCCCTGCAAGATGTCTACCTCAGGTCTTCTCCTTTGCCTCTAAATAGGAGACACACTTGGGATGTTCCCTAGACCTGAAATTGCACGAGTTCTTCTGGTGGAATGTCTTAGAGAATGATGTTGTCTACTTATACTTCTTGACTGCCTATCACTCCTATGATCATCTCTTTTGCTATGTGATATTGATGTTGATACTTGTCTAGAACTAGCTTATTTCTTGGTGCCAGAGTCCTTGTTAACTTGCTTATATAGTATATTTAGGCTTTGAATTATCTCTTCTTAAGCCTTCATGATCCTCTCATTATCATCCCTATAGCTATGCACTTCATTTTTCAGGCTTCTCATAGTTACAGTTCCTCACATGTCTCTTCTCCCATTAGACTCCATCTCAACATTACCCATGATGGCATGCGGATCTCCAATTTATTATTCATGGATGTAAAACCTTTGATCATCCTCCATGTCTCTAGTTCTCATGTAGGAACTAAAATCTACTTTTATGTATCTCTAATTCCGCAAGAATGTCCATGCAATAATTGCTTGTTAGAATTAAGTGTATTGAAAAATATTTATCAATTAGATTAAATGTAATTCTTTGTTTTAAATTATGAATAGTATTAATGCACTAATATCAAGTAGGATTCCTTAAGTTCATTCATTTTTGAAAAAAATTTCCAACGGTTGTCCTCATGCCTCAATCTAAGTTTTGAGCGAATAGTTACAACAATTACAGGTGGAAATTTCCACTCTTTGTTTCTATAGAATTCAATTTTATCACTTTTGAAGAAAATATGGTGCCCATATCAAAATTCTAGGTCAACATATCTCTTCTGATTCTCAAGATCTTTCCAACGACTATTCATTTTCCCCAATCTGAGCTCTGAATTGAAAGTTATGGTGGAAAAAATGTGAAGGAATATTCATTGGCATGTGCAACATAGTAGCAACGCTCAACAATCATCCAATAATTTCTTGAATAGATATTCATCATTGATCTGTCTTAATGGACTCATTGTAGATCTAAGTCATATCTCTTCTTCATACCTTTCATGAACCTGCTACCAATGCTTAGCTCCTTTTTCCTTTGCGGACTCATAATCTTGTATCCTTATTTTCATAAGTCCGTCCGAGAAGTCTCAACATTTAACCATTTTTCCACTTCTTCACAGACTCGCAGAATCATAATATTGTAACCTTATTTTCATATGTCCGTCCGAGAGGTCCCAACACTTAGCCATTTTTCTAATATCTTACTGTGGTTTCGTGGGACTAATAGATGGTCTGCCACATGGATCCACATCTCCTGCCAACTGTCATCCTGTCCAACATGTACTTGCCACCATGGTAGCACACATATTTCTTCTACCAATTCAACTGACATGTGGCCTCCATGTCATTCCTACGTCATCGTACAGAAAAATACCCATTTTTTTTTTTTGATTTTCTTATGTTCAAATTTTTCCAAAGGGGCCAAATTCTTCACATTACCCTTGAAATTTATGTCAATTTCACTATCGTAACTTAAATAAATAAGTTGTGGGCATATTCCAGATATTAATTCTCCATGAGTTTCTACTTCAACATTCTATTACCTCAGCCCATGCAGGCGCAACATTCAAAACTGGGCTATGATACCACTTTGCAATGTACCCAACCACCACGGCTGGGCCACGTCACGCAAAAATATCTCATTATCAACTCTGATACCATATTTGTAACATACCTAGCCTCCAACTAAAAAAAATTACGTGTGGAATACACATAAAAATGAGACTTTTTCTAACTAAAGTAATTCCTTTACTGTTAGTCGATTCCTATAGCTTACAACTAAAATTTATAACATATTTAGCTATAGTATGTAACCATAAAAAAGATGCATCTAAAGAATGTTAATAATCAACATGAAATACAACTAAACCGTTCATTACAACAACGCATAATTCATTCTCGTTCACATAGAGTTCATGTAGAACAATAACACATGTGAATAACTCAGTACAAGATGAAACACATATCTTTAAACAAGAATCGTGCAACCGAATTCTTGGGACAAACTTTCCAGCCAACCATAGACTGATTGTTCCAAATCTCAATAGCCATCCATCCCCGAGTTGAGGCTGGTAATCCACAAAAGAGGGTGGTCTCTCATAGTCCACTCACAACTCATACAACTCATAAACCAACTGATATTCTCCTACAAATATCCTGATATTTCCACCATCTCTCTTCCTCTTGACCTGCCCAACCCAAGGAATGCACCATTTGTTTATCAGGGATCACCCAAGGGATGTATCATTTGTTTATCAGGGATAACCCAAGGGATGTACCATCCATTTAATAAGGTTAACCCAATGGATGTACCATCCATTTTTTAGGTTTAACCCAAGGGATGTACCATCCGTTTATCAAGGATATCCCAAGGAATGTTCTATTTGTTTATTAGGGTCTCTTTGGCACAAAATATCTCAACCGGGAAATCAAGGGAACTTGCTACTAGGAAAATTATCAGTAAATCGTCAACAAACACTTGTTGTTTTAGTGAAAATCACATAGTATTTCACTCTTCCAGCTGAACAACTAGGATATTTAGTTCTCCAGCTCTAGTTATGCTCCCGTTACAGTCCATAATTCTCCCTCCATGGTTGCACTAGATCCTATCTCTCTTTCCTTTCCTCTTCCGAGTCCTGTTCCAACCCATACCAATTCCTCTCTTGTGTCTTTCCTTTATTGACTCACACTCATCCCCAAGCTGGTTGTACTCAACCCCCATGTGCCCAATAAATATGGGATATGACCACTCACACCCACCCTCTTACATGCATTCAATGATTGGATTTGGAAACACTCAATCAGAACGATGTTACCACTCACACCCACCCTCTTACATGTGTTCAATGATTGACTTTGGGAACACTCAATCAGAAAATCAAAAGGTTCATGTACAATTGGCAAGTTTAGGAAAAATGGTTAAATTAATATACATGGGTAATTCCACCTTTGACCCCTCTTGGCAATTATCCTATACACTTCCCCCTCTTGTGGATTAATTCATTCCCCATCTCTTGTCCATGTCCCCTTAGCAACTCACATCACATTTTTATTATTAAAACATTGAAATACAATTCACATAATACATTGTTTGGCCATAGACACATATTGTATCCACATAAGAATTAATTAAATTGGGGATTATAATGGGGATGTTAAAAATAAACTAATTATGTTTTATTGTTTCATCACATAGGACGTAATGAAAGGGAGTAGACGTGAATGATGCAACATAGCATGGAAGGCACATCACACCTTAGAGATGAGGAATCTGATGGTCAGAGGGATAGAGAATCCCCTTTATACTTGACATCCACTGTTATAAGTCTAAAGGAAGACAATGAGAGGCTCATGAGAGCTCAGGATGACCATGCAAAGATGAATGCAGTGTTACTGCAGAGCTTGTAAGAAATCCATAAGCATATGCAACGAGGTCCAACCACTAGTAATGAAAAACTACAACAATCAAAGAGATTGAAAACCCCTTCAAATGCCCAGAAACATGGATTAGGCCATAACAATACAGGAATAATTTATTCCAAGAAGAGGCATCGGGATGCAAGGAAAAACAAAGTGAGTAGAAGTGTTGCCACAGAGTCATTTACTAGGAAGGATACTACTTAGGAACTATCAAACAATGAGATTGGATCAAGTGTTCCCAAGAAGAAGAAAAAGAGACACTCATAGAGTTCTCTGATAGAGGAGTTCAAGAAGGATAAGTCTCCTACCTTTGATGAATAAATAAAGAAAGGAGCAAAAGTCGAGGCTTGGATGTTGGGGCCGAGAAAGTATTTTCGAGTACACAATTACTCAGAAAATTCAAAGGCGGAGAGGAAAAGATAACCATCTTCAATACGAATGGAGGAGATTCCATATAGTGGGTGGACCTCAAGGAATTCGGAGGATTGAAAGAGAAAGCTAACCTAGAATCAATTTGATAAGTATTTCAAGGAAGCATACATGTTAGAAAAGTACTTCGATGGAAATATTAAAGAATTCCATGAACAAAAGTTGGGGAAACTTACCATGGAGGCATATGCCAAGATGTTTTTAGAGATATTGAAGTATGTTCCTTACTTCAAGGATGAGAAGACTAGGATACAACATTTCCTCACTGGGTTACCATAGTCCTACCAGGAAAAAAATTAATTTTGTGAGCCTAAGACCCTAGAGGATACCATTAGGAAGGACAAGTGTTGTTATGATCAATCCAAGCATACACATGAGCCTTATAGGGGCTGTAAAAGAAAACATAATATCATATTTTAGAAGAATAAGGCATTCAAATCATCCCCATATAATAATATGAGGAAATGTGCTTAGTTCGTTCAACCAAGTAGAAGTTCACATCGACAAAAAATTCCATCTCTAAATGGAAATAGGCCAATACAGAAAGAAAGGGAAAGGGTAGAGGAGTCAAAGAAAGGACCTGTACAATGTTGGGGTTGTCGAGAGGCTCATCTATTAAGATATTTTCCTCACAGGAAGCGTAAAAACAAAAAGGTTTATCATTTTTAGGAAGCTACTACGGTCGATGATGTAGCCATAAGTGTGCATAGGATATATGTTTCCTGTGGAAAATCGACAAGCAGACCACCAAGATTCTATAGTGGAGCTGGAAGGTATGATTTCCAAGCATTCCATTTCTATTTTTATTGAATCTATATCTAATATTAGTTATGTCTCACCTCAAATTGTTGAAGCATGTTCCTTACAGAGGAAAGGAAAAAAATGTGTATGGTCAACATAGTGTGAAGCCAACTTTTAGCAATTGAAGAATATTTTGACCAACACCCCTGTTTTGAACATTATAGACGCTGAGAAAGTTTTCTCGATTTTCACCGATGCCTACAAAGGACTCAATGGAGTTCTCATGCAACAAGGGAAAGTGGTATGTTGGGAATCACGAAAGCTAAATGAGCATGAGAAGAAATATGTCACCCACAATTTGGATCTTGCAACATTTTTTCATGCATTGAAGATGTGGAGACATTACTTGCATGGAAGAAGGTTTTTCTTGATGACAAACCATTTTGGTCTAAAGTATTTGTTTTATTATCCATGGATGAATGATAGATAGTCTATGTGTATAGTGTTGATTAATGAGTTTTAGTTTGAGATCAAACACATAAAAGGAAAATAAAACAGAGTGGTAGATGCACTCAATCAAAGTGTGCAGACAATACACTTAGCAACAACAAGTGTAGGAGAGTCTGCCATTAAGAAAATGATTAGAATCCTCTTAAAAGAGGGTGAGTTTTTTAATCAAGTAAGAGAGGGACTGCAACAAGAACTCATTGAGAAAAAGTATGAAGGATGTCAACTTGCAACTAATGGTTCATTATTGTATAACAATAGGTTGTATGTGCCTAATTCAGTAGACCGAAAACACCTAATCATGGATGAATTTCATAGGAGACCTTATGTGGGTCATCCTGGTTATGAGAAGATGATAACAAGAGTAAGGAAGTTGTATTATTGGCCAAGAATGAATCACAACATTTTTGGATATATTTCCAAGTGTTTGGAGTGTCAACAAGTCAAAGTTGAACACAAACATCCTACACTACTATTGCAGCCTTTGCCAATTCCAGAATGGAAGTGGGAGGAAATCTCCATGGATTTTATTACTGGTTTGTTGAAGACCGCTAGGAAACATGATTCAATCATGGAAGTGGTGGATAATTTGAGCAAGGAAACTCAATTTATTCCCATCAAGTCTACTTTAAAGGCTATAGATGTTGTTGACAATTTTGTGAAGGATATTTTCAGATTGCATGGTTTACTGAAGACTATAATTTCATATAGAGATGAAAAGTTCACTTCAAACTTATGAAAATGATTCTTTGCAGGATTAGGAATGAAACAAGAATTTAGCATGGCCTACCATCCTCAAATAGATTTTTAGGCCAAAAGGGTGAACAAAGTGTTGGAGGACATGTTGAGGATGCATGTTATGCATCAACCCAAGCAATGGGAAAAATATCTACCCCTGGTAGAGTTTTCCTATAACAATGATTATCAAGGATCATTGAAGATGATCCCATTTGAGGTTTTTTATTGTAGAAAGTGCATAGTTCTAATCAGTTGGGGTAGTCTATTGGACAAAATCACATTTGGACTATAATTTTTGAAGGAGATGGAGTAGGCAATGATCAATATAATGAAGAATTTGAAGGTATCCCAATATAGGAAAAAGAGATATGCATACAACAAGAGAACTCATAAGGAGTTCAAGGTGGGAGACCATGTGTATATCAAGGTAAAACCTAACAAGATCTCCCTAAGAATGGGGACTTATGCTAAGTTAGCACCCCACTTCTGTGGACCATTTGAAGTCTTGGAAAGAGTGGGACCAATAGCCTATAGTATTTCCCTTCCACCTACTGTTAGATCTCACAATGTGTTCCATGTATCTTTATTACATAAGTATTTTTGTGATTCTAATCATGTTATTGATTGGAATATTATACATGTGGAACTCTAGGGAGAATTCTATCTCGAACCTCAATGCATCCTAGACAGGAGAGAAACATTGCTCCAGAATTGAGTCATCGTGCAGGTCAAGGTGTAATGGAAGAACTTTGGAGTAGATGAGGCTACCTGGGAACTACAATATTCCATGAGAATAGCATTCGCATTTTTGTTTCATGTGTAAAATTTGTATATATATATGAGAATTTAACACCATGTTTTCCCTGAAACTATAATTATGCTATGATTTCATGTATTGTGATTATGAAGCATGTAATTGTGTTTATAATTAATGAAAAATGTCAGACAAATGACTCGGAAAGAAATCGTTGAGTACTAGCCATGATACCACAAGTGAGACTGGTGAGGTGGAAGTGAGAAGTTTCAATGAAGAAAATAGGAAGGTTTCTCAACATTCCAACCTACACCTACAAAACTTGAATACACCACCTTCCAACGCACCTGGAATGCAGGAGATCGTGTGACCAATTATGGAGGTCAAGATTGGGTGGTTGAGAAGTTATAACTGTTGGAAGATTTGGTACTTGGAGGCATGAAGGGTGAAATAAAACCCCAGATAGAAGGACTTACATAGATTTCCCCTTCAAATTCTAGAGACTGACTGGAGGGTTGCATATGATAGTAGACCACGAGAATCCTGAGGATAGATGGAAGAATAGGCCAAAGGTGGAAAATATCACGTAGTATTGGAGAGTGTAGTTCGAAATATATGGGAATATGGGAGGAGACAGAAACTAAGAGAACATGTGTGGTAGAAACTACAACCACTTGAGGAGTGGAAGATAACCATCATGCAGGTGCTAAGAAGACTGGTTATCATAGAGGGTAATTGTGACTGAGTGAGTTATAAAATCACAAATACATGGTGTAGTGAGTAGAGAGGTTCACGCAAAAAACTTTGAGTTGTAGAGTAGTTGGGAATTTTTTTTGAGGAAAATAGGAAACTTCCCCAAGAGAGTAATGGTCACCATAGAACATAGAAGATCTATATCCAGGATAGAGAAATAGAGGGCCGCAACTTGGTACTTACTAGAAAGAAAGTGACACTGGTAAGGGGAGGTCGCTAAGGGAATGTGTAGTAGAGAAGGGACTCCCTTGTGAATATGAAATATAATTGGGAAGGTACCTGATAAAATCGTGGAGGTCTTGAGCTCAGTGGGAAGAGGGAAACTTCTGTTGTTTTCATTGGAGTGAAGGAGAGTAACCTTCCTGAACCATTTTCTTAATTTGGTAGTTAGCTGAATTAGTCCCCTCGTGGTATCATGGCTTGGCATGGGGGTTGCATGCTGTAGAAAGACACTAAGAAGCATAGCCTAAGGTTGGGAGGAAATGATTTTTCCCTCAGTTAGTTGGTTGGTTGAGATTCTTCACTAAATAGATACGTGTTATTACTTGTAATGTCTATTGAATGTTTATCGGTGAATATGAGTTGGTTGTTGTTTATGAGATAAATGTGGTTAAATTGAAAGAATGCTGAATTCCTGAGTAAAATGGGTTGTGTATGACTATTTTCACTATTTAATAATGGAAAATATGAATACATGAATGGGGAATGTGAATACAGGTCGTATCCCTACAATTTGCTAAGTCCCTTGGATGTAAATCTTTCAGTGTATGAAATTTCATTGGAAATATAGTAGCATAATGTACTTGGTGCTTGAGAAGGTCTTTGTGTAGTTTTAGCAAGCCTTAGTCCGGTGAAACCTTCTACCTTAAAATGGAAAGTTTACAGGATGCAAACCTTCAGCCAGGTTTTGAAGTGAGAATGCCATATTTGGTTATAGAGTGAAGACTAGAGTCCAATAGAGTCTGGTAAAATACTAGTAGACAATCCCATAAAGTCCTTGAATAGTTAAGTTTTGAATCAATATTTTTCTCTGAAGAAAACCCATGTTTTGATCAAGGAGGATATACAACCATTGATTTGGTGCAACAAGAAGATCTTGACCATTGGTAGGAAGGTGAGACCATCGAAGTGACCAAGTGCAAGGGTGAAAAGGGACTCTGATGGGAAAGAATATAAGTCAATGAGAGTTGTTGATATATCGGAAGGGCGAGACGAGGAAATATTGACCATTGATGTTGAGTGTAAGGGGTGTGATTATATCATAAGCTAGATGGCCAGAGGCCTGAGAGATGGCCTATAAGAGAGTCTAATGGCAAGAGAGTTTGAGGACCATAGATCTATCATAATGTGTGTCGATGGTTTACAAACGTTGGATCTAGGTTGATATATCCTAAGAAGGAATATTTGACACCGATAATTGCCAACTAGTGGTCATACCCTAAACTAATCCTGTGTGTAATATGAGGTGTAACGAGGATCAATAGATCCATCGGAAGGACCCTTCTTAGAGTGCTAGTTAGAATAGTCTACAATACTCGGAAGGGATGAACTCTGATGATGAAGGACTGTGAGAGAAACTAAATTGTGGATCTGTGAGTGGGCACTTGATATAACCTCAGTCATAGATATTTTGTGGGCCCCACTTGTTCACGTACTATTTGGGAAATAAGGTGGGTGATAACTGAAAAATGATTATAAGTACCGATGTGATCGATACCATTGGGTTCTAAGTTCGAGGACCAATGGACCTATCGGAAATGATCCTTCGGAGAAGATCCATCAGAATGAGAATCCAAACCTCATGGCCTACAGTTTCAATGAGTAAGGGTCCAAAATGATGTCACTTGTTGATCTGGTGGTGAGGAGTGATTCTAGCCATCTGATTGGGGATGTTCAAGTCCCTAGTCATTGTAACGAACTTCGTTGATGGATTTATTTTGTATTTGGAGTTCATAAAAGTAGGTTTCAACATAGTAGATAATGTGACAAGAGAAGTTCTCACACATATCATGATGAATCGTAACTATGGAGATAAAACTCGAATGCTTACCCTGAGAGAAAGGATAAAAATGAACATCCCACTAGCCTAATAAAGTTTAGGGGGCCAAGTGTGTTACAATAAGTCTGCTACCCGATCCTCCACAACTCCATAATTTTTTGTTGATAATTATTCACTCCCTTGATTCATGGAAAGTGAAGAGTCCAACTGTCTCTTACACTCATGTTCATATTTTTTATGTTCCTCAATCGACCAACCTTCCCCATGGTTGTCTTCATTGAAGTCTTAGTCACCATTAGCTATTGTTCTTATTTCCCTAGACTAATTAGAGATGTTGTGGTGTGGATGACATCTCACTACTGTGTCATGTTGCAAGGCTTGTTTGTTCTTCCACCATCTCCTTCTACCAACCTATTCATAGAAATTCTAGTTGTCCTCATGACCTTCCTCTTCGTTATTAGGGCCACGCTTAGAATTTTGGCCTTTTCTAAGAATAGCAAGCAACTTTCATGAATGAGTGGAGCTTCTTTAGCAAGTTTGAGGAAGTCTAAGCCCAATATCATCGCATGATATTCCAATGGAGCTACCAATATATCCATGTTTCCAAACTACTTCTCAACTCTCAATGGTTTTTAGCGAACAATCCCTGTCACTGGCATCACTGCTAACTTCAACACTTTACAAGTTCCAGTGCATTTATCATGTTTGTGATGAAGATATTTTTCAATTCGTTCTCTCACAAAACTATGGATTTACCTAATGTTAACCAAGGATTCCATATTCAACCCACTTACTGTTGTCTCCACAAAGCATAGTCCTTCAACTACTTCACTTTGTGAAAATTGTCCTTGACCTCTTGTCTTGAACTTCTGCATGCGTTCCACCAATGTTTCCATGAAGTTTTTTATCTCTTCCATCACTTTATGCACTTGAAAAATATATTTCAAGGTTTCTGAATCCTCCACTACTAGTGTGAGTCAAGATTCCTCTTCAACCAACAAAGCCAAGCTTCCTTGCATTGGATAGTTTGGCATAAAATGATTTTGCAAACAAAGGTAACACTTGATCAACTTGCCTCTCCTCACGAGTGGTATGGGATGATTATTTTCTATTTTTCTACCTTCATGTTGGATTATCTACTCCTTGAGTGTTCCTAATGTAGTTGGTGTCAAAGTGTCAGTTTACCTTGTCAATGCCTTCAATTTGTTGTTCTTGGACTCTATCTATGCATTGAATTTGTCCATCCTCTTCAAATCCTCTTGGAGTTTCTCAAATCGTTGAGCTACACTATCTCTCTTGACATTCCAATATTATTCAATTGCAACATCCATTTACATGACCTACGTGACTTGACCTTGTCAAGAGTTCTGTGCAACTCTTCCACACTATCCCAATTCTGTAATGAGTCTTATGGTTGTCTACACATCCAAGTTCCCAGTTCACTCGCACAAACTGTGCCCCTAGTCTGCATATGCACGTAGGACTATGCTCAAACCACCTGTCATGGAACAACCCACCTTATTGAACTATTTACCAAGGTTTGCGCTCAACTACCTTTGTGGTTAGCTCCGTGACAAGTCTTGCGATGGACTTTGTGATGAGTCCTGCAGTCATCCACCCTATCCAAGTAATTTGTTCCACCGTGAACTCTTCTCTTGGCCTATATGATGGGTGCACCCAAGTCAACCTTCCATCACAAATATCAACCAATATCTCTAGCATGATCTTGATGCAAAATTTCTATGATGAACCAATTCATCTAACAAGATTTTTCACCAAGTCTGTGAACATTCCCACAAAACTATTTTTGAAACAATTGTCTTCTCAAAAAGTGCACTCCACCACAATTTTTATGAATGTAGCAGTGGTGAAGAGTCAATTATTCTCTGATAGCACCTGTGGTAGCCCCATGAGACGCATGTTCATATCTTGCGATCATTCACCTCCCGAGGGCGTGCAAATTTGCGACAGTTCTGACTTGGTTTCTTGGAAACAACAAGAATACTTCATCCAAACTATGCATCTTCACCTATAGCATACCTATATTCCATTATAGGCTATGTGCTAGTCACACTCCTACTCTAGTGAAAATATTTTATACTTAGACAATTGTTAACATTTTAACACTTAGTCATATATAAGCATACATCCATGAACATGAGAAACCAAGAGAATAACTATGAAACAAATGAAAGACATACACAAAAATGGTGTGGGCAGCATGAACCATGCCTAACACCCGAATAAGTCTCTATTATTGTAAAATAGTCACAATATGAGAACTATCGATCGGCTTACAAATTGGGTAGTGTCACATGAATCACCTCATCTCACCAAGACACTCATACATAAATTCTCCACACCAAGACTCTTTTCCACAACTGTATTCACAACCTCCTGCGGTACACCTCAGACGTGCCCTCAATCAAAAATTTGTTGTCTGTTTTTTACCATATAATTCACCAAGTTGACAAATATTTCAGTTCTTCCCCACACATGCCTCCAATAGACCTGCATTTCTAGACTTCCCAAAATATCCTATAGCATCCCACCCTTGGCTACTTGTCTTCCATGTGGGCAACTCTGCCTCAGTTCTGCCTTGGCTCAGAACTTTTCCTTAGACTTGTCCTCTCCAAATTACTTGTTAAATTATTCCTTCATTAGTTGTGTGCCTTTGTGCTCTTATAGGGACTCCAAGGGTCACTAGTGTGAAACTTCACATCCTTTGGGTGTTTTACACCACTTTGTGAACCATCACACTCAAATGAATCATCACACCCCTCCATCATGTCTCTTGGACTAGTATGCCCCTATCTTGGGTGCACACCCCTTTCCTTGTGCTCTTCCTTGTGTCGATTGTCATGACTTCTCATGGGTGTGTCAATGGGGTCGTCCAACCTCTCCAATGCACCCATGTTACTAAGGGATTATGGGTCCACTCCTTCGGCATTTTCCCATGTTATCTCGCCCTTGCCCAAATGAAACCCAAGTTTTTGTCAATAATTTGAAGACAAGTAACATGTGTTCCCCCTTGGTTTCTCACTTCACCATCATGTGCCCAAGGTGCCCCTACTCACACCCACACATATTTTTTTTCCATACCGATCACATGATCTCTATGTTCTCTTGTCTATCTCATCCCCAAGTCTTCCCAAAGATTGTGTGTTCTCGCTGGGTGTCGTGGGAGACCTTACACTTACCTTAATGTAACATTACCACTCAAGTGAGAGTGTGGTGACAATGTTGGTGTTGGACGTGCCCGTGAGAGAAGCATTTCATATACAGAATCCTCACAATTTCCTAGTAGTTTCCCCAACTTGATGTTCCTTCTTGCAAGCTCCATACCAAATATTTTGGAGCTCTTCTTTGTTTCTTTCTCATTTTTTTCACCTATAATTTTGGCCAAGGTGACATTGCACCAACTAGATACCAAGACTCCAGCTAATGCACTTCTCATTTGTCTTTTTGGAAACACTCCTCAATACTTTTCTTTGACTCCTACAATAAGTTTCTTTTCAAATTTTTATGTGTGGAAGAGGAAGTGTGAATTCAAAAGATAATACATACCTAAATATCTTGTCATTATTCATTCATTGAGATAAAATTGTAGGTTATGCGTGTGAGGAACTTATCTATAATAGTAAATGAACGTTGGCTTATTCACCATTTCTCAATTCTTTGGATACAAACTAAGCATACTTTGTCATAATCCCACCGACATTATAAGTGCTTGAAGAATCCATATACATTTGAGTTAGATCATTTTCGTAATATCTATGAACCAAATCCTTATGCAACCACACATGATCACTTATCTTGCAATCCCTATAAAATTCCCACTCCATCATGTTCACACCCTCCTCAAGTACCATTTAACGAGATATGAATTACTTGGTTCCCTACATACATACGTCATACATATGTCCAGATAACTTACTTTGTTGCCACATTTGTTTCCATTTCTATGAGCATAGTCGTTGTAGTACCACTTAAACAATATGTTATCTTATTTCTAAATTCAATCACTAGTGAGCTCCAAGAGCCAAACCCTTTGTACTAGTTGAGACATCATGATAGTTTGGCCATTTGCTTGAGGTTAAAAAATAAGTAGTGTAAAGAAACACCATGAGTAGTAAATCATTATTACATTTCTTGTACATTTAGTTTCATGCTTTTATTTCAATTTATTTTGTTCAAAACGTGATAATTAACTCACACATTTTTTTGTATTTCATGTAGGCCTCTAATAGGGAACCTTTGAAATCTCTTTCTTCTTATTACCTTTGGGTTTAAATAATTTATGTTTTTCTTTATATTATCGCTATGGTGTTGGTTAGTCATAGTGGGTCCAATACACTCCCCTAAATCAATTTGAAAATCAAAGGTGAAATGATCTCTTATTGTGGAAATTCACCACCCTAGCATGTTCAATCCAATCTTTGAAATAAAATGGATTTTGTACCACATGTATATATCATCAAATGGGGGTTAGCTCTTCCCTTTTCTCTATGGGGAGTGAACATAGGAAAAAATCTAGTAAGAATGAGTTCCACACTCATGAAACTTTGATAAAGCTCTTAATTGTTTTTATCAAAATGGATTTCACTTAGAATTACAGATTGTTGATTCATATCTTTCTTTCCAATACCGATCTCACGTCATACTATATTTAGGTGAAAAATACACGAAGAAAGATTTAAGTAACAATGATTCAAGCACCACATCGGTTGTTCAATGGGTTAAGCTAGGTCACCCACCATCTCTACTAACTTTGCCTCTTCATCACTAAATATAAATATAAACTCTTGTTGGAATATATGGAACTACTAGCTTTAGAACTAGAACTCCAATTGGATTAGGAACTATAAGTAGTGGGATTGTTGCTTGATTTCAAAATGGATATGGAACCACACCAATAACATCATGAGGATATGTGGTTGATTCTAGAAAGCATCACTAGAAAGATGAGCAAGCTTGTGCTAGTATGCAAACATGATGAGAATTTGGTAGATATTTACCGAATAAATAGTTTATAAGCATAAGGAAAACAAGGGTTATGTCTCATACTTGGAAAGATAGGGAAATGATATAGAAAAAATAGTCCACTTTCCTTTCAATGCATCATATGTTGTTTTTGTAAATTGACTTAACCCAACTCGGGGTTTGCATTTTTTAATTCACCTTTCTTTCTATATATTTAGTGTCTCAATTACATTCATGCCATGTGTAAATCACATAATCTCCCTTTGTATTCCAATGTATTGATTATGTTCATGCCATGTTCCAATCATATAATCCATTTAACATGTTTATTGTCACATTTAAGCTTTGAATACTAATTTATGTTCATGCCATGTGCCAATTACATAATCCAATTTACATGTTTATTGTCACATTTGACCTTTGAATACCAATTTATCTCCTTTTACAATGCAAAAATTTGTTGTGTGGTGAAAACACATACCTATCAGTTCAATTTGTTGTTGTCTCCATTGGATATTTCTCAAGCATTTGACTTTCCATACACCTGGAAAATGCTTGTATATTTTATGTTTAAATGTAGAAGCCCATGAGGTGCTTCAATGAGACTTGTAAACCATTTCTCCATTGGTTGACTAAGAAATAAAGAGATATCTTGCCCTTTTGTTCATATTTGTTGTATGAAGTGTTATCATTTTTTCTCTCTGTCCATTAATTATGGTTGTAGACTCGAATACAACAAGTGGTATTAGAGTGAAGAAAGGAAGAACATTGAATTTGTATTTCCTGGTCGTGTTAGATATTGGAGGCAAAATTTGTATTGCATGGCCATGTGAGATATTGGAGGAGGGAAGAACCAGAGGTGAAGGATGGGAGGATGTCCATCCATGTTTGAGAAGTGTAACAATCCTCTCTAAATCCACGTGGAGGTCATGGAGGCCTGGGGAAAGGAAGAACCATTTTCATAAATTGTTGGGGTTGCTACTGAGCCAAGCAGTGGAGGCCATGGACAAAATATCAAGGGTTTCTTGCACATAGAGAAGAAAGGTTGATTTGTTAGGAGAGTTGATTTTTTTTTCTCGAAGAGTCGAGGATCATGTCAAAGATTTGAGGAAAAAAGTAGACAAGTTAAGGTGGGCGTGAGAGGCCAAAACCTATGTCTATGTCCATTGTGTGGAGGAGAAATCCTGAGTCGTGAGTCCAAAAACATGAGGTTGCTAGTATGGAGAAGAATCGATGGTCTTGTAGAGATCACTAAGATCACTAAGGGTTGAGGGTTGTTTCTGTTGTTTGAGAAAGGTTTCTCACTGCCTAGGAGAAGATTGTAGCGCTGAGTCATGAGGAGGAAGGGAGGTCATTGGTATTTGAGATCGGATCCTAGCATAAGATGAGTGTGGAACACCCAGAAGTTGTTACTTCATGTGAAAAATGGTTTCTCACAAGAGATCCAGAGAGCCACAAGAGAGAAAATTCTTGTGGAAGATTGGGGGCATGAGGATGGAGAAGTGGAGATGCCTTTCATTAGACAAATGGTTGCCAATGGATTGCTTCCCATGTATACTGCTGCACAAGAATATGAAAGTGCGCTTGATTTTTTAGGTAGAATGGAGGGGTTGAGCAGTGTGAAGAGGAAACAAACCAGTGAACCTCTATGGAATATTCATTCTACACACATATTTTTTTTTTAAATCCCTCTTCATATAACCGATGTAAAGAAGAAACATTCAAGTGGAGGTCGCAAGGATAGCTTCTTGGACGCATTCTGGTGGAAGGATACTAAGGGATATTTTTTTAGAATTTGGTGTTTACTCTGATAGCAAAGGTCAAGGTGGAGCATTGAAAGTTCCCAAGGACAGTTTGGTGGTAATGAAGCAAATGGAGATTGAGAATTTTTACAAGTTGGAAGGGAATACTGAAATAAGTGAAGTAACGATGATATATGAGGAAGTAAGTGCATATACTTGTTGCAAGCCAAAGCATCATTAAGATAAACAGGTTAAAGGGTCAGTTGGCCAAGCTGTTTTAGATGAAGGATCTAGGAGAAACAAGGAAAATATTGGGCATAGAAGTACATAGAGACAAGAAAAATGGTAAGTTATGATTATCACAATAGAATTCTATGGTGAATATTATGATGAGGTTTAATATAAACATTGTGAAACTGATTGTTGGCATAGAGGCAGACCAAAGGTTCACTCCAAGAGTGCACCAACAAGCCCAAGCTAATGGCCCTTTCGGTAGCACCTGTAATGCAGATGCAGTCTCACTCGAAGCAGCTATGAGGGGGTTGCATGACAGAGATGTCTACAACCGGGGGAATGTCAAGTGGATCCAATACAGTAGCAACACAATATGCGTCTATCACTCAACAAGCTATATCTATCCTTCATAGCTATAGATCTGATCTAATACAATAATGTAGGGAACAATATAACATAAACAGAGATCAAAGAATCAATCACACACACAACAACAGATGTACATGGTTCACCCTCTCTCTAGGGCTATGTCCACAGAACTGTGCTTATGATATACTAAGATAAAGAATACAGTTCTTGTCTATGCTCTCAGCTAGTAGATCTTCTCTCTTCTCGCTCTCTTTCTCTCCCCTTCCTACACACCCAGCTGCAGGACTTGAACTTCATACATAGCTGAAGATATTACAATATATGAAGGCTCTCTCCCTCAACACTTCTTGCTCCCAATACAATAATCTCTCACCTCAACAATATAGCTAGATCAACAATAATATCGTACCCACTTGTACCCACTTGTACCCACTTGTACCCACCTGAACCAGGTCCTCTTGACCTTTATTTATACATTACAATACCTCACCAAAAACCTTAGGCCGAAATCTAGGTGTCTAAAATGCTAGGTCAACTTGATCCTCTTTTTCCGGGTTTCTCCAGTCTGTCTTTCCTTCCTTTTGGCATGGTGCTCCAAGGCATCCAATGGTGGCTTTCTCTGCTTGATGAGTTTTTCTTGATCCCTCTTACTTGCTGATATGTCAACCTTGATCTTCTAATCCAACAACTTTCTTTTCCACGCTTCGCTCCATCTTTTCTATTCTTTTGATCACTTTGACCCAGTGACAGTCACTATGTTGCCCGCGAAGTTCGCTTTTTACCTTTTCTTCCTTTTTCTTTGCTTCCTTCCATAACCAAGGGCCAACAGGCCCCCAACACTCACATGTGACTCATCCTGAGGCACTTTGGATTCGATCCTTCTATTTTTCTTTGACTTTGGACTGCGCAGGATAGCCTTTGCTTTCTACTTTATGCCTCCTCTCCCTCCTTGTGCAAACTATATTTTCTGTGTCTGGTACCCAGTTTCAACTTCACTTGGTACCTAGACCCTTTTCTGGTTGTTTTTACTGAGAGCTGCGAGGTAGCTAGTTGTCATAGTACAACTTCAACCGACTCCCATTCACCAATCCTTCCTTCCATTCTCCCTTCAATGTTTTCAGTTGTGAAGCTCCTCCCTCTGTAACATAGGCGATCTCATATGGTCCAAGCCAATGCGTTCTGAACTTCCCTGGGTGTCTTATAAAATTACTGTCATACATCAGTACTAAATCACCTTTCTTGAGTGCCTTCTTCTTGATATGCCTATCATGATATGCCTTCTCTCATTCCTTCTGAACCTGCTGGTGGAATCCTGCAATGAATCTATCTTCTTCTAGTTCAACCAACTATGCAAGCCTCTCATGAACAACGCCAGTATCGTCCATGTCTGTAAATGCAACAATCCTTAAGCTTGGTACCAAGTATTCCATTGGGACAACAACTTCAAGGCCGCAAACCAATTTGAAAGGGGTCTGCATTGTTAATTTCTTGCAAGTGGTTCGATAGGCCTATAGTACGACATGCACCTTTAGATCCCAGTCATCCCTATTCACACTGCAAATTTTCATCAAGGCTGTCTCCAATATCTTGTTGAATGCTTCAACTGTCCCATTTTCTTGTGGATGGTAAGGTGTACTCTTTTGATGGTGGACTGCAAATTCTTCAGTCAGGGCTTCAACTGTCTTGTTGATGAAGTGTGTGCCTTGATTGCACATAAGGATATTGGGGCATCCAAACCTGGTTATTATGTCATCAAATATAAATCACGCAGCTGTAGTTGCACTAAAGTCCTTGACTTCTTTGGCTTCGGCCCATCTGGTTAAGTATTCTTTCCCAGTAATGATGTACCTTACTCATGTTCATTTTCCCGGTGGGTTTATGGGTCCCACGAAGGCAATGGACCATTTTTCAAATGCTTGTAGGGTTATCTGTGGTGCTAATGGAATTTCATATCGTTTGGATGGTTTCCCAACTCTTTGGCACACATCACAGGCTCTAGAATAATCCTTAACATCTTTGTGTAGGGTAGGCCACCAAGGGCCAGCTTGCAGAACCTTTTACGCAGTTTCTTTCCCTGCGTAATGTCCTCCTGTGATGCCTTCATGAGCTTCTGTGACGATCAATGGTCGATCTCTCTCCATAAAAAATCTCCTTAGTATCTCATTAGGTCCCATATTGTATAATTGACTAGCTATCAGTGAAAATTTTGCAGCGCACACCACTAGTTGTTTCTTTTGGGGAATTGTATACTCACTTGGTGCCATTCCTGTTGACAGGAACTAGACTATTTATGTGAAGTGGTCATCAATATTTCTAATGGCGAGAAACTATGCATCCGACAGTGTATCCTCCAAACTAGTGGGTTCTTCTCCATGTTCCAACCTTGACAGGTGGTCAGGGCCCTTGTTCATCTTTCTTGGCTTAACTATGATTTAAAAATCATATTCTTGAAACAAAAGAATCCAGATGCATATTTCCCCCCCCAACACTAGCTTGTTGACTAGGTGTTTCAGTGTAGAGTGATCTGTAAACATTTTAAAGTGTCCTCCCAACAAGTAGTGGTAGAATTTCTGCAGCGCGTACACCATGGCTAGTCCTTCTCTTTCTGTAGTGGTGTAGTTGATCTCAGTTGTAGACAGCTTCTTGCTAGCAAAAGCTAACAGATGGTCGATCTCCCCTTCTTCTGGTTGTGCTAGTACTGCTCCCAGTGCAATATAAGATGCATCTACGTGCACATGAAACTCCTTGTTCCAATCTGGAAAAACCAGAATGGGTACAGTGACCATCTTCTGTTTCAATGAGTCAAAGATTTGCTAGCATTCATTTGTCCAGCCAAACTGACAATCCTTCTTCAACAACTTCTCCATCGGTGCTGTGATTTGGGAATAGCCTTTAATGAATTTCCTGTAATAGCCCATATTTCCTAGCGTAGTGCGTAGTTGTTTGATTGAAGTAGGAGGTGGAAAATAACCTATAATTGCAATTTTAGATGGATCAACCAACAATCCCTTCTTACATACAATATGGCCTAATAACACTCCAAGTGGTGAGAAGAATATGCACTTCTTCAGATTCAAAGCAATTTGACACTTCTTGCATTCATCCAACATTAGCCTTAGACATTCAATATGATTTTTTAACAAACTAAACACAGTCTAATCATCAAAATATGCTTCTAAAAATTTATGCAAAAATTCTTTGAACGCTTTGACCACCACCCTCGAAAAGATGGCTGGGGCATTCTTCAGTCCAAATGGAATCACTAAATATTGGTAGGATCCCCATTATGTGGTGAACGTGGTCTTGTGGAAGTCCTCCTTAGCAATTTGGATTTGATGGTATCCTGAAAATCCATCTGTAAAAGAATATACCTCCTGGCCTCCCACGTTGTCTAATACTTCATCAGTGAATGGTGTAGCGAAAGGGTCATGCAGACAGGAATAATTCAACTTCCTAAGGTCCACACATATCCTGATTTCTCCCGTCTTCTTGTCTTGTACCACCATAGGTCTGATCCACTCTGATTCTTCGGTAGGTTCAATAATCCCTACTTCCAACATTCTGTCAAGCTCAATCCTCACTTTTTCCTTGTATTTTGGATTCAATTTGTAGGGTCTTTTCTTGACTGGATTCACACTTGGTTTCAAAGGTATTCTCATCTCTCCCATAGGTCCTTTTATACCCTTCATATCATTGAACTTGGTCGGAAACAAGTCCTGATATTCGTGCAACAACTCTGTAATCTTGTCAATGGTAGCATCATCCCAATAATTCTCTGACATTGGCAAGCTTTGGTGTCTCCTCTGTTCCAATATTGACCTTTTTTATCTTGATTGGATGACCAATAAATGGTATCTCAACTCTTGTTCCCTCCACATCTCTTTGGCCTTCTATCTCAGTGATGTTTACCTTCCTCGGATCATCGTCATCATCGACATTGATGTTGTAGCAGCTCTGCAATTTCTGGAGAGGCGTAGTCCATTCGTCCTCTTCTTGTTCCATATGGAGGCTAGATGCCTCCTCGAATACCTTCTATATCAAAATATATAATTCTTGGTCTACTGAAGGATATTCAATTTCAAATGAAAAGGTGGTGACAAAATTCTAACTCATACCTTCCCACTCTGCAGTGGCGAGGTGTAGCTCCACTTGAAGGTACCAGTTGATAGGGGTCCTGTCCAGCATCTTAATGAATATGTGCACCCATTTTTCTCAAGGAATGTCACTCCAGGCCTCTTTGCATCTTCTCACATGGTCCTTTGGGAAACTTCGACCAATATACCTTACTTCACAACTTATTGCTTGTGCTGAGAACTGCGTTGTCATCAAGGTTCAACATTATGTCCAATCTGTGATATTTATTTTATGTGTCCCCCACCATCTTGTTGGTGTGGCTTTCAGGGCCTCATCCATTGCCAACAACCTCTATTATATTGGTACACTTGTTTCAAAATCTGATAGGAAGGCTTCTAAAGTGTTCAAACCATCAAATGTGGGTAAATTACTTACTGTTGTGCCGATCCAACAAACTTCTCTGGTTAATATAGCACATCTTCTGGTAGATACTTCATACATCTAGTTCTTCAAGTTCTCCAGCGCTTCTTTTGAATCTGATGAACATGCACTGTCACTTCACCAGCTTAGATTCCCATCGGCTGTAGGGTGGATGTAATCCTACTATCTAGCTTTCAGTTTGTAATTATTTTCCAGTTCGTATGCCTCGTCTTCTTCTCTGATGGTCTATGTGTATCATTTCCCTTCATCTGGATATAAGGGTGCAATGACCCGAAGGCCATCTCTTTCAAATTTCATATGCCTTTTCTTTAAATCAACAATAGTAGAATTGTCAAAGGCCCAATCAATTCCTAGCAAAGCAGGGTAAGGGAAGCTATCATCAACAATTTCAATTACCCCAAAATCTGCAAAGGTTCTAACTCTGTCGATGTCCATAGGGACATGCTCCAATCATCCAAATGGGCTGACAACTTGCTGATTAGCCATTCTAAGCCTGATAGGGGAATAGATTAGCTTAGGTTTTCCCATCAGTGCCCAAGTTTTCTTCGTCATGACATTGACCTTTGACCCTAAGTCGAGGATCACATAGTCTATATCATACTCTCCTATTTGAGCATTCAATTGTAATTCTTTATTTTTACTTCTTTTTTTACCGATTTGGTGCACTGCCTTGCTCAGTAGGGTGTCTATCCTTCATAGCTCATATTGTCTGATTAAGTCTGCAACTCTTGTATAATGCTTTTATCTTGAATTAACTTAACACAAGTGCATAGAAATTCCATGAGTTTGCTTACCTCTTTTCCTTCTTCTGGTGAAGCTGACTAATCAAATGCCTAAGGCATTCCATATTATTTTATTTATGGTCATCTATTTGATGAAGAGCCTTGATCTACTGTGAACTCTTTCCTTGCTTCCTCAAATATTTGTCTTTCTTTCTTCGCATAAAAAATCTGGGTCTTTTCTGCAGCTTTTCTGATTCCTGAGTCTTCTGCAATCTTCCCTTGGGCCACTCTATCCTGTCCTATAGTAGCGCCTTCTTGAGTAATAACAATGACTCTAGGATTAGCTCCGTAGGGTTCTACTTTGATCAATTGTATTTGTGGGTTCTGTTGAGGTCCTTGTTTCTCCTAGAGCTTAGCCAACAATATTGGACAATCCTCAATGACATGCTCAAAGGAGTTACAATAACTGCAAGTGGTACAAGGGTTCTAACAGTCCCTTGCTAGATGTCCTGGATACATGCAGTTATAATAGATTATTTGTCCTTGGCCTCGACCCATTCCTCATCCTCGTCCTCATCCTCTGTATCCACCGCAAGGGTTGAAGTTTCCTCTTCTTGGGGAGTTATACTACACATCGTTTCCTTCTTGATGTACTTCGCCTTGAATATTGTATATGTCTCTTAATCTTTCATGCATGAGATCATAAGCTCTGCAATCTCTATCATCATGCCCTACTGATTTACAAAATGTGCAATACAATTTTGTAGGGGTCTGAACGTATTTCTGCATATAGTATCACTCACTAGGGCGATGTCGATTTCTGCATACTTCACACTATGGTAATGTAATTTGATTCAAAGGGCTCAAATATCTCGAGGCTAGATATTCCTAAAACAAGGGACAATGTTCCTTGTCATGGCCTTCTGATTTGCATCTGATACACCAGATGTCTTCCCTTTTGTGTTTTCCCTTTTCCTTTTCCATGTCCTCAACCTGCAAAGACAAACTAGTTAACTGACTCATGATCTGGCTCATACCTGAGTTGTATTATCCCATAGGGGTTGATTCAAGCTTCATGGTGATCTCCAATGCTTCTGCCTCTGAAGCAATCTTCTGCTACATTAGAGGAACTTTGATATGTGGTAACAACGTAGTGATGAACCATTCCTTGTTCTTCTCATCTGGGATCTTAAAAGTTAGTCTTCCTGTTAGGGTCTTGAATCTATGGTCAAACTCCCAAATATGTTCGGCTACCTTCTGCTTGATCTCCTTTAGTTCTATAATACATTGTAACTCCAACTTAGGTTTCTTAAATTCTGCAATCAACGCATTCTTGATCTCATTCAATGGCTTAGGCTATGAAAGTCCTTGGACCAGCTTCATGTACCAACTCAATTCCCGGTCTTTCAGTGTAGTGCTAAACTAGTTTCTTTTAATAGCTTCATCAGTAATAATTTTAATGTTCCATACGGCCTCACATAGGAACTAGTGCTTATCAGGATGTTCAGATCCATCTCCTCTAAAGATAGGGAGCCTCATCTCATCTGCCATGAATTTTCCTAGGTTTCATGTCTAAGTGGATGTTGAACTGTTAGTAATAGTGCTCTGCGGATTTTGGTGATTTGGAATGTTATGATTACTTAGCGTTTCTGAAACAACAGGAGGATTGATATTACTTACTTCAGTAGCCTACGCAGTTCTTGAGGTTTCAGGTTTGTTTCGGCAAAGTTCTTCGGCTGCTTCTTCCTCTGGCCCCATGGGTTCTGAATGTTCTTTGTCTATCAGATTTGCCTCTTCTCCACTGTAGAAACCTTCTTATCCATAGTTTTTCTTAAAGAGGTTCTCAAGGTGAACCCCTCAAAATACTCTTCCACTGCGCATATGTCCAGCTTCTGTGTCCCTGTCATTGTCCAAATTCTTGAACATTATCCTTTTCAACTCCACCCGATCTACTGTATCTTCAAGACGTTCTTTTCAAGCAACAACATCTTGATTCTCTACTTCAAAAAGTGCAAAAATTTTCTTCTGGGTCCTTTGAAAAAGTATCTGTCATCTTGGCTATACGATTCTACCTTGTCGACAACAAACTCGGTGATATACCCTCCAATGGTACTATCAAACCAATGATCTACTACTCTGGATACAACACTATCAATTCTTTTAACCTTTTGGATTAACGTTGGCGTCCACACCATGGGAGATCGAGGTCTGATATTGAGCTGGGTATCAACTAACCTAGCCAACCACTCAAACAACTCCTGGTGGATTCCTCCAAAGAAGATCTCGTGAATGTCGGTGAAGATGTATCTTTGTAGCCAATCTTCAGTACTCAGCTTAGGTTTCTTATTATGGGCTTCAACGAAGTCCCTCTCTTGATCTTCTATCCTGTCCTAAAAATGGAACCATTTGTTGGCAGAGGGGTAGATCCAAGGTTCACTCCAAGAGCGCACCAAAAATCCCAAGCTACTAGCCCTTTCGGCAGCACCTGCGAAGCAGATGCAGTCTCACCCGAAGAAGCTATGAGGGGGTTGCAGGACAAAGATGTCTACAACCAGGGGAATTTCAATTGGATCCAATACAGTAGCAACACAATATGCATCTATCACTCAACAAGCTAGATTTATACTTCACAACTATAGATATGATCTAATACAATAATGCAGGTAACAATATAATAGCGACATAGATCAAAGCATCAATCACACACACACAAAAAATATGTACGTGGTTCACCCTCTCTCTAGGGCTATGCCCATAGAACCGTGCTTATGATTTATCAATATAAAACATACAATTCTTGTCTACGATCTCAGCTAGCATATCTTCTCTTTTATCCCTCTCTTTCTCTCCCCTTCCTGCGCACCCAGTTGCAGGACTTGACCTTCACACAAAGCTGAATATCTTCTAATATCTGAAGGCTCTCTCCCTCAACACTTCTTGCTCCCAATACAATAATCTCTCACCTCAACAATATAGCTAGATAAACAATAATATCATACCAACTTGTACCCATTTTTACCCACTTGTACCCACCCGACCCAGGTCCTCTTGACCTTTATTTATACATTAAAATAGCTCACCAAAATCCTTAGGCCGAAACCTAGGTGGAAAAACCCTAAATACCAAAACGCTAGGTGTCCAAAACCCTAGGTCAACTTGATCCTCTTTTTTCGAGCTTCGCCCGCTTGTCTTTCCTTCCTTCTCACGCGGTGCTCCAAGGAATCCAATGGTGTCTTTCTCCGCTTGCTGAGTTGTCCTCGATCCCTCTTCCTTGCTGATCTATCAACCTTGATCTTCTCATCCAAAAACTTTCTTTTCCATGCTTTGCTCCATCTTTTCTATTCTTTTTCTCACTTCGATCAAGTGACATTCACTGTGTCACCTGCAAAGTTCTCTTTTTACCTTTTCTTCCTTGTTATTCACTTCCTTCCATAACCAAGGGCCAACATCGATAGATTTACATTGTAATATTTCTTCAATTTTATTTTCTAGTAGTAAGGAAGAAAAATATTATATGTCTGTTGCAAGACAAAGCATGATTAATATCAACAGGTTAAATGCTCAGTTTTCCAAGATGTTTCAGATAAAGTATCTAGCGAAAACAAGACAAATATTGGAAATATAAGTACATAGAGACAAGAAAAATGGTAAGTTATGCTTATCACAATAGAATTCTATGGTGAAGATATTGATGAGGTTCAATATGAACATTGTGAGATCGATAGATTTCCATTGTAATCTTTCTTCAATTTTATGTCCTAATAGTAAGGAAGAAAAGGATTATATGTCTCATGTACCATATGCTAATACAGTAGGAAAGTTGATGTTTGTGATTAAATGTTCAATACTATATATTTCACAGGAAATTGGTGTTGTCAGTGGGCACATGGAAAATCTAGAGCATTGGAAATGGGTGCTTCAGTATCTTAGAGGCGCAAGTATCACCTAAAGTGGTTGTAGTGATTTAGTCTATGGTTATTGAGATCTTTTAGGAGTTCTGGACAAGAGAATATCTACTTAAGGTTATTCCTCACATGAATGCAAGGATATATTGGGTAAGTTTGGACAAGTATAGGATAACATGTTCAATGGTAGTCAAAGTGTTGTGTATTTGACTAATAATCCAACGCACCAAAATGGGACAAGGAATCATTTTGTAAAATTGTGTAGACATGTTTACACAAACATTTGTTAAGACCTAAATAGTGTCACACTACCCCTTAATTGGGGCATATTGCATTAGTAATGTTATTTTATTTATGTCGGCTTGGGTCCATTAGTGGTAATTGTACCTCCTAGTCTCCTATATATACCAAGGATATCTTTTCATTTGGAATCATCTTGTATTTGGAAATTTATGTGGTGTTTAAGGAGGTTTCCCTCTTGAAGAGGCTTATTATCTGAAATTATCTCTTTTTCAAGGCATTGAGTACTTATTCTGAGGTTTTTTTATGCTATTTTGATATTTGGTTCTTAACATTTGGTATCAGAGCTCAAGGTCTTGTGGTTTCACCATTGCATATGAGACACCTTGTAATTTTTTCTATAACTTTTTTTCTACAATATTTTAGAAGGAAAACCTTGGATAATATTTAGTAGACAGATCAAGGTACGTGGGGTTCAAATTTCAACTCCTTAGGCCTTATACTTTCGGAGATATATCATGCGTAAGATAGGGTTCTAGAATCATCATGAATTTAGTCATTGCGGAATGTTTTATATAAAAAAAATTATCTGACATTTCAGACCCTGAAACATGGAGGATATTCATTGAAATTATCAGGTATTTGTGATAAAAATTTCATCTTCTAGGTCATCCTATTTTTTTATATACTCCCTATGTAAGATAGGGTATCTGACTAGTCATATTAACTAGTCTCAAACATGTATTCTGGGTAAAACAATGGTATTTTCTTTAATGAGTATCTAAATTAAGTGAGACTAGTTGAATTGGACAGTGGAAAGTATGTAGTACTTCTGGTGCAAGTTTCATAATCAAATATCATATATTGTTCTCTTGACATGCTTTACAAGTGAGATCTCATGGAAGGGACAAAAATCAACAAGGTGTGGGGAAGTTACCATAAATTCCACTTGGCACATCCAATTTTGATTAGACCTATGGAATTGAAGAGAAGACATATCAAATAACTACAAAACAAAATTTTTAGACCCGGAAGGGTCGAAAGTTTGGAGATACAGCAGAATAAATATCATCTAACATAACCACCTCGAAATAAAGGTTTAAAAGTGATACTTGGACAACATGCCACCAAGAAAGGGAACTTATACACCAAATAAGCCTTGAGACAGTCCTACTTGGACTCTTGGTGAAGGTGAAGAAATGTGCAGGGACATAAATGATTTACAAAAGTAGACAGTAACAAAAGATGAACTACAAGGGATGATGGATTCAACTAAAGCTAAGTTGGAGGCAATAATGGATACTAAGATGGATGGTTTAGAAAGGGAGATCATGGAAGGATTGAAAAATTTCCTAAAAGAGAGGCCACCTAAAAGTGAAAATGTATCCCATGAAATTCATGATGTGGACACAGGGACACATGAATCAAGACTAGAGAAACTCCAAATTTGGGTTGAAGATCAACCATTTTCCTAAGATCAATATGAGGAAGTTTGATGGCAAGGATCCAATCACATGGATACTTCACATGGAGTAGTGATTTGATCTACATGATGTTCCACATACACAAAAAGTACAAATTTCTTCTTTATATTTAGAACCCAATCAATTTGTGTAGTATCGATGGCTTTGCTCTTGCAAATCAGTTGTCACTTGGACAATTTTTACAGAAGAAATGATAACACACTATGAGGATACAAGGAACAATACCTTCTTTAGCCAATTGATAAATCTCAAGCAAAAGGGTTTAGTTGTGGAGAACATTGAGAACTTCCAAAGATTGAATATAAAGGTAATGGATATTCTAGATGAGCACCTGATTGATGTATTCACAGGAACTTTAAAGGATAACATTCAACATGAAGTTCTCCTTTGGGAACCCAAATAATTGGAGAATGCATTCCGGGTGGTGAGAAATGTTGAAAGTAAAGATATGGCTATGGATACTAGAAGGACCACTCCTAACATATATCAAGACAATAATGTTCCTTCTTCTAAAGCACCTCAACGTACAAGGTTGATGCCTCAACAATTGGAGGAAAGAAAAGAAAAAGATTTATGCTTTAATTGTGACAACAAGTACAGTAAGGGACATAAGTGCGGTGCGAAGAAGTTATTCTACATAGATTGTGAAGAGGAAGAAGAGCAAGAACAAGAAAAAGAACCATCTCAAGATGAAAACATAGAAGATGTTTCTTCTGAAGACTTGACTCCAACAATATCATGTAATGCATTGGCTAGAATTAACACTCCTCAAACCCTTAAGATCGAAGGATATATATAAAAAAAAAGGTAATATCCCTAATTAATTTTGGTAGTACTCATAATTTCATTCACTATAAATTAGCCAAAGCTCTCAATTTCTTTATATATCTAGTGCCAGAGTTTCAAGTAATTTTTTCAAATGGAGGAACTATCAATTGCTCAGGAAAATTCCATAAGATCAATCTTACTATGGTGGAATATGTAATGAATAGTCCAATGATTTCTATACCCATGGGTAGTGTTGATGTCGTACTAGGAGTCCAATGGTTACAATCATTGGGAACAATGGCTTTTAATTTTCAAGAATTTTTCATGAAATTTTCATTGGAAGGAAAGGGAATTGAGTTAAGGGGTATAACAGGGAAACCCAGTAAGGTGATAAGCTCTACTGGCATGAAAAAAATATTGAAAAAGGGGAATTAGGGTGTAATTGTACAACTATGCTCACTAGATGTTCAAATATCTAAGCCATCTATTCCCCTAGATATCCAAGGGATCATTGATAAGCATTCCAAAGTATTTGAAGATATTCCAAGAGGTCTTCCACCCACTCGAAATCATGATCATTCTATTCACCTAATTTCTGGGAGTGTTCCTCCTAACATTAGGCCTTACAGATACCCTTATGCCCAAAAGAGTGAAATTGAGCGTATGGTTGAAGAAATTTTAGAGGTTTGCATTATTAGACCTAGCCAAATTTCTTACTATGCACCGATGGTAATGGTACTCAAGAAAGAGGGTTCATGGAATATGTGTGCATATTATAGAGAGATCAACAAGATCATTATTAAAGATAAGTTTCCTATTCACATCATTGATGAATTGTTAGATGATTTACATGGAGCAATCTATTTCACAAAGTTGGATCTTTGTTTAGGTTATCATCAGATTAGAATGAAGGAAGAAAATATCCCAAAAAAAGCATTCTGAACTCATGAGGGCCATTATGGATTTTTGGTCATGCCTTTTGGCCAATTAAGGGGTAATGTGCCACTATTTAGGGCTTAACATGCCCCTACCCTTCAAACAATTGTTGTCTGCAACGCTTGAGTAATTATGGATGATTTTGTATAAAAGACTCATCTTCCCAAGTGGAATATTCAACATAAAAGTACTTATTCTAAGGTTTATGCTCCAGAAGTATAAGCATACATGAGCATCCAAAATTACTCAAGCGTTGCAGACAACCTTTAAAGACTCATTTGGTTCTGATGCTTATAAAAGTACTTATTCTGAGGTTTTTTTATGCTATTTTGATATTTCATTCTTAAAAAAATTTCTTTTAGATAAGTTGTGGTGGAGGTTGGATTATCTTGGCTTGCAAGAAAGTTGATGATTAAATTCTTTGGGAATGGTATCAGGAAAATTGTTTTCAAGGTGGATATTGTTGGGTGGTGACAACACATACCTACTAGTTACAATTCGTTGTTGTCTCTATTGGAGGTTTCTCAATCATTTGAATTTATGATCCAGGTGGATATCGGTGGCCACCCACCTCTTCCAACTAGCTCACATACAATTTTAATCTTAGCAGTTTTTTCTAGATTTTTTGGGTCCTAAAATTTTGGGGACATTTTGAGGTCCTAAACAATGTTTTCTGGGCCCTCCACAATCACACTCTATACAAAGTCCAAGTGTGAAGGAATAATGTGTCGTCCTTAGATAGACCTTTCCAACAAGATATTGTGCACCTTAAATAGATATTATACGCAAAAGTTACGACCCCAGGAAGTTGATGTACCGACTTACCCCATTGAGGCCCACATGACTTTTGGTGCTTCATCTCCTAGAGTTAGGTTTTTGGATGTCTATGGTTTTATGATTATTTATAGATGTTGAAAAGACATAGAGGCTTCATTGTAAGGTGCTCATATGAATTCACGTAGCTTCCACATCTCTTCTCAGAGATTTGCTACCACCATTCGAGAAATATTGTTTCATTCTACATTTTACAATCTCACCATATTTATTTATTGAATAGAAGTTAAGTTTCATTGTATCTCTATTATTGTTCTCTATATATCTGTTTTAATTTTATAGATTTGGTATTCATTTCATTCCACTCATAAATATAGATCAACAAAATTAGAGTGGTATGCTCTTCATTTGTTTCTCTGTGCATGTGCCCAATGAGGTTAGGGTATAAATAGTTGGGACTCAAACCAGTTGATCCTTTGCAAGATCGGCCTCATCAAACCTAACGACCACCCATAGGGGAATAAAAGAGAGATGATGGGGTAGGATATCCATTTAAACTATTTCTTGAGGAATCCCTCATGCGACAAAGGAACGAGATGATGGATAATTTTGTGCAAATCCTTCGATGACTGCCAACAAGTGACGCATCTTCCTCGAGAGGAGGTTCCACCCCCTTCAAGCTACATATCAATTTTGATAATCCTATATTTGAAGGTCAAATAGATGCAGATGTTGTAGACAAATGGTTAAACCTTCTAGAAGGGTATTTTTCTATCCATAACTTTTTTGATAGAGAAAATATTACATTTGCGCTCCTTAAGGCCGTCCGCGATGTCAAAGATTGGTGGGATACTTTCTATGAGAAAAATGAAACAAAGGGATCTACATTATTTGTATTCGCACCCACTTAGGTTTCTTTCAGGGATGCTATTTAGGAACAATACTACCCCATTGGAAGTTATGACGACTTATATACAATATGGACCAGACTACGACAGGAAAGGGACCAAACAGTGCCAAAGTTCACCAATGTATTCCATACCTCACGCACCAAGCTGGGTATCAAAGACTCTGAGTGAAATCTGGTGCTCAAGAACCACAACACTCTTCATAGATACATCAAAAAAAAATTTAGTTTTTGGACATCTCATCCTTGGGCATGGCCTATTAGAATTGAGGATAAGCTTAAACCAAAGATGTGGTAGTTTTGGTCTATGAAACCCTCATGGAATAAGTAGGGGAAAGAAGGCCCCAACCCGTAGAACAAAGGACATATCAAGGATGGAAATCCTTAGAAAAAATAGTCTAAGTTGTAAAAAAAGAAGGAAAATGGGAAGACAAAGAAAGACACTGAGAAGTGGTGTGAGTTCCATAGGAGCCCCTAACATAACACCATTAAATACCACTCAAAGAAATCATTGGTGGACAAGGTGAAATCCCATTAATTAGCTATGGGATTTGACTCTAATTCAAATCCAAAAAAAGGGCGATAGATCATTGACGCAGAACCAAATTCCACCATTGCTACCACCAAGGTCCAACCCAGTGAACCTGATGAACTAGAGGAAGGTGAGCGCCTGTTTCATTCACATATGTAGGTGAAGGGTACTCCGTTGCAATTCATAATTGATAGTGGTATCTAGAAAAAACCCATCTCAGCAGAGGTCATCAAGCAGCTAGGTCTTCTTAAAACACCACACTCACAATCATACACCATTGATGGATCCACCAAGGGAGCGATCTCCACTTCAGCCAACAATGTTGCATGCCCTATGACATTGAGCCCTTCAAAGATGAGGTATTGTTTGATGTTTTTCCCCTTGAAGTTTATGATGTTCTTTTGGGACAACCTTATTTATAGAACTTTCATATTGTATATGAGTCTAGGCCTCATAGTGTTATTATTACTTTGGACATGAAATTGTACAGGATACCTGAGGTAGTCCCACCTACTATTATTTCCTTGATCCATGCTAAGCAATGCAGGAAGGTCATCTCTCAAACCAGGAAGTCTGTCTTCTTCATGATTCACACTCAAAGTAAGTGAAAGGTTGCACCCACATCCATGACCTCAACGACATGTCTCTCCATGTAGTAGAAGCAAGTGGATAAGGTCATGTAAGAATACAAAGACATATTCTCCTCACCCACTGGGGTACCTCTGCACGTTCATGTCAGGAACTTAATCGATCTCATTACCGAAGCACCGATACCCAATGGGATAGTCTATCACTTCTCTCTGTCAGAAAATGATGAAATCAAGTGCTAGATCTAAGAGCTATGTGGAAAGGGGTACATCTGATCAATCTCATCACCTTGTGGAAGTCCAATCATTCTTGTGCAGGAGAAATATGGGACCTGGAAACTCTACAGTGATTACCTGGCCATAAATAAAATCACAGTCAGGAACTGGTACCCAATTCCCCGAATTGACGATATCCTTGACCAACTCAAGGGGGGCCAAATACTTCAGTTAGATTTATCTGAAGTATGACTACCACTAGGTACCAATAAAGTAGACCAATGTATGGAATACTACCTTCAAGTCCAAAGAAGGTCTTTTCGAATGGCTAGTCATGCCCTTTGGCTTGAAAATTTCCCCAACAAATTTCATGAGGATTATGGACGATATATTGCGACATTTCACCATTTATTTTGTGGTGGTGGGTTTGGATGAAATCCTCATATTCAACAAGAGTTGGTTGGAACACTTGCAACATAGTCAACAAGTTTTGCAGACTCTGTGTCAACACAAGCTATATGCAAATTTGGAAAAATGCTCTTTCGACATGAACATGGTCTAGTACCTAGGCTACATTTTTGATGAGCATGGGGTGCATGTTGATCCAACCAAGATCTAGGCCATCCATGACTGGATAGCCCCAACCACACTCATTGAGCTTCAAATCGTCTTATGCCTTGCCAATTTCTATCGCAGGTTCATGTTTGGATTCTCCCACATTGCATGGGCCCTTATCCAAGTGACCAGGGGTGGTGGCAAGAAATTTTTTTTGTGGGGCCAGTCAAAACAAAAAGAGTTCGATTATTTGAAGCAACGCTTGTGCTCAACCCCAGTTTTCTCATTACCCGACCTACAATATCCTTTTGAGATTGAGACAGATGCTTCAGACTATGCTGTGGGCACAATTCTCAATCAGCATGGACATCACATGGCCTATCATAGTGAGATGCTATCAACTACCATCTGTAAGTACCCCACTTATTAAAAAGAAATGTAATCCATTGTACAAGCCTACCACTAGTGGAGGAATTACATTCTCAGGAAGGAGACAATCATCCATATTGATCATAAGCCTCTACAGTTCATGCATACAAAAGGAAAATTGTAGAACTACCATCATCAGAAGTGTTCCACATACTTGCAACAATTCCATCTCAACGTCAATTATAAGATAGGGATCACCAACCACGTCGTTGATTGCCTCAGTCGACCTCCAGTTGAAGAAATAACCATAGTGCTACACTCATGTGGACATGATACCTATGAATGGATCCAACTCTATGAGGAAGATCTTGACTTCGCTACTACCTACCATATGCTAGGCACAAACACAACTATCGTTTATTTCCATCTTCAGGACAAGTTGTTGTTCCATCTGGGCCATCTTTGCATCCCCTCAAGAGAGTGTTTGAAGCTGATTTGGGAAGATCACTAGAGTCAGGTGGAAGGAAACTTCAGTGTAGAAACTATTGAAATGTACACTTAACACTGGGGGGGGGTGAATCAGTGTCACAAAACTTTGGACAATTTTCCACTTTTTATAAATTAATTGAACAACATATATTTATGTCAATTTCTCAACCAATATATAACAAAATAAATATTTTATTTATTTATTTAACTTGAATGAGTACATAAGATCAATATTCATCTTCAAACAATTCTGAGAGACCCATCTCTCTATTACAAGACCCATCTTGTAGTTCTCAGATCCAACTGAGAAATGAGGAATCCAACCCTCATAATAAGTCTCAGCTTGTTGATCTCAGATCCAACTGAGATGTGAGGAATCTGTTGAGGGATCCTAAATCCCTTATGTTAACTCCCAAAACGAAACTGTATTTTTGGTTGAATTTTGTAGGGGATATCATGGTTATTGGTCACGTCCTAAAGCTACTTTTGTGTTTTTATAGCTGAGATTTTTTTTTGAATTTGGTTCAGTGAAGAAAATGGCAAAATATTAGATTTCGGTGGTTTGGGAGAGCCTCCAGCGTGCTCATTAACCACCGAAAGTATTTCGTTTTGTTAGATAAGTGGTTGATTCAAAAGGCAAGCAACCACCGAAAAGGTTTGAAAGGGAAAAAAGAAATCTCGTGCTTTCGCACGAGCCAGATGTCAAAATTCGTTGCAATGATGAGAAGTTCAAACCGCCGAAAGCTTGCATTGTGGGAAGTGATGCTCATTCATGGGGTTCAACCGAAAGGTTCAAAGCACCTGTGTATTATCCACTGCAATAATCATTTCCAAATCTGCGCCGAGCGGTGATAGCCAGATACGGTTGCACGGAGCTTCCCTCCTTTCCAGTGGAAAATACATTCATCATTATTAACAAGTCATTCATTCATTTTAAAACTCAATGTGTTATAATGAAGCCCGAAGATCGCTGAAGATAACTACCAACACGCGATTTTATCAGCAAATCGTGGTTTTCAAAATCTTGGTCCCTCTTTCTCGTGCGATTGGCATGGTGTCTCCGAGTTGATCCAGCATTTCGAATCAAGGAAATTTGATCCGGTTATTGGGTAAGTCTGTAAGCTTTCCTGTCAAAATTTCATAAATACATTTGCCCCCAAAAAGTTGAAGTTTCGGCTATCCCTGTCAAACTGTCATTAAAATGTGTGTCAATATTATAGCGCATTTATCAATCCTATGCTCTGTCAAATGATTTCACCATTTGTTCATGAGTAATATCGACTGTATCTTTAGTTCCTAGAACCATGTTGTCCAAACACCTGGTTATCCACAGTTTCATATACAGTCAGTATTAAACCATGGAAAAAGCAAGCCCTGCTTTAAGGTCCGAGGTGGATGGTATGTGGTATTTTGAAGAACATCCAGAGGTTGCAGAATGCTTTAAACAGGTCGGAGTTTTCTCATATTGTGAGAAATTAACAACCTTCAACCAACAAATTGCTAAAGCATTTGTCCTCTCATATGATGGCAGGATTGCCAAAATAGGCAGAGAGGAGTTCATTATAGATGAGGCATCTATTGCCGAATACACAGGGTTGTCTAGGGCAGGGAATTGCTGGTTTAAAACCTCTTCACCCTCAAATGTT
>ML785729.1:362479-399566 GCA_009831015.1 Picea engelmannii
ATTGTGAGAAATTAACAACCTTCCACCAACAAATTGCTGAAGCATTTGTCCTCTCATATGATGGCAGGATTGCCAAAATAGGCAGAGAGGAGTTCATTATAGATGAGGCATCTATTGCCGAATACACAGGGTTGTCTAGGGCAAGGAATTGCTGGTTTAAAACCTCTTCACCCTCAAATGTTGAATTCAGATCATACCTGTTGCCAGTGCATAAAACGTTGACTTGGAAGAAGGATATTCTTATGTCATATCTTGAAACAAAGTGGCAGACCCTTCTGAAGGCGATTCTGGTATACATTACCTGTGAAGGGCGTTATAACAGAGTGGTGTACTATCGTTTTAAATTGTTAAATCACTTCACAGGCAGGGAACACTTAAACATACCCTATTTCTTTCATAAGACCCCGATTAAAATGGAAAAACAGGTAAAGGCTCAGCCCACTAAAGTTTCAAGAAGAATATCTCATCAGGGGTTGATTACCCTCCTTGTCAAAGAAGCTCTTCACAGGAAGCAAATAGAATGGAGTTTCTTCTTGTTCTGGAACGAGTTTCAGACAGAGAAACCTCCAAAAATAAAAGCAAAAAAGTCCAAAAGAAGGAATGATCCTACTAGTCACAAGAGGAGAAAAGGGATTTCAATGTCCAGGGATTCTATAAAGGCAACACCCAACAAGAAGGGAGGAACCAAGAGGAAAGTAAAGCTTGAATACAGAAACCCTGTCATAGTGAAAAACCCTCTCAACCTACCCTACAGTGACTTTGATTAAGAGCAAGGGATGGAAAAAACACAGGATAATATGCAAATCAAACATGATGCAGAACTGAAGATAGATATACCTCCATCAATGCCTTCAGAAACACACAGGCAACCGAAAGCAAAAGCTTCATCAAGCAAGCCTCAGAAAGGTAAGACCAGGAAAATCAATAAGCTTCTGCGAGAAATATATGAGATGGAAGTACTTGAGAGGGTAATAAAAAAGGAAAAGACAGATCTAACAGAGAAGGTCACTGATCTATTCAAAGAGAATGAAACTCTCAAAGAAAAACATGATTCAATCAAAGGGAGAAACAAAGAGTTGATCAGGGAGAATATGAAATTATATAGGCAACTCAGGGCTCTGAGGCTTAGGCTAAAGAAGATGGAATCTCCAGAAGAGGAAGAAACCGGGTTAGACACTTTGGCTAATCTAGCCACAACCATAATAGATGTAACAGATTCCCCTGCACAGTCAGCAAAGGTTCGAAGGTCTGCTCGAATCAAGACTACAGTACCTCGGAAAGTATGAGTGTTAAAAGAAGTTTCAGAACAACATTTTTTGCAATTTTGAAAGGTCTTTAAAGTGCAACATTCGGTGCTTTAGGCGATCCCCACTGTGCTCATTAACCACTGAAACAGGCGCTTTCGGTGTATAACTCACCCAGGAACTGTTCCAGTCAACCACCGAAAGTTTGTGTGTCCAGAATTCGAATAAGTTTTTGCACAGGTCAGGGATTTTTGATATGAAAAGGTTTGGAACCTTTTCCAATGCATGTCTAATGAATTATCTCACTCAGTTCAACAGTCATTTTTGATATATGATGAAGAAAGGAATTATTTCAAAGGTATATGGGCAATTTCATTTGAACTAAAAAGCAGGGTATTTTTCCACATCAGCCAACTCGACTTGGTCTCCATGGGAGAATGGTCTTTTAGCCTTGGAAGGCTGTCTACACATCATCAACATCAATTCAGACAAATCTGGGATTGACCTCGTTTTGAGGAAATATCCCACTTATTTTGCAACAGTTTTTGACTTGCTATTTTTAGTTGATTTGATCCATGTTTTTAGGATCAAATAACTGTTTTGTAATCTTATAAATATTAGAAAAGAACATGAACCACAGGTTCGATTTTGGATAGAGTAATTGGCTATTGTACTCAGACTTTCTATGTTAATACAGATCACAGGTCCCTTTCAATTTTGATTGTCAGCTTTCCATCTTTCTTCTGCATTATTATCTGTGTTGTCAAGCTTTGAATGGCTGTTATCCCATTGTTTAGCTCATAGCCTGGTAATAAGTCTCTTGGTTGTCTCTTAGACCCTACATTGTACTGGTTTAGTTACAATCTGTTCTTCACCCACTTTAAAGCTATCTGCTGATTAATCAATCTTTGAGAGCATTGCCTATTTGTTTATCATTTTTATGTTTGAATGCCATAAGCTATATTGAGTTTTCCCATTTATCCACATTCAAAAAATACAAAAACATTAATTTCTTAAGTTACCAAGCACCTTTGGTCTGCCAAAGGGTTTCTTGGAGTGATAACACCTTAAACTCAATAGAAGGAAATGGTTCTTCAAATCTTGTGATCTACCCAATTAATCGATGGGATTTACGTAGTGATTTACAAGATATTTTCTTGTGAAAACTCCTCCTTCAGTTTGAACATTCTCTTTTTGTATTTTCTCTTATTAGATGGGTCTGATAAAAAAATATAGATGTTGGTATAAACCAGCTGGGTAACAAGGGGGAAACTTAACTACTGAAGAAGGTTGAGCTCGAGATAACCCTTGTGCTCAAGAATGCATCAAAATATTCTCACACCTATGACAAGCCTAGTACTAATACATGAACTCATTGGTATTTCGATTATTGACTGAGATACAATTATTGGAAAGAAAACACACATGCAATAAAATGATGGCAAACACATTAACACAACGATTTGATTTCCATAATTATAGACAAGATTTAATAAAAAAAATATTGAATCAGATAACTTATCAATAGATTCAGAAACTCTTACTCATTACAACATCTATTCATGAGACAAAGTCGAAAGTAATTCCTCCTTAGATCCAATCACACACACCCTTGATGAAAACAAAAGTTCATCTCCGTTCCTAAACAAGACTTCTCAATTAAGGTAGTTTAGAAATAGTTCTTTACAAATCCATAAATGAGGGTCTTTTCCAAAACCATCAACCTATTCCAAAAGGCCGATGCTCTTATTTATAACAAATTATTAACTAAAAATAACTATCAAAAGTGCAGCTAAGTAAAACAAAACATCGCCACATGGTGCTTTCATCTTTCTGTCTTCTAAGATTCATCAAATGGTGTCACTTAAGTGGATGGATCTTCTCATACTCTGACCACTTGATGAAGAGTTCCTCACATGTGTTGACATACGTGAATTTGTGTTGGTCCATCAAGGCTGAGAGTATATCATTTATTTCTATTTCGTGTGCCCGATACTTGACTACTTTAACACTACCAAAGCCTTGATTGAGTGCTCCATAAAATGATATACTTGATCTGGCACCATGTTTGCCACCTTTTCTATCTCTGCAGTCCACAATGAGTCTTGTTCGACATGTTTTTTGACGATGTCATGAAAGTCGACAAAGTCCTCGGGTGAGCCAAATTTTGGGAGCTCGATGTCCCTCATCCCATGATTGATATTGATCTAGCTTCTTTCACAATCAACCCATTTCTCTTGAATTTCTTTCTAAGTTTCTTGGGCCATCTTCACCCCATATTCGACCAACTTCCTTATACGATTGATATTGTTGTCCCTTAGCACCTGAATGGTGTGCTCTTCATCGTTTCGACCCTTTTGAACCACGCTGATGTAATCAATTATTTCTACTGCTTGGTGGGCCTTCTCATACCATATTTCTAGGTCTTTGAACATCGCCAATTCCATAAGGGTGTCTTTTTGGAAGTTGGTTATTCCTGCAGTAAAAAGGTCACGTTCACTTGTGAATTTGTTGTAGGCATATTGGAATTCGCTTCTAAAAAATACCGTGGCCTGTGTGGAGTCCTGATAGTATTTCTACAAATGGTGTAGATGCTCCAAATCCTTTAGCAAAATATCCAATTCCTCTTCATATTTCCTTGCTCTATCCAGGGTGGCATCTGTGATTTCCATCCCTTCATTGATAAGCTCAGACATCTTGGAATGCTCTGTGCTGATCAATTTGTCCTCTATGGTGATGAGGATGGAACTGTCCAAAGTAAGCCTCCTTTTCTTGGTGGTTCTCTTAACGATGGTTTTCCTCTTTCGGTCGTAGGTGATTTCTTGTATATCAACGACCTCATCAAAAGGTTCGAGAATTCGTTGTTCTCCACAAGTAAGAGTGTTTCCTAGGTGTTATAACCCTAAATTGCACCACACATGCTTACCTGGCATCAGGCCAACTCATATCCCTTCATTGCCAAAACATCTGCTGAACAACCTCTTTGAAAATACTCTTGGGTCAAGGCCCACGTTCCCTAACCCATTACTGCATGCGTGTGCACATTGGCAAGCCCACTACAACCCACGTGTACCTAACAAAACACAAAAATAGGAAAGTTGCCGATGGAACAAAAAGCTATGGTTCAATTAACTGAAACTCCTGGCCATGCATGGCCGAGAGTTCGTCCAAAACCCTAGCTCCTTCTAGCCTATAAAAGAAGGGGTAGGGGTACTATTTGGAAGAGGAAGAATATAGCGAAGAAACTCTGCCCATTTATTGAATCCATTGTCCCAACCCTTTAGCCTTTCCTCAAGCCAAAGGAGAATTAATGCAAAGCAGTTGGAGGACAAAAGAAGAGGAGGAGCCCAGGATCATAATCAAGGAGCGGTGGCCAGTCTTGAATTTGAATGTAAGTTGATTCATTTTTCAAATAATATAAGAATACTTTTCCCGTCCCAATGCATGAGTTATCTATGGTTTGTTTAATTTATGCTTAATTTCTAACCCTCAAGTAGAAAAGTAGCATGCATGCATAGTTGTTTGTCTTGATTGCAGGTTATCGTTGGAAGGAGCAGCGCAAGCAAGCGGTCAAAGCGAAACGAAGGATCTACACCAAACATTAATAACAAGGTTAGTAGTTCCTTTCCATGCATGTATCATGAAAGAGGGGTCTAAGTTTTGGGTGGTAGGTTAAAAAGTAATTTCTTTACGGTCAAAATCTGCATGCAAGTCTGACCCTAGTTTGCTAGTCCGTAGGGTATTTTTCCCAACAACAGAGTTGGTGACCATACTGGGGAAGATACTCTTTAGGGTTTCCAGATTTAGTTGAGGTTTTTGGGTAGTTTAAAAAGATTAGATTGTCTATTTCTTTGCCTATCTTTTTCTGTAAGGTCTGAGCGAGCAGGGAGCTTGGTTCTTCATACCAGTTTTCCCTGACTTCTGCTTGACAGTAGTTGTTGGGACACACAGAGGTACACGCGACCTGCAGAAGGCCTACACGCGTGTACCTGCGCCCTAACCTCTTACAACCCACGTGTGAACACTAGCTGTAGAGGTTTTAGTAGCGTGTAGGAGTTCAGAGAACTTGAGAGGCAGTCCTCCTCTTTCCTGTCAGAATTATACATTCTCAGGGGGTTTTCTGGATCTAGTCTGAGTCTTGCTAGTTCACAGTCCTGTCTCAGTCCTGTGTGGTAGTCATCCCCTCCTTTGATGAGAAGTATTCCTATCAGGTGTTTGAGTTTAGGGGTTGAACAGTTAGTAGGTTAGGTCCTCTTACCCTTAGCCTACTTTTTCTTAGTTGATAGTTGATAGAAAACATAAAAGAAAAAAAATTGTTTTATGGTTTTTAGACAAGCGTAAAAATCTTTGTTTTCTTGGTTGCCATTGTGTGCCTTTACTTTGATTCTTTGTGATAAGCGCTTTAAGATAGAATTTGTCTTTCTTGGTTTTGTGCTTGTCGGTATTTTCCCTTTGTTGCTTGATTAGCACTTAAATAAATAAAAAAAAGAAAAAAAGAAAAAAAAAACTTTTCATTTTCTTCTTTGTTTGAAGATTGTGTTTCCGCATCAATAGCTAGGGAGAAGTCTTTTTGTTCATAAGTTTTTTGCAGTGCATTTAGAGCATAATTAGCTTGTAATCGAGCAAAATTACTTTATGTTTTCTACATAAAATCTTAGAAAAATTGAAAAGAAAAATAAATCTTTCTTTGTGAAAAGTTGTTGATTTTTGCATTTAGTAAGAGTCTTTTGTTTCCAGCTTTTTTCATTCATTTTTTCTTTAGTCTTTACACATCATCAGTTTCACCTTCATACCCCGTGACGTAAGAAATCCCATAAAAGCAACACTAATTTAAAATCTATTAGAATTTTTGTTTGTAGGGTTCACAAACTAGTTCAGGACTAGGGCCTTGGATTAGGTTGGAGAGGAAACTCTCCAAGGCCATTCAAAACCAAACATTAGAGTCTGTGATAAGGAGTGTAGAAATCTAGTTTCGTGGAATTTATCCGGGACCCCCCTCTAACACAGGGGATAAACACGAGGTCATGTGCAGAAAGGTAGCAGAGATAACCCCTCCAAAGCCAGACCAAGCGTAGTGGAGAACACATATTGAGGGCTTGTTTTGAGATTCCGTCGTTTGCATTTGCCACGGGGCTTCGTGGGTCTCGAATCCATTTGAGGTCCTCAGTTGTCTTCCAGAACATTTTCTCTCGATACCCTTGACAGGTTTCAGGATTGATATCCTGCTCATTGTGGTCTACCCGACTTTCGACTGTACCCACCTGGTGACTATTCGCATGCTGGCAAACTAGTTGCCAATATTTTTTAGGGACATACACAGGTGACTGCGGGGGTATAACATGGTACCTAGGATAGACATTGGGCCATGCTTTGCAGAGTATACTTGGAGGGTGCTTCTGTGTTCGAGTTGCACTTGCACCGTTAAGTTGCTCTAGTGTTGGTTGTTGTAACTGTCCTTCCAACTAGTTTAGAGTTTGCGTGTCTTATCTCTTAAGGGCTTCTTTTTTAGTGTGTGTTACTGTTTGAACGTGTAGAATACCTTAGCATGTCTTGGATATTCTCACATAGTGGAGGATCCCGAGCTCTGCCAGTCACGAAGGCTTCTTGGCCTGCCACCGGTTATACTGGAGCCACCCCTGCCACCATTGAGGCGGAAGCTAGACCAACAAGGGTCTTTCGAAGCAACCGAGTTACAAACCATTGTGCCTGAACAACTCCCAGAGGAATCAACTGCCAATCTTTGCTTGGTTGAAACCCCAACCACTGATACTTGGCCACCATTTATTGTACCAATTCGATTTTACGAAAGCCTGTCAGTGCCTCACACAGCTATGGAAACAAACGTTGTTACTTCCTCTGGGAATTCTTCCATTCCCACCACCGTTGCTACCACAGGAGAAGCATCTCCTAACTTTTTGTCGTTGGTCCAAGCCACCATGGTCTCGGCCGCAACTATGTCGCACAGTGGACCGATCCCATCTATCGCGGCGGCCACAACTCCCTTCACACCTAGTGCGACAGGCCCTCCATTCTCATATGGTATGCCTAGTTCGGGCACAAGTCCTGCACTCACTCACTCCACTTTACAGACTTTGGGTCTAGGGCAGGGAGCTCTAACGCTCCTCTACAAGGTCAAATTGGGGGCACTTCTATCCCTTTTAATGATTTTCCTTATGCTGGAGGTCATATCTCTCCTTCGTCCCCTTTGCCTGGTGGTCTGCATCAGCAGTCCACCGGGCAACCTGCACACACTAGTTTATTTGGAGCCGGGAGTCAAGGAACACCTGTGCACACTATGTCAGTAGGTTCATCACCATTTGTTTGGAACGAGACGTTTGGTAACAACACTTTCACATCCACCGCTTTCCCATCTGGGGGCACTCCCATTTTTGGACAGTCTACTCCGATGCAGGGTACTATTCCTGCGCCCGGGGCACATATAGCAGGACTTTGGAACTCAGGACAAGGATCCGTTCCCTCCTCTGGAATGTCATTCTGGGGTAATTCTTTCCACAGTCAATGGAACCCTGGACAGACTACTATGCCTCTCCCATCAGGACCGACATGGGGTAATACTTCCCAAAGTCCGTCAAACATGATGAATGCCCAACATCCTATGTCCTTTATGGGAAATCAGCCAATGATGTCTCCATAGATGAAAAATCCTTACGCTGGTCAGGGCCAAGGTTTCTACTAGAATCCGGGCTAGTAGCCAAACTTTTCCTGGCAACCTGGTGCCAATCAAACTCCAGGACCCTTTTTCCTACGCTATCAACAACAACCCAAACTACCATTCCTGGCGACGTTACACTTTCCATATTTGACAAGGTTGTTAAATGATCCTATTTGTCACGATCCACATTGGCCTCCTATGCCAACAAAGTTGCCTTCGGACATTCCAAAGTTCGAGGCCAAGCCTAATGAAGATCCAGGTGATCATGTGACTACCTTACATCTTTGGTGTTCATCTAACTCATTGAAAGATGACTCCGTATAGTTGCAATTGTTTCAACGCACTCTTATCAGGAGTGCCGCAAAATGGTACATCGAGCTCGATCGCTCAAGATACTCTTCCTTTGGCGAACTGGCGATGGCCTTTATTAACCATTTCGAGTTACCTGTAAGATGCGATGCTGGCACAGAGTTGCTCGCCAATTTTGAATAGACAACAACAGACCATATCTTTGATCATATCCGAGAGTGGAGACGCTGGAAGAGTCTAATCAAAGTACCAGTCCCACCAACATTCCTGCTTGAGTGGTTCCTTAAGTCTTTAGTCCCACAATTATCCAAAGACGTCGTGACTGCATGATTTTTCTCTGAAGAAGATGCCATCATGAGGGCTCAACAGTTTGAGCTCATCTATTCTCAGTCTGGTTTATTATACAACATCCTACCGGATGCACCACGATCGATACTGTATAAAACTAGACAGAGAGCTGGACCACATGCCGATGGTATTGTTGGTTCAACACAAACCAAGCCCACTGAGAAATTGACAAAAAAATTGCAACAGTTATCTATCCAACACTCAGCGGCCAGCCAGACTACTGCTTTGGATGCTCCTCCTACCCAAATGTCGGAAGTACACTCCGTACAGTCGACTAACCCAAATGCCACCCAACAGCCTAAAGGGAAGAAAAAACAATGCAAGAAGGGTAAGGGGGAGAAAAAACCCATTGATAATGCTGGCAAGGGTACCACGGAAAAATGGAAGGCGAGGTATCCATGCAACTTGTGTGCGGAAGACCACCCAACCCATCTTTGTCCTCGACTTGCAGAGGCCCAAAAGTTTGTCACACAGCAACATCAAGCCGTGTTAACTAATCCCTTTCAGCATGGGAAAAATTTAACTCAAGCCTCTACAAGTGTAGAAGGGGGCTGTCAAGAAACCTGCCCTCCTCCAAACAATCCCTCATCCGCGAACGCATATATGGTTAGGGGTAATTCTTTAATAACGACTAGAGCGCATGACTATAGTAAACCAAGCACTTCTGAGAAGGGCAAAGAAGCCAAACTCCCATCTCTTCCTCTATAGATTGAGAAGACGTTGGGAGAAACGATGACATGCATTCCAAAGGGTGCATTTAAGAAAGCTTCTCACAACCCAAACGCAAGGGCCGCCCATAATTACTCTGTGGTGGAGGATTTATCGCAAACCCCTTGTGTGATGTCTGCTTTGGAAGTCCTCCAAAGCTGCCCTACTCAGAGGAAAGCCTTGTTGACTGCTTTAGGCTCTACTGAGACTTGTAATCCGGGTACCATCATGTTAGATACAATCAACTTAAAACCTCATTTTCCTTACCACGTAGCATTTCAGATAGTAGTGGCTCATCCCACGAAATTTTTTACATGAAATATCTTCCGCACGGTGGTCGACGAGGGTGCCTCGACATGCGTTATGTCACTAGCATGTTGGAAGGCCATTGGCCAGCCCGCTTTGTCTCCTTCACCTACTCTCCTCACTACTTTTGACAATCGTTCTTTCCGACCACATGGAATTGTTCCTTCTTTCGCTGTGCAATTAGGAGGGAAGATGGTGTGCGTCGAAGTAGAGGTAGTTGATGCCCCCCTCGACTATAATCTCTTGTTAGGATGGAGTTGGACTTATTCTATGCAAGATGTGGTTGCTACAGTTTTCCGAGTCTTGTTGTTTCCGCATGAGGGTTGGATAGTGACCATCGATCAATTGTCCTTCTCTAGACCTGACCCAGCTTTGGGGGCATCCATGGTTCCCATGATTGATAATCCTCAACCCGGTGTTGTTAATGTAGGAGTTGGTTTGTGCCCATCCTTGATGGGTACCTTCGATTACCCACCTCCTCATGACGATGTCAAGTTTATATCTAATCACCACAAGGTTGAGATTTTTCAAGTTTCATCATTCCGCATGACTTACTTTGAGGATTCGTGGATTCTTCCTTTCCCATCAACCATGATGGATGAGACAGGGCACTCTGGCATGTCCATGCCCTTGTTGACTTCTGAAGTAGCGTACTCTTTAGTCCAGCAAGCTTCAACTAAACCTGATCCGACTCTCGCACAAGGGTTGGATCCACTTCTAGAGCCTATCTGGGCTCAGGGTTCTCTCGCCAACATCGATTCGTTAGACTTAGTCTTGCCTTCTGACGAAGCAATAGTTGAAGCAATGACTAGTCTGGACAAACCTTGGGAAGATATTCATCACAGATCATATTTCCTCCCAGAGTTAATCCGAATCAAGGCAGGAGAATTCACTATCACCATGACGGGAGATCAGCCATGTCCTATTAATCTCTTAGCTACACAGGAAATATATGCTGAGGGGAATATGGCGACTATCGCTGCAACTATACCTATCGATATCTCCCGAAACCTTGGCATCGTAGAGAATGTCTTTGTCGAAGCGGATTGCTCCCTCGAAGAGATTTAGATTTACACGGATCTTTTCAAAGAATTTCGCGACGTTTTTGCCTGGTCTTATGAGGAAATGCCAGGTATCGATCCGAAAATAGTTGAACATGAAATCACAACGTATCCTGATGCCAAGCCGGTTCGACAAAAAATTCGTCCAGTCAATCCTAAGAAAGAAGCAGCCATCAAGATTGAGGTTGAGAAATTGCTAAAGGCCGTTTTCATTTATCCTATTCATTTAACTCAATGGGTGTCAAACCCCGTGCCGGTCAATAAAAAACAAGGAATGATTCGTGTATGTACCGATTTCCATGATTTGAACAAGGCGTGTCCCAAAGATAATTTCCCAATCCCATTCATTGACCAGATCATTGATGAATGTGCCGGTTGTGAAGCCTTTTCATTCATGGATGGTTTTTCGGGATATAATCAAATCCAAATCAAACCTGAAGACCAAAAAAAAATGACATTCATTTGTCCGTGGGGTACATTCGCCTATCGTAAGATGCTTTTGGCCTAAAAAATATTGGAGCCACTTTCCAGTGGGCCATGTCTTTTGTGTTTCATGACCTCAAACATATAGTCGAGGTTTATCTAGATAATTTAGCATCACGCTCTCGCAAGCGAAAGGATCATCCTACGCACCTCAGACTAATCTTCGAACACTGGCGCTACTTCAGGATTCACTTGAATCCCAACAAGTGCAGATTTTGCGTCATGTCAGGATGTTTATTAGGTTTCATCGTATCAAAAACAAGGATCATGGTCAATCCTCTTAAGGTGGAGGCAATAATCTAGTTGCCCCCCCCATGCACAATCTTACAACTTCAAAGTCTTCAAGGCAAGGCGAACTTCTTACGACGCTTCATCGCCAACTATGCCGAAATTACCAAGGGCTTTATGCGTTTACTGAAGAAAGATGTTCCCTTTTTCTGGGACGAAGCCACTCAATTCTCTTTCGACGCATTAAAACACACCCATGCCCTCACAACCACACTTCTGCTACGACCACCTAATTATAACAAAGAATTCTTAGTATATCTGGCTGCTGCAGAGTCAACCATAGGCATGGTTTTAGTTCAAGAAGATGATTCGTTTTTAGAATACATGATCTATTACCTGAGCCGAGGCCTCATAGGACCAAAAATTAATTATTCCCATCTCAAAAAACTTGCGTTGGCAACAGTTCATGCTGTTCAACGGTTTCGTCACTATGTTCTATTTCGCAAGACCACTGTCGTTGCTGTCGTGAATCCATTCTAGTACATGTTGACACGACGCGTTATAGGCAGAAAAATCAGTAGATGGATGGTTATCCTCCAAGAATTTGACTTAGACTTCGTTTCAACGAAGTCCAAGAAGTCATTGGTCTTCGTAGAACTTATTTCGGAGCTTCTGGTTGAGTCAAGTGACGTTGTGCCTGACGAATCGCCTATCCAGGGGGATATGTTTTTGATTGAATCTTCAGACCCCTGGTATGGAGATATACTTATCTATCTCCAAACTTTGAAGTGACCCACCCCTTCTTCTCGTGATGAGCGTCGACGGATATGCCATCAGGCTAAGAATTATCTCATACTCGATGATACGTTGTATTGGAGAGGTGTAGAATGCATCTTGCATCGATGTCTCACTCATGAGGAGGCCATCATCATGCTCAATGATTGTCATATGAGAGCTTGTGGCAGTCACTTATCTGGGTTGGCAACAACCCAAAAGATTTTACGAGCAGGTTACTTATGGCCCACACTTATCAAAGATTGTATCGAGTTGGTCAAGAAGTGCCATCCGTGCCAAATCTTCTCTCGAAAGATGAGGGCACATCCAGCTCCTATGTTTCCTGTCATCACAGTTGGTCCCTTCACTAAGTGGGGGATTGATTACACTACATGCAACCCCCCGTCAGCAAGGGGGCACCGCTATATCATCGTAGCTGTCGACTACTTCACTAAGTGGGTCGAAGCTATGTCGACGTTTAAAGATGACAGAGAGATTGCAGCTCTCTTCTTATTCAACCAAATTATAGCAAGGTTCGACGTCCTGAGAGAGATTGTCACTGACCATGGCAGTCACTTTCAGAATCAAATAATGACCGAGTTAATGTCAAAGCTTGGGTTATGGCAAGAACATTCATCACCTTACTACCCCTAAGCCAATGGGGAGGTGGAAGCTGTAAACAAAACTCTTAGGACGATTCTACAGTGAACTATCAACTTAGCCAAGTCAAATTGGCATTTGATGTTATACTCGGCATTATGGGCTTGCCGGACATCTATTAAGACTACAACTGGTTACTCACCTTTTCAACTTGTTTACGGGTTGGAGGTAGTCTTGCCCATCGAATGTCAAATCCCATCTCTCAAATTGGCAGTACAGTTATTGCCAGACACTTCTCCACTTGAAGAGCGGTTAGTACACCTTAAGAAGCCTGATGAGTAGCGTCGCGATGTGGCCCTAGCCAATGAGGCTCATAAGCATAAGGTCAAGTGTCAATATGATAGGTCCATTTGTCCTTGGATTTTTTCTGAGGGCGACCTTGTACCGGTCTATGACCAAGATAAGGACCCCCTGGGGGAAGGAAAGTTTAAACCCATGTGGTTCAGACCCTTCATTATTAAAGAGGTATTAAAAAAGGGCGCTTATCGTTTGGTCAATTTTGAAGGGAATGCTTTGGCGGAGCCTAGAAATGGGCTCTACCTCAAGAAATATTACTCATAGACAGGTCACTGTGGGTAACTTTTTGTAACATATGTATAGTCTTTGTACTATTACCTTTTTACGTTTCTTTTAAAAGTGTTATGGACGTGTCATTGATGTTATCTTTCGTCAATATGGCAGATGTCAAGTGAGTCTGAGGTGTTCGTTGGGTATGCGGACGATGCTAGTCGACACACGCAGAGGCTTTCCTCCGCAGCTTGGGTAATCTTTACACCACAGGGTCAGTTGTTATCTTCCGGAGGTATATGCTTAGGTGACACCATAAATAATGTTGCCAAGTATAGTGCAGTTATTGAGTTGCTTCAAGATGCATTGTCATTGGGTATCTCTCATCTCCGGGTCTATCTAGACACTCAACTAGTTGTGTCACAGCTAAACAGAATATACCGGGTTCATGATCCAACTTTACACCGACGATTCCTTAGGGTACATCTCCTAGAATGCAACTTTGATTATATTACATATTTTCATGTTCCTAGGAGATTAAACCAAATCACAGATACTCTAGCTAATCAAATTTTAGATTGGCATCTTTCCCACATATAAAAAAGATCATGGACATAAACATGTAAATACATTTTTTCACACATAATCCATAAGACACAAAAAAGATAAAAACCATATATAAACATCATAAAATCACTAGAGTACATAGATGGATGTAAGCACCTCAAAAAGTGGGAACAGTAACGAGTCATCGGGCTTGTGCCCTCAAAAAATATATACATATCAGTGCTCATGGCACATAAAAAGTCTAAAGTCTGTTCAGGGCCTATGGGCCCTGTTATAATCATCTACTGCATGGGCTAGATGCCTAAACAAACGGACCCATGTCCGAGGTGCCCCCACAACATGAGGCTGCATGGATGGCGGCAGGTCCTCTATCTCTGCCATCGGGATGGTGCGAGTGAGCATAGTAAAGTTCCACTCAATTCGCCTAAGGACTCTCTGAGCCTCTCTTGCTGGGAGGTTCCCTGCTACTGCTGCTCCTCTAGTGGCGGCAGCCGCGACTTCCGACCGTGGGCGATGCCTGTTTCATGCATAGTTGGCAGGTCGCATGGGTCCCACATCTTCATGCAATGAACGATCAACCATCAAATACTCTGGCATACAAAACATGATAACAAAAAGACATAAAAATTACATATGCAAACAAAAAAACCATAAAGGTGGAGACTTACCCATCTCCCCTCGCTCCTCACCAGGAGGCACAGGTATTTCTGGATCTCTAGAGAAGTCGATCCCCGCATATGGGTAGTCCTCGATAGCAGGGATTTGTCGTGATAGCCAAGCAAAAAATTCTTCGTCGAAGGCCTCAACGGTCCTTCCACCACCCTGTCACGACAGTAACACTGCCCATCTGCATACTGCGGGGAAAGAGGCCAGATGTCCTCGTACTACAACCCGAGGATTGAAGCACAGAACTCTCTCGAAAAAGAATGAACACAAGATAGTCCTGAACCTGAAGTTCCTCTATGTCCGTTGTTGGTAATCTGTCAATTGCCTCTTCATACACTTCAGCAGTGTGGTACTCCAATAAAAAATTTGTGCATTCATGCACTAGATAAAACAGTTCATCTGTGCGCGCAAAGCTTGATGCACGACTGTTGAGCCAGTAATCCGCCCAATAAGCAACAATATAGTTTGTAGTGCGAGGTTGGTAATCTTGCTAATAGGTACCTGGGAACCTCTACGATCGGTCCTAGCCTCACAGTACTCAACGACCAACTACGAGATCTTGCTCGGCCCCGCAGGAAAATTCTGAAAGTTTATTGGTTCCCCTCTCCTTGAGAGGCTAGTCAGAAAGTAAATATCCTCGGTGGTGGGCACCAAGGATTGCCCCTCTAGCATAAACGCCTCTGCGTCAGGATGCCAGTAATCAATCAAGGCGTTCAGTAGCCTTGGTTGCGTGTGCATGAACAAACATAAAAATAATTTGATCAAACCGCATTGCATTAACATGACCACAACATTCACATCTGCAGCAACCAACTCATTGATTGCCTCATGCTCCCTTTCCCTCCACTGGACATACATCCTACCAACACAACAAGGTAAAGGAGGGTCAATGCTTCTTTTCATTTGCTTTTTCATCGATAGGGGGGGGTACACGCGGGCTGTAGAGGTGACAGTCGCCTGTACATGCGTGCAGGCTTTACTCTTCATGCGTGTACCTGCGGGCTGTCTCTGGACAGCCCGCGTGTACCTAGGGCCAACCTCTTTGAGGTCAATGCCCACCCAAAAAATGACTTAAATAATGAAAATGAAGTATTGATTAGCTAGATAAGGGAGTTTGTACTTACTTGGTCCAAGCAGAATTTCGTTTCGTCCACAGTAGCTCCTGGAATCACGATCTTTGGCAAAGGTTTTTTTTTTGGCTCTAGAGTCAATTTCCAAATCAGCAATGGTGATAATGAGCTGCCAGCTTCTATTTATAGACTTTTTGGCCTCTTTTTGTCACTTTTTTGGCCCCCCTTATTAGTTTCTTTATACCAAAAACCATTTAGAGTGATCCAAGAGTTATATGGGAGGGATTTGATCAGGTATTGGAACAATGTTTTTTGAGTTTCGAAAAAATATTGACGATCCATAAAAAAAAATTTATTATTTCAAAAATCAACTTGAGCATATAGGGTAGGATATCACCCCAACTTTTGCATCTCGTTGCCTTTTTCTTATGCTATAGGATCGATCCCATCCGGTTGTGACACATAACTATCATATCTGCTCTAGAAGTGTCACGACTTGGTGGTAGAGCTTACCAAAACATGGATGCCCTAGGTAGGTCCTGGTTGCATTATGGTGTCCATGCTATTTCTCGAAACACTGTAGGCTCGGGAGTCCATATAGTCTTTCCTGAATATGAGTTTGAGTCTCATTTGCATGAGTCTTTTTCACTCTTTGTCTTACCCTCAAGACTCCCAAAAAATAACGGGTCTCCTTTTAAGCCCTTTTCAGACCCTCTAAAAGTGAAAAGATTGCTGAGTGATCTTGTGACCTTTCACGCTCGTTAAACTGAAATTTGAAGTCACGTCTGTCCGGTGGTAGTTTACCCCTTTTTCGGTCCGGATGGTCAATTGTACGAACAAAGGTATACTCTATCGAATTCCCATTCTTTAGAAGAGTATCCTCAGGTATGATTTTATTCCTTTTTCGGGCCTGAGGGACTAAATTTACGAAAAAGAAACCCCCACGGAGTCCATAGTTAAGCTCTTTTCAGACTCCCTAAAATTGAAAAGATCGTCGAGTGACCTTATTCCTTCACACTCGTAAAACTGGTCCAGAAGAATATTCCTGACAGAGTCCATAGTTAAGCTTTTTTCAGACTCCTTAAAAATGAAAAACTAGCCAAGTGATCTTGTCCTTGTCACACTCGTTAAAATGGTTTTGAATTGACGTCTAATCGGTGCCAGTTTATCCTTTTTTCGAACTGACTAGACTATTGTCGAAAAAGGTACCCCAACGGAGTCTCCTTTTATGCTTTTTCAGACTCTCTAAATATGAAAAACCACCGAGCTTACCTTCTCTGGGCTTGTTAAACTTACATCGAAGGACGTTACCATAGTGTGTTCTATCAACCGCATTTGCATACCTTATCCACTAGCCTTGTGATAGTTTGCTTCTGCGTATTAACACCTTTGGCAGCCAGATGATTTTTCCCGAGTATCATTTTACCAGAACATCAGTCTTGTCCTTGTGCCTTGAGCTTGTATGTTTGTAGTACTCGTTCCTCCATTGTAACGTAAAATTCCTTTATTCTTTTAAAAAATTATCAAAAAGAACAAACAAAATCAAATATACCCCAAAAAGAGGATGGGAAAAGTATTTTCTTTATTGGAAGCATAATGAGTCGCCCTTAGATAAAGCACATCTATTTGTTTGATCATCAAACTATGGGATGTAGTATGACCTTAGGAATCTTTTTCTCTCTATATAGAGTTGTGTCCTCCACCGTTTGGTTACTCTTCCAAACATATGGAGAGTCTGCGTTGCCTCCTGCTTCGTAGACTTATGATTAACATATATGTTGCTTGAGTCTTATCACTTGTCGTGCTATTATCCAAGGGAAGTTTGTCACTAAGCCTGAGTCAGCCCCTCTGCAATATGTCTCTTGTCCGCATACCCGACCATCCTGAACATCCAATAAAGTCCTTGTTCGAAATCACTGAAGTCTTCAGTCCGATCATCAAGATTATCAAGTCCATAACCGACGAGCCATCGAAGACCTCTGGGTAGTGTAGTCGTACACTCATATTACACTCCTACCCGAGTTTTAGAAGATTTTGAAGTTGTTTCTCGAGCTCTGAAGTACAACCATTAGGCCAAATTAGCTTATGGGAGATGGATACTCTATATGTATATCTTTCTGATTTCGAGATGTATCTCCACTGTGTATTATTCGGGGCTACTCTTTATAGTTATTTGACATGGATCTACAGTGTATTTGACTGGTAGCCATGGTTCTATTTTATCCCAAGCATGGGTATGCCCACCTCGGTGAGACACTTGTTATTTTGCAGACGACACCTCCTGGTTCCTGATTCTTGGGATCACTCATTCAGCACATCAGTACAGATTGGTAAACGATTGGTAATGTATTTCGGCCATCAGATTCTCTTCTGACCTCACACATTAGGGGGCATCTGTTATAACCCTAAATTTCACCACACATGCTTACCTGGCATCAGGCCAACTCATATCCCTTCATTGCCAGAACATCTACTGAACAACTTCTTTGAAAATCCTCTTGCGTCAAGGCCCATGCGCCCTAACCCATTACTGCACGTGTGTGCACACTAGCAAGCCCACTATAGCCTGCGTGTACCTAACAAAACACAAAAATAGGAAAGTTGTCGACGGAACAAAAAGCTATGGGTCAGTTAACTGAAACTCTCGGCGATGCATGGTCGAGAGTTCGTCCAAAACCTTAGCTCCTTCTAGCCTATAAAAGAAGGGGTAGGGGTACTATTTGGAAGAGGAAGAATATAGCGAAGAAACTCTGCGCATTTGCCAAATCCATTGTCCCAACCCTTTAGCCTTTCCTCAAGCCAAAGGAGAATTAATGCAAAGCAGTTGGAGGACAAAAGAAGAGGAGGAGCCCAGGATCAGGATCAAGGAGCAGTGGCTGGTCTCAGCTTTGATTGTAAGTTGATTCATTTTTCAAATAATAAAAGAATAATTTTCCCATCCCAATGCATGAGTTATCTATGGTTTTTTTAATTTATGCTTAATTTCTAACCCTCAAGTAGAAAAGTAGCATGCATGCATAGTTGTTTGTCTTGATTGCAGGTTATCTTTGGAAGGAGCAGTGCAAGCAAGCGGTCAAAGCGCAATGGAGGATCTACACCAAACATTAGTAACAAGGTTATTAGTTCCTTTCCATGCATGTATCGTGAAAGAGGGGTCTAAGTTTTGGGTGGTAGGTTAAAAAGTAATTTCTTTACGGTCAAAATATGCATGCAAGTCTGACCCTAGTTTTCTAGTCCGTAGGGTATTTTTCCCAACAACACCAGGCTCCCGATGGTGTATATATGTTCAATAATGGGTTCCTGAACCTCTTCTGTATGTCTCGATGGTTTTGCCTCTGGTTGTTTCTCATCGAATGGTAAGGTACTGGTCAAAACTGAGGAATTAGGGGAAGGTTCAGTACTCACCTGGTAATCGACTGTTGAGATGTCGATTTCCTGTTGTGGAATTTCTCCTTCTTGTTCGCTCGATCCTAGCTCATATGTCAATCTATCCATTGGGATTCCCAATGTATTGAGTAGCTAAGTGTCTAATACACTTTTGACCTCCTGTTATCTCTATGGAAGGATTTTAATTGGAGCATAAGGAGCTTGGGAAGATGCTTTCTCGGGTTCCTTTTCCTTTGTAATTTGCACCTGAGTCTCCAGGGAAACCTATGAACTCTCCTCATCATCAAAGTTAGTTATTAAATCATGCAGGGGATTTGGTACACTATTCCTACCTGGTGTCCTTGATATCTCAGGCTGAGTTGAAATTCCCCCAGGTGATCCGATCTGTGGTGGTGGAATTTCAAGATTTTCTGGCCTGGTGATTCCTTCAAGTTGTATTGGCGCTAAGCCACTTGGCTCTCCTCTTCTTGTGATTGGGTTTTCAATGGGAACCCTCGTAATCTCTATGAGATCCAAGTCATTCTGCAACTGATAAATGACTCTTTGTGCCTCTCCCATCAAGATCATCCCCCTTGTCTATGCCTCTAGTGTCAAGAACAATCCCCTTCTCTGCACCTCTGTTACCTCTATTGCTTTGATTTCATCCCTGGATCTGACGGCCTCTTGAGATGACTGCTCTACTATTTCAAACTATTCATCCATGCTCATGGACTTGACCCTGGTCATTTTTGGGTTGGCCATCCTCTGCACCACCTCATCCTAGTCTTGGGCACTCCCTGTGATGATTTTGTCCTCAAAATTATCATGAGCATATGACCAACATGATGATACTTGTGAGGCATGTTGGAGGACCAGGCATTTAGGTTCATTCTTGCAGAATTGGCCTGTTGGGACCCTAAATTCAAGTTGGCTCAACCCTTATTATTCGTCTTGAGTAGTATCCTTTACCAGATCGAACCCCACATGGAAACTGTAGGGTATGAAATCTCGTTTCTTTTCTTTCACCAAGGTGGTGTTATATCCCTACAGGATGGTCTGGTAACAAATTTCTCCCACAACAAGTTGGTCTGGGACATGAGCGGGTAGGATATGTGGTGCTCCGGTGGCCTCGAACACCCTGATGTAGGTTGAGTGTTCATCCAAGTACCGATGGCCTACCTTGGCTATCATTTTCTTGGCTGCAACTGATAGTCTTGGGAATTCCTTCTTAAAAATAATAAAGTAAATACGAATGATGAATTCATCGGAAATGAGTGCATAAGACTTTTTGTACCTATTCTCCCATAATATGTTGAAGTAAACATGGACCAAGAGCTCCACAACATGCCATCTTAGATTCATGTCGACGAAGACATTCCTTGTGCACATGAGATCGAGCAGGTATGAGGACATGTATAAAGTTGGTGCCTCTCCTTCCTTTGGCAACTGAGCCTGTTGTATACAGATGCTCAATTTTTTTGAGATTATCGCTCCCCAGTTGAAGCTGCTCCTGACGATTGCCATTGTGTATGCCAAAGGAATCCATGCTTTTGAAAACTTGGAGCAACACTTTTCTCCATATATTTGGTAGATGAGAGCCATCAAATAGATGTATGGTTCCCTCATATTGATTGTTCTGTACCATCCATTTCTTTGATTAGTGAACTTATTGTCTTCCTTCCACCATGAAGCCATCAACCGACTGGTGTCATGGAATTCATAGAACTTCACCATGAAGTTTGTGTTGAGATTCTCCTCTATCTCCATGAGATTGTAGTATTTCTAGACTTCTGTCGGGAGGAAGACTCCGACACATCCACCATTCTCATCATTTATCAAGCACTATTTCCCGTCAATATGGTCAATGATCCATTTAAGAACCTCTATGCAGGATAAAATGGGGGTTCTGCTTGCCACCATGTGTAAATACGACCATCAGATGTTGGGGAACACTTGGTCATCGAGGGCCCTTACGTATCGGTCATTGTCTGGGATATACTTCAAGAATTATTCTTGGATAATTCTATTGAAGAGATCCCCCCACTGTGGGAGCGCTATCCTGGATCCATTTCTTGACTCTGTATAACTAAAGGTCAGAGGTTGGACGAAAGATTTATTTTTTGATGTTTTGATGATAGCCTCCTCCCTAGTGGAGTACTCCAATTGCCTCGCAGTCCTCGGAGAAGAGCCTTTGCCTACCTATGGTTCTTTCAACTTTGGTGCTCTCGGCGAGCATCTAGTGGTTGGATTTCTCAAAGACATTCTTCCTACAACTAGAGTAGATGTTATAGACTATGTAAGAAACTAGATGAACATATCTAAATTATAACCAACGAATTGAAAGACTTGGATACATACCTCTGAATCTTGTTAAACCTAGTTTTGATAATCAAAAGGGGCAGTACAGTATCAAGTTGTTTGCTTTGCTCCTTCGAATGCACTGGAATTAACTTACGTGCAAAATGAATTTGTTCGCAACTGTTCTAGAGATTTAAACAGGGATGATCTTACCATGTCACATCAGCCATTCAATTCAAGTTATGAGTGAAATTTCAACAAATCTGTCGTTGGATCTTGAGAGGAGTTTAAACTTAAATTCATCGTGGGTTGATGGCAGAGGCACAGATAGTAATGTGGTCTATCGGTGATTTCAAAATGTTGTTGTCTAATCGGTGCATGGGGTAGAAACTCATGCGGGATCTGGCATTAACTACTTCCTTAAATGTCCAAAATTCGATCGTATCTAACATTGCAAACGTCCCATCGTTACGCTCTTTCAATTGGTGGATCGGGGGTTGGGATTGTTCTGTGAACATTTTCATTGGTATCCTCCTACAAAATCTCTGACGTCGATTGATCTTGTTGTACAGAGATGATGTGGCAAAGCTGACTAGGAACTAGGGAGCCAAAAATGACTCGGGATAAAACTAGACCATACGATCCTCTTACATCTTAAAGACACATGGCATTCGAGACTAGTGGATTCATTTGATCTTGTCAGTTAGACTCAAGACTTTCTTTATACCATACGTTTCTAAAACCCAAATTCTAACTTGTCGATGCCAAAAAGTGTCAAGGATTGGCAATCGATGATAAACCTACCCAAGTGCTCTTGGATCAGCTCCCTTGAAAAAGTCTCGATGCCGAAAACACATCGGGGATCGATGATATGAGATAAATTTATCGTGGTCGAAATGTTTATTATGATCTTTATGTATTTTCCCCAATCTTGATAAAGCGCATTGGGCATTGGCTATCGATGATTTCTTTACATCCTTGGTTAACGTCTGTCTTCCTAGTATTTTACCAATGCCAAAGGGGATCAGATATCTCTCGAACCTTTATGCGAATAACTTATGCAAACCAAAACCACCTTCTGTCAATTCCGATGAGGATTGATGCTCAACGAATGTTGTTTTTGTGTAGTTCCTTTACTTGAATTCTTTTTTATGTTGAACCTGAGTGCATTAGGTGCAATGTTTAGCTGTCAATTCTTAATTCAGGTGATAAGGTCTTTTAGGCATGAGGTTTCATAATTTCAATCAGGACTGAATAGGTGATAAGAGTCATAAAAGCAAACAAATATAAAACATTTCCCAATATTAAGTCGAGTCAGACAGTACAGAAAAAAAGTGGTACCCAAAAAGTGACAAACTTGATAAGGATTTTTCGGGTGTGTTGAGTGCTCAACATAATCCAATCCTCATACAAGATCCAACTTGTAAACATGAACCAACTTGATAGAATGAACCTTCATTCAATCCATTATATATAAATATATATACTTCAACAAATTCAACTACATCTTTTGTTCACCATACTTGTTTGTTTATATAGTCTTCCAATTGGTGTGAATTTGAAACATTGCATCTTTTGATATTAAACCATTGTACCTTTTCATTTAAATGATAATACTAAACTTTAAATAATATCATTTTTCTTTTTTAATCTTTATTTATAATGCTCATGATTTAACTCTCTCTTAATCATGACTGTGTATCGGTTCATTTATCCTCATGAGTTGATCACAGATATGGATCGACTCATTATATCGTTTCCATGCTTTTGTTGCATCCTGAATTCACCAACGGATCATATTCGAGCTTTTACCGATTCTTTTTATTGTTATGGTGTTAATTCTCTATCGAATTACTCTATCAACCTTGAGCTGTTTACATAAATGAAATTTGTATGAGGCGCTTCTTTCAAATCAATGTTCAAATGACTGTGAGCTCAAAACCACGAGGCTATCCATTTAATCATTTGTTCCTAGCGCTTTCTTATTCCACCCTTATTCTTCTATGTGGGACTATATTCAAGGGTTCGATGGCTTATTACTTCTATCCCTTTATCTTCTTTACCTTATCAGGTGACCAGTGTTAGAACCAAGTTCTTCGGTGTTTCATCCTTCAAGACTTCGATATTTTGCAGTCATTCAATCCTCTCGAAGTACAATTCACCGAAGTAGATCGTATGGTCAATATTCGTTCTTCTATTATATGGACGATCCTATATTGTTGAGAGGTTTCAAACAAATCAATGACCATGACTTAAAATGTAGTTGAGTTGAAGGTTCTCGTTTACTTCGGGATTTCAGAGCTTTGGGACTTCGGCTTTTGCAGCGTTTCAACTCCTCCGGATAAAATATTGTAGAAGTATGTATTATCTATTTACTCATAGATCAGATGGTTCTATCTTAATCTGTGGTTAAGTGGACGATCTACACAACCTCATCATGATATTTTGTTACTGGCATTCTCATTGTGCGCTTTTAGGATCTTGACAATGAATCTTCCTTCTCGACAGACGGTCAGATCTTACTTCGGATCTTAGACACTCTGGGACTCTGGGTTACTAGAACTCCAAGGTAGTTCATTCCCTCTAGAGTGTTTACCTACTGAGTAAGTCATAAAGTTGTGGTGACCACTTTTTTTCAGTTGTTTTAGTACACCTTACATTGTCCTTCCACTGCGCTTGATGTAACGGTCGAGAATGCTCCCGGAGTAGATCAACGATTAGCATTATTTCATGATTCGTGATTACTCTATATTTCCACTACACTTGATCTAATGATCATGATTCATACCAAAGGATATTAGATATATGACCCACGTTAGTTCATGACTTCGGCCTTTGGCACCTCGGTTGGTTGCTGGTAAGAGAAACTAGATATCCCCGAAGGGCATACTCCCGGAGTGTCATGGCTTGTTGAATTCACTGCTAATGTGGAACTAGTCGAGTGGCTGCCACGTGTCACTTATATTCATGACTTATGCATACCTAAAATGGAAACTGGACCTTGACACTTGTCACCATATGATTGTAACATGTTTCCTTGTTTACGTGGATATCCTGATGTGTCATATGTCCTCCTCCTGGATCTAACGGTCATAGGTTAATATGAAGTTTCTTATTGATCTGATGATTTTCGTTGATTCAAGAATATGACACTTTTGAGACTTCGATCTAATCCTCCCAAATTGGTGAAGTGTCGAATAAATCTATCACTGTATATCTTTCATGTATTGATCCTATGGCCTCTATTTATTATAGAACTTCGGGGTTCGAGAGTTCTTGGCTCATCTGATTTGTTTATCATTAGACTAGGTTAATGCTGGATTTAACCACGCTTTGACAATTGTTACTTCAGATCAACGGTTGACTGGATTTCCTGATCCGACGGTTGAGGAGAGTTCATGACTCCGGAGCTTAGGCCTTTAGGTTATTTTCTTTTTCCCACTTCTCAATTCTCCTGGAGTGAGATTCCCTAAAGAATAAACCTTGAGTTACTTGAATTCATCTAACGATCCTTCTTTAATCCAAAAATATTAACACAATCCAACAGTTGTCAGGAATTCGGCTATTTGGGATCTTGGGCCTTTGGCCTTGCTTATCCTATCCTTCCACTTTATTTTGATCGAATGGTCAATATAACTCCTGAAATTTTTCTTAGATTGAACAACTCATGTCCTTCCTTGATCTTAACGGCTGAAAAACCTCCCAAAGAGCCTACTTCAGATCTATCCATTGAGATCTAATTCTTCCCAACCTCTGACTTCCCCTCAATCTGACGGTCCTGGACTGTCTCGAAATGATAATGGACAACTCCTGTGCATCATCTCTTCTGAGCCTCCTGTGCATCATCTCTTCTGATATTTTGGGTTTATACTTGGATTCCAACTGAACCAATATCGTTGAACTGTTAGGAATTTGATCCCTATCACGTTTTTACAATGTGCTTTCCCTTCTGAGCTCCAATTAACATTTCTTGCTTCTGATCTGTTTCATCACTATTTCTCCTGAGATTTTTAATAACTATTTTTACATTCATTTATGCACCAACCTTCAGGTGCTAACCCTCTTGAGATCTTAATTCCTTGTACTTCATTATTCCTTCTGTACATGGGTTCTCTCCATGCTACGTCTCTTGATATTTAGAATCATAGGATCATTGTTGATCCTATCATGATCGACAATGATCACAAATTGCTTTTTCCACAAGGTGATCTTCCTCTGCCCCAAGGTGATATTCCTTCTCTCTGATTACTGTGCATTTTTTACTCATGTTTCCATCAATGAAAACAAACAATCAATAATTCCAACAATATCCCCCCTTTGTCATTGAGGGAAATGTATCTTTAAAAGAAAAATGATTTCATACCTTTTCTCCCCATATCACTGATATTATTTTCTATCTGATGGCAATTTTTTTCTGCTTAACTTTGTTTTACTGCTTCTCTCCCCCTTTGACATCAATGATAAAGAGTGAGGCTCTGACTATTTTTCTCCCTCTGTGAATTTACTAACTTATTATCTCAGTCCATCGGGACATTTATGTTTAAATAAGTAGTCTTCTTGATACTAACTTGTAGTGATACCCATTTGTAGTGATCAAGTCTTTTAAACCTTAACCTAATTACTTTCTTATTTTATAACAAAATACTCCCCTTGAGTTTTTACTGTCTTTCCTTTGTCAAATAGGGTAGGGGTATGACTCTTAATGATCTTCTTGATCTTCTTCTTATTATTCTTTGATATTTCACAGGAATATCAATTGAGGATTGATACCAATTGATTTAATACCAATTTTATTATCAATTGATCTTCGTTGATTGATACCCCTTGAACATCTATGCTACTTTTTCTCTTCTCCCCTTTTACAAAAATGACAAAAAAATCCTTTCTTGTTACCTCTGAGGTTATACTCCCCCTAAGGCGATGTTCCCCTTTGTCCATTTTCTCCTTCTTGTATTCTACAACTCCCCCTATCAATGATTTTTCTTTCTTTGGCTAAAGGATTATGACATCATCATGATTGTGTCCTATTCTCCTATATGGACTTCCCTTTCTTGAGCTTGATCTATTTCATATTGAATTTCGCATTCCTTATTAGGACCTTCACCCATCATTTTCTTGTTATTAATTTCCTTATTTTTAGGTGCAAGACCATCTTTCATGATTTCTCCTTCATATTTTCTTATCCATATCTTTCTATGAGATATTCTTCTTTTTGGACCTTTTTCTTGTAATTGTGTTTTTGGAGATTTTTCATCTCCTTTCTTCTTCCATTTTTTATTAGGTTTTCTCCCTGACTTGAATGACTTATTTAAGGATTGAATTTTTGAACTCCTGCAACTTTGGGATTTGTGCCCAAACCTGTCATTGTTGTAACATCTCATTGTATGACAAAATTTTGTTGTGTGCCCAAAAAAATTGCATCTCCAACATCTAATTGAGTTTTTGGATTTTCCTACATATCCTTTCTCTAGTTTCTTGCATTTCATTGCTTTATGGCGAAAGCTATGACAAGAAAAGAGATAGCCATTGAAGGTGTTTCCATTCTTGAATTTATTTTGTCTTGAGAGATATTTCTTTTGATTTTATTCTTCCTTTTTACGTCTATAGCTTCCTTCTTTAATAAAGTTCATGACTTGTAATTGCTTTGTAATTGCACCTTTTCCTTTTGAGAAGGATGATCCTTTCTCATGTTTGTAAATGGTGCTCCATTTGTGATTGTCTTCCTTTTTATTGTATCTAAGACCAATTTTGTCATCAACCAATCGTTGACTGTTCCAAATATTATCTAGGATAACTGAGCTATTATGGAATTTGACAGATTTATTTGTCTTTTCATCCATCTTTTTGAGATAGACTATTTCCAATTTAAACATGTGACATGTCTCTTCCTTTTTAGTTAGCTAAATCTTTAGGGCTTCTTCCACTTTCTTAGCATGTTCAAGTTGAGTCTTTAGATTGATGACTATTTCTTCTATCTCATCCAAGACTTCTTTTCATTTAATAGTTTTGTCATATGTCTTCAATTCTTCCATATCTTTTGTTAGATCAAAAACTTTAGTTTTCAATATTTTGATTTCTTCCTCGTTTTCTAGCTGAATCCTTTTGAGGTTGATGGCTTCTAATTCCAACATTTGGCATGATTCTTCCTTTTTAGTTAGTTGGATCTTCTGGGCTTCTTCCTTTTTCTTAGCTTATTCAATTTGAGTCATTAGATCTGCATTAGTAGTTTCATTTATCATTTTGAAGTTGATGATTTCCAATTCCAACATGTGCTAAGAATTTTCTTTCCTAGTTAACTGGATCTTCAGGACTTCTTCACTTTCTTTAGCTTCCTCAAGTTGCGTTTTTAGCATGTTAACCAATTCTTCTATTTCTTTTATTACTTCTTTTATTTTATTGTCATGTGTCTTTAATTCTTCCATATCTTCTGTTAGATTAGCAACTTTAGTTTTCAAACTTTTGGTCTCTTCTTCTTTGTTTTCTAGTTGAAACTTTTGTTCATGCTCTTCATGGCTAGATTGATCTAATTGTTGTAGTAGCAACATATCTTTGTTTTGAATTTTCTTCAAATCTTCAAAAGTGCACATAACCGTGTATTCAAGTTGGTCAAGAACATCCTTAGTAACTTCAATATATAGACTATTTGTTGGTTCCATACTAATCACTTCAAAGGTAGTTATAACATCATTCTTAAAATGTAATAGTTTTTCTTTGGTGAATAATGAGGTATTCATCAATTCATTTATGTAGTAGTCTTCATTGTTGTTGATTGGGGTTTGCATCAAATCCTGCATTTCATTCTGTTTAGAAATCTCTTTCTTTATATTGTGTTCTTCAATCTGATTGGAATTCTCCTTTTCTTTATCTTGTTCCTTATATGGATAAGAATTATCTTCTTCTGAGTTTTGTTCTTTATTATAACATGAATCCTCTTTATCTGAGTCTTGTTCCTTACTTTGATATGATTTCTCTTCTTCTTGTGCTTCATTCTGATAACAATTTTCTAGGTGGAGCCATAATTCTTTAGTAGATTTGTAGTGTCCCATATTTTCTTTGACTTGGTCTGACAATCCATCCTAGATTGATTTTAAGGATACTGAATTGTTTCTCCTTGCTTCCTTTGCAGTTTTGTTTTTTCTCTTTGAATTAGTTAAGTGCCAAGGCTTACTTACTACCGAATCCCAAACTCCAAATCCTCTTGACTTTAGATATATTTCATATTTTCCCTCCATGAAAAATAATCTGTTCCATCAAATAAGGGAGATTCATTTGTGGAGATAGCCATTTGTCCACCCATTTCTTCATAATCTACCTTCTAGTGTTTAAATTGTACTGAAGGCACCTAGTCTGATACCAATTGTTGAAATGTACACTTGAAACTGAGAGGGGGGGGGGGTGAATCAGTGTCACAAAAATTTGGACAATTTTTCTCTTTTCATAAATTAATTTAACAACATATATTTATTTCAATTTATCAACCAATAAATAAAAGAAATATATTTTATTTATTTATTTAACTTGAATTTCATAAGATCAATCTTCATCTTCAAACAATTATGAGAGACCTGGCTTGTAGTTCTCAGATCCAACTGAGAAATGAGGAATCCAACCCTCATAACAAGTCCGAACTTGTTGATTTCAGATCCAACTGAGATGCGAGGAATACAATCCTCATACAAGACCCTGATTGTAAACAGGCACCAACCTAATAGAATGAACCTTCATTAAATCCATTATATATAAATATATATTGTTGGATTACTGAGATGGGGGGTGAATCAATAATAGAGCAATCTAATCCTTTTTCACCATAAAATTCAAGTGTAGCATTATCATCCAATAGTTGCAGAGTAAATAAACAATGAACAAATAAGCAATCACACACATACACAATACTCCAGTGTTTTACGTGTAAAGCCAAAGCAGGAGAAAACCACATAATGATTTTTCTTATATGTCTTTAAGAATTACATTCATTGGAAGCACAAACTTCCTTTGTTTTCCAACTGCAACTGGCAGGAGGCTCCAACCCCCTAGTTTCTCAAGCTACAACTGGAAGGAAGTTCCAAATCCCCAATTCTCTGGCTACAACCAGAAGGAGGCTACAACCCCCTATGTTCTCCGGCTACAACCGGAAGGTGGCTACAACCACATGTCCTTGCCCCGTCCAACTACCCTGACGTAGAAGTAGAATGATGGAACCACTGCCACACTATCACTATGAGATATACTACTGTAAACCTGTACCAATCAACTTGCACCAAAACACCTGTACCAATAACCTAAACCATGCATCAACCTATACCTCAACCTATAATCAAACTGTACCATAAACAAGTGCATAAACCATGTACCAACATGTACCAAACAACCTGTAGTCAACCTGTACCATGAACAAGTGCATCAACCATGCACCAACCTGTACCAAACAACCTGTAGTCAACCTATACCATAAACAAGTGCATTAACCATGCACCAACCTTCACCTCAACTTGTACCATGAACAAGTGCATCAACCATGCACCAAACCTGTACCATGAACAAGTGCATCAACCATGCATTGAACCTGTACAAATAACATGTCACAACAACCTGTCCAAACAACCTATCACAACAAATTTCCTCATCAATATTATCAACCAAATCAGATCTACTAACCAAGATCAATCACCAAGACAACTCTCAATGATGTGCATCAACCAAGCATAACACACCAACTCATAATCATCACCAAGATCAATATTTTCTTCTAATAATATACCAATACACGTATGCTACATCATCCATAAACCATGTGTCAACAATAATACTAAAAATTTCCTCCAACCATGTACCAAGTATGTACCAATCATGTATCAACTACTCATCAACTATGACTCATCAAGATGTACCAACTATTAGGACCACACAATGTACCTTTTTGCCTATACTTTTTGCCACTATTACACTCTTGATCACCTATATTTAGACTCATACTATTACTTCATCTGATCATTCCAAAGGTATACAACGTTCCTTCTCATTACTATACGTTTAATCTGTTTTGCATAATATTTTACATCACTTTCGTACCTAACCATTGATTAGACTGCAGACTAGCATTTGAAGCCTGTTGCTGAAACACAGAGCTGTTACACAGTCCAGGTCGCAGATGCTGAAACACAGAGCTGTTACATAGTCCAGGTCGCAGATGCTGAAACACAGAACTGTTACACAGTCCAGGTCGCAGATGCTGAAACACAGAACTGTTACACAGCCTGGACTCGGAGATGCTGAAACACAGAGCTGTTACACAGTCCGAGGTTGCAGGTGTTGAAACACAGAGTTGTTACACAGTCTGGAGTTGCAGATGCTGAAACAGAGAGCTGTTACACAGTCTAGAGCTGCAGATGCTGAAACACAGAGGAGACCGCCAGAACCAATGATGCTGAAACTCAAAGGAAGTCATTACAGTCAGCGGTCAACAAGCACCAACCGTTGCTCCTACATATGAAATCCGACACAGTCAAGAGCGCAATTCACGTGGCTGAAACAACCTATGAATTGCGATGCTGAAACAACATCGACAGCTACGAGAAGAAGCTGTTACTCCAGTCGTAAGAACAATATCTCATCCATCTCCTGTAATAGCATTTCTGTTGTGTGAGACTAGGACATCCTGCTTTGGTTTAGAAAGAAGATCCGACTAAAGATAGGACTCAGATACACATTGTAATTTTTGATATATTGTATCGAAGGGGTTCCCTCTTTAAATAAGGGGGAAATATTCATTCGAGGAGCCAAGTTTTATGTATTGAAAAGCTTCAGATGAGGGACGTAATTCATCTTTCAGACTGTAATATGATATTTTGATAGATGAATAAAAGACTGCTTTGAGTATCCTTCTCTAGCTTCTCGTTTCATGGGAATCTTGTAAGAAGGGAGGGCCCACCTTCTTCACAAGATTCACCCATTAGTTTAGAAGTGTGTTAGTACAATCTCTGTTTATGCTTTGGTTAACGTTTGTTTGCTGAAACACTGTTTTTAATGAATTCCGCTTTGCTGAAACACTACTGACTCTATCTTAGTTTATTGAATGAAATTCGTAATCCTTTTTATTAGCAATATTGTGTGATGATTCTATGAGGCTAGCTAGAGACTGGGTTAAAGGTTCTTGCTCAGACAGGAAGGGATCAGAACATCCTGTTCTCTGTAGATTTCATTTACTTCTGCAAGTGTGCTAGCTAGAGATTGGGTTAAGGGTTCCTGCTTAGAAAGGAAGGAATCAAAACATCCTGTCCTCTGTAGAATTCATTTACTTCTACAAGTGTGCTAGCCAGAGACTGGGTTAAAGGTTCCTGCTCAGACAGGAAGGGATCAGAACATCCTATTCTCTGTAGATTCCATTTACTTCTGCAAGCGTGCTATCTAGAGATTGGATTAAGGGTTCCTGCTCAGAAAGGAAGGAATCGAGATATCCTGTTCTCTGTAGATCTCCATTATTCCTGCAAGTGTGCTAGCTAGAGACTGGGTTAAGGGTCCCTTCTCAGAAAGGAAGGGATCAGACCATCTTGTTCTCTATAGATCTCAATTTCACAAGTGTGCTAATAAGAAATAGGGCTTAAGGTTCCTGCTTAGAAAGGAAGGAACTAGATGGCCTTGTTCTCTGCTAGATAGAGTTATCTTTTTCTGCATTACTGTTTTCATGAAAGAGTGTCAGTACTGAAGTCTCTGTTTGAGAGTAAGGGTCCTGTTCTCTGATTACAGAATAGTTGTTCTTTCCCATTGCAAGTATTATTTTAACGTAATCCAGGATTCTTAGATTAATCTTTAAGATCTGCAATAGGGAGGTTGCTTTTCTGTGATTTAAATCAGAACTTCAGTTCATTCAGGACAAGTGTGATTAATATGGTTTTATTTACTACAACCTTAAGTTGCTTTTGGAATTGAGCATATATAGTGCGTGGTTATCTTTGAAATAAAAAGACTTCCCTAGGTTGACAATTTATGTATCACTTGGTTGTTTGAATTAATTGAGCAATTATAGTGACCAACATTTTGGCGCCGTTGTCAGGGAAGATAGCTATAGATTTCAAAAGAACTTGTGTTTTCTTTTCTTTAGATAAAAAGAATGCATGAAATCTATAGCTATAAGGAAAAGGAAAAGGAGGAAGAAAGACTTACACTAACGAGATTTTATCAAAGTCTGAATCTACTGCTCAACGACCAAACCTTCAAAAACAGAATTCCCAACCTTCATTTCGAGCAATTTTTGGAACAGGGAAAGAAGTTTGGAGCCCCGAGACAGTCCAGAAGCCAGTAGGAGACATTGAGGACAGAGCAAGTGTAGCAGGGGAGCAGACAGAGGAAAATATGGATGAGCACAATGAAGAATTGCATCACAAAGAACAGGCAGGTCCTGAAGGAGAGGTAAAAGATGAAAATTCTTTCTCTACATTAGGATTTCCTATTATCGATCTCCCTAGAGGAGAAACCCCCATGAAAAATATTCCACTCTAAGCATTGCCTAATTTTCATGGTTTATCTTCAGAAGATCCTGATGAATTTCTGTTTGAGTTTGATATATTATGTAGAAGCTATGATTACGTTTCTAATGCTCAGAAACTAAAGTTATTTCCAGCAACACTAAAAGGGAATGCACTAAGATGGTTTATGAGTCTTGGAGGCCATGTAATCACAACATGGGACCAAATGAAACAAAAATTCCTGAACAAATACCAGGACTACTGCCGGATGAGAGAAAAGAGGGAGGAGCTATTTAAAATGATGCAGAAAGAGGACGAGAATCTAGAAGACTTTGTAGAAAGGCTACAATACAATCTACAAAGATCCAGTCATCCCAATGTAAGTAAGGATATTCTCAAGACTATTTTAATAAAAGGGGTAAGGGACGACTCTCTGGATATGCTGAATATGCTTGGGAAAGAGGACATATCCAAGGAATCATATGATGAAATTGTCAATTTATGCAAAAGATGTTCAAGGGGAGCTTCAAGAAACAGATTAAACATCAGGGACACCACATTTTCTAGAGTCCAAAAATCAGCCAGTGGGGGAGCAACAAGAGCCGAGATAGGTAATTTGCTTGAATATTTTAAAACTGAAATGTTAAGCTCTTTTTCCTCACAAATGGATACCCTGCAAATTAAGAAAAAGCAAGCAGAAGCAGAAGCAACCTTGTCTATATTTTGTTCCCAATGCAGAGATAAGCACCCAAGAAGAGAATGTCCACTGGACAAAAAGCCAATCTACACTATCTGTGACAAAGATCATGATACCCAAAATTGTCCATCTTTACCAGGGATCAAGGTAGCATTACAACCAACGGATGAAGAAGCTGAAGCTGTGTATATGATGACACAAAGGAGACAATGGCAACCGCGGGGACAAGGTATGAACTCTAACATGCCATTTAATCGTTGGAATAATTATTCTGCTTTCAATCAAATGAGTTACCCCCCCTTCAATCAAATGAAATACACTAATCAAATGAATTACCCATCCATGCAACAAACTTACCTACCCATGAAACAAACTTACCCACCCATGCAACAAACTTACCCACCCATGCAGCAAAATAACCCACCCTTTGTTGATCCCTCAATGTGGACCTCTTGGCCTCCACAACAACAACAACCATATCAGAATTAGTGGAATCAAAATTGGAGAGGACAACAACCTACCTTTCAAAATCAATTACCTCAACTCCCACAACCACTCTCCTTACCAGCAGTTACTCCTCCAAATAATCAAACGATGAGACCCCAGCTACCTGTACAACCTAACCCCAACCCGAATAATAAATCTATGCAGTGCATTGATATTTATAACCAGCCCACACTTTCCCTTCTCCCTACACAATGCAACGATATTCACCTTCGATCAGGGAGAATAGTGGAACCTACCATAGCTGATGTTACCTCTTCTGAAAAAGAGGAAACAAAAGAACATGATGTACCTGAAAAGGTACAATCATCCTCTAACAATGCTGCTGAAACAACAACACCACCATTTCCTGAGCGTCTAGCCTTAACTAAAATGCCTGAACCACCAGCCTTTAATCTTCTAAGGGAATTACAAAATTTATATGTTAAAATTCCTCTACTACAAGCACTCAGAGATGTACCAATCTATGCTAGGACAATGCGAGATATTTGTGTCAAAAAGCCTGGTAGGAAAACTAAGGATCCCCTTACAGTCCATGTTATGGGAGACCTGTCTGCATTAATGTCAGGTAAAACTCCCCCAGTCAAATATGGTGATCCTGGCCACCCTACTGTTACAGTACAAGTTGGAAAAACGATAATCCCTTGAGTCCTAGTAGACCTTGGTGCAACCATCAATATCATGACTTTAGAAACCTTACAACTGCTACAATTACAAGAAGAAGTCAGAGAAACCCCAACTATCCTAGAATTGGCTGATCGATCCACAATTAAACCAAAAGGAGTCATTGAAGACCTCAATATCTCTGTGGAATCCTAGAATTACCCAGTCAATTTTACAGTGTTGCAACCCAAAACAAAGTTAGGGGGCCACCCTCTAATTCTGGGTAGACCTTGGCTAGCCACAACAGATGCTTTTATCAGCTGTAGATCAGGGTCAATGACAATTTCAAATGGTTATGAAACAAAGCAGCTTACCCTCTATCCTCATGCCACACCCCTGCCTAATAATGATAATTTTGTATGGATAGATTTTGAGGATTAACCTACTCAACCTCTTTTGACTATCGGACAAGCTTTAAGCCTGAAAGACTCCATTGAGGATGAAATTATCAATAATTTTATTTGCGAGCCATCCTCTGTCACTCCAGAAATTCATAATCAATTAACTGCACTGTTGGAGTCTGATAATCAAGAAACTCTTAAATCGGGAAGCCCACCTCAAACACCTAAAACCATCTCCTCCAAAAGCATACTAGTCGAAATTGAACCTGGCAAAACATTAAATATAAACCCTCATTTGATAGATGTTGAAACACAACAGTTAATGAAGTTACTTCGAGAAAATAAAGAAGCATTCGCATGGGATTACATAGACATGAAAGGAATCTCTCCTGAATTATGTACTCATAGAATATATATTAAGGAAGATTGTCGGCCAATTTGCCAACCTCAGCGACGAATGAACCCGAACTTAAGAGAAATTCTCAAAGAAGAACTTCAAAAAATGCTCAACGCAGGGTTTATCTATCCCATATCAGACAGTGAATGGGTGTCCCCATTTGTAATAGTTCCTAAGAAGAATGGGAAATGGAGAGTATGTGTAGATTACAGAGCTTTAAATAAATCCACTCAGAAGGACCACTTTCCATTACCATTCATTGATCAAGTGTTAGATAATTTGTCAAGGAATAAATTCTTCTCATTTTTAGATGGTTTTAGTGGGTATAACCAGATTAAAATTGCACCTCAAGATCAACATAAAACCACCTTCACCAGCCCTTGGGGAACCTTTTCTTATAGAGTCCTTCCATTTGGACTATGTAATGCACCAACAACCTTCCAAAGGGCAGTTTTAGGAATTTTTTCTGATATGCTTAATGACTCTACGGAAATTTTTATGGATGACTTTACTCCTTATGGTGTTTCTTTTCAGGAAGCACTAGAAAACCTTGAGAAAGTACTTAAATGATGCATACAAGCCCAACTCTCCTTAAGTACAGAAAAGTGCCATATGATGATGAGTGAAGGAATAGTGCTTGGACATTTGATCTCATCTCAAGGAATTCAGGTAGACCCATCCAAAATACAAGTCATTAAGGATATTCCTACTCCCAAAACCCAAACAGAGGTAAGAATCTTTCTAGGACATGCTGGATACTACTGAAGATTTATTAATAATTTTTCCAAAATAGCTTCTCCCCTGTTTGTTTTACTGATGAAAAATGCTGAATTCAATTGGACTAATTTTTGTCAAGAAGCATTTAATACACTTAAACATCAGTTATCTACGGCTCCTATCCTTAGAGGACCTGATTGGACACTTCCCTTTCACATATCCTCAGATGCTTTAGACACTGCTATAGGAGCTGTCTTGGGACAGGAAGAAGATCATCTCCCTTATGCTATATATTTCATCAGCAATAATATGACCCCTATTGAACTCAATTATACAGTCACCGAGAAGGAATTCTTAGCAGTTATTTATGCAATTGATAAATTTAGACATTACATTACTGGCTATTCTACTTTTGTCCATACTGATCACTCAACTATCAAGTACTTAATGAATAAACCTATCACAAATGATAGAGTCACTAGATGGCTACTATTATTGCAAGAATTTGATATTACAATTGTAGATAGACCAGGAAAAAAGAATGTAGTTGCTGATTTCCTTTCTCGATTGACACCTGATGATGATACCCTAGTAGATGATTCCTTTCCTGATGAATATCTATTTGCAGTTTCTGCTCACTCACCTTGGTATGCAGATATTGCTAACTACTTGGTTGTAGGGAAGTTACCATCACACCTATCCTACCGAGAGAAGAAAAGTATTATTCATCAAAGTGCTCGGTACAGTTGGATAAGTGGGTACCTTTTCCATACAGGAGCTAATCAAGAGATTTGAAGGTGTATTAGAGAAGATGAGGTGTATGATATATTGAAATCTTGTCATGATGGCCCTTGTGGAGGGCATTTTGCGGATAAAAAAACAACATATAAAATTCTCAGGATGGGGTACTATTGGCCCTCACTCTTCAAAGATGCAAAGAAATATGTCAAGGCCTGTGATAGCTGCCAAAGAGTAGGCCAACCTAATCATAGAGATGAAATTCCATTAAACCCCCAGGTAGTACTTGAACCATTT
>ML785729.1:418309-455221 GCA_009831015.1 Picea engelmannii
ATATATATATATATATATATATATATATATATATATATATATTGAAAATATCATGCATTATTTTAAATTGTAACTCTAATTTGACGCTACATTAATTCATATATCTTGTAGGTATTCAAACAAAGGGTAAATTTGCATGCCTAGTTTGTGGTCCGAGGATAAAATCTCATAGTTCAAGGAGTTTAGGAAAGGAAGTGGTTGATAAGTATAGGCACTTTCTACCTAAGAACCATAGTTATTGAACTAAAGACAAAGAAAAATTCAATGGTAAAGAAGAAAATGGAAAAAAGCCACGAAGAATGACACCTCGCCTATGGAAGTTGGAATATATTAGAAATCGTCAAGGTACACAAATTATTTATGTATGACATATTATATAAATCTTTGGTTAATTTCATTTTGTCCTATTAATTAGTGTTAATTTCAATTTGTTGATGTTTCATGAATGTCGTTAAGGCACGAATGGGCTTCCATGAGGAATGAAAAGTTACCCAATGCAATTCAGTAGATTTCCATACTATGAGCACCTACAAATAGTTCATTTGTTTGATAAAATGTATATCAGGAAGAACTGACAAATAGAGAATTGGAAAGATCTGTTGTGATATCCAGGAAGCTAATCACGCATTGCAAAGTGTTATTATTAATTCTAACAAAGATGGTCGTGAACATAATATTAGTCTTCCTTGTTTATTGACAGAGCAACAGAGCAATATTGTAAAAGAAGTCATTCAAAAAATTAGGTTTCTGACGAGGTTTTCATCGAACATACAAAATATATAAACGAAAAAAGGTTATTTTGGTGGGGTTAAAAGACATGACTGACATACATTCATTAAGGTAATTAGTAGGTTATAATATATTTCCTTATTGGTACACATTTTTTGGAAACAAATAATAATTATTTGTTTTTTGTTACAATATGTTCTACCTTTATCTCTCCGAGATGACTTTGACAACAACATAAAACAAATTATTTATGTACTTGGAAAATACATGAGGTAAGTATTGTTTTATAAGGAAAATTTACTTCTTATGTTATTTGTAGCAGAACTTATTGACATATTATGTTTTATCTACAAATTTATGTATGCCTTGATATTATTTTATTGCATCGACATTTGTAGGTGGCTATCATCAAAAGAAATCCATAAATAAGATATAAGGTATTGGAAGAGAGAAATTCCCTGACTAATGTGTCAAATGCAAAAGTATCTACCTCCAACATTTTTCAATGCACAAGAACACTAACTCATACACCAAGTTGAGTAGATGGAATTATGTGGACTAGTACACATAAGGTCAATGTGGATGGTGGAGAGGTAGTTGAAGTAATTGAAGTCTTTTGTTAGACAAAGAGCACGTCCGTAGGGTTCTATGCTTGAGGGATATATGGTATATCAATGCATGGTGTATATTAGTCAATATCTACCTAAATTAGTATAAAATATGAATGTGCTTCACATTTGGCATCTCGACTCCATCAACAAATTTGAAGGGGAGGTCATATTGGGGAAAGGTAACATGAGGACTGTGAAAAGTAATTATTAGATGTTGACGTAGATTTAATATATTACACATTTATGGAATTATTCCTTTATTAACAATAGATAATTAATGATATTAAATTGTTATTTTATCATATATTTTCTCGAGAGGGATGCTTTACATTTATACATTGCAAACAACCTTGATTGGATGGAGCATTGGATAGAATATACTGAAGAATACTTCAAAAGGTTATCATGGGAAGGAGTGAGTAAGATGATTAAAACAACACATTGTCGTCGAGATCAATTTCCTAATATTACATCAAGGGAAGTTGATTTAGCCTTTGGTTTAAAAGATAAACAGGCAAGTAAAAAATTTTACCCACATTTTCCTAGTTATTTCCCATTTTTTCAATGTATTTGGTTTGTTTAATTTTTGAAATATATATTTACTAAGTCCTATATGAGGTTTATTAATTATAAATGTATTTTTTACTTGTTTTCCATGTTGCAGTTGAAACATCACAAGGCTATGTGGTGTAATGGTCATAAATGTTGTATCAAAATGTTGGATGATAAGATGAAAACCTCGGATTGTGAGATAACTGCAGTGTTTAAGGTCACCAACATTTTCTCTAGAAGTGATAGAAATCTGGAAGAAACTAAGAATAGGTACTATGATCATTTGGAGGATATAATTGAGTGTGATTTTAATTCCTTTAAAATAGTTTTGTTTGAGGTTAAATGGTATAGGCTATAGATGCATGAATGTGATCCTGAAAGAACTTTTATTGAGCATGATAATGGATTTACCATGGTTAATACAAGGTAATTTGAACTGGGTACAGAGCCTTATGTTCTTCCAAGTCAATGTGAGCAAGTATTTTACTCAGAGATACCTGGTAAAGAAGGTTGGTCATACATTGTTAGATATGATCCAAGAGGAAGACTAGTAAAGTATAATCATGTAGTTGAGGATGAATATAATAATGAGGAAGAATATCATGATTATATAGATCAAGAGCAGGTGGCTCATGTAGTCGATGTGTCAGATGAAGAATTTGAAGAAGTTGATCATCCAAATGTAGGAGATGACGATCTCATTGATGATATCGATAATTATATTAGTGAAAATGACATTGATGATGATGTTGATATCAATGAGCCTTTCACCAATATCGATTCTAAACCAGATCCTGATACAAATGTTGATATGGATGAAGAAGAAGATGATTGATATTTAATTGTTGAAAAGAAGAGGTATGTGTTTATGTCTTTTATATGATATTTATATGTTTTTATTTTGTATAATATAGTATATGATACCTGTTCTTTAGAATTTCAAATTAGGTAACATGGGGAAATTGAGAGTGATGTGAGGGGGGGGGGGGCATAATTAGAGCTTCCACCTTCACATGGTTTCCCCTGTTTAGTAGAGAATGAACTATTCTTGAAACCAAGAGGAGCTCTGTGCGACTGTTCCTAATCATACCAACAATGCAGGTATGTCCATCATCAATTCATCATGTAAAACATAAACCCTAATTTAGTGGAGTCATCGACTTGTTCCCAGTGAATGGATGATTTTTTTTTGACATGGAATGAGACAACACATGTACGTTCTGAAATTTCTTCCTTCACTTGATGTGGTCCTAGTCATTCCTAGCCTTGAATTGAAAGTTACCCCTAGTCTTAGTCATCACCCTTCATGACACTTGTCACCCAATGATCATTAGATCACAAGGTTGGAGGCATATGGGCATTGGGATGATGAGGATTAATAACCCTACAATAACAAGAGACATTAATTGAACTTTGACTAGATTGAAAGGTGTTATTGGATAAATCTGTAAGTGCAGACACAAACCAATCTCCCTAGATCCACCTGGATCTAGAACAAAGCAAGACAGAACATGACTCTTTCCCTAGATTCTAACCATTGAATTGAATAGGAGGCAATAACAAAGTACATACCTTATGATCGCTTCCTTTAGTCTTTGTTTCTCCCGCTTAGCTCCAGTGCTCTCGTACAGTCAAGACCAAAACAATACAAACCAACCAAAGTGAAGAAAGCACAATCTATTCAACAGTCAATCTATGTATATGATCAAGGAGTTATACAATAAAGTAGACTTAGCTTTATGGGAAAGGGACATATTACTATATCATATTAATGGAAAGTAAATATTACAACTTGAGACTTGATGTTGCAAACTTCCTTTCGATGGCCCTTGGCTCCGACACACACACTTTCTCACTTGCATGAAGAAGATCAACTCCTTTGGATGAAACTTGCTGGAGTATCCTAGCTGCTGTAACATCAGTCCTTCACACAATTCCTTCACCAATTCTCCAATGAATCTTGCTTAACCTTTTCCATGAGAATTCCCTCAATATATAGGAGAGAATGAATTAGTTACTTGGATAAGAATGATCCCAAAATATCAGGGAATCCAGTACTAGGATAACCATTCGAATGCCATCTCATCCTTCTAGAAGATTCCCTTCTAGAAGCATCGAGAATTCATCTTTTTCCTTTCTTTAGAAAGAGTTCACACCCTAGCAGTTCAACGTAGTGCGAACTTCTCGCACCCTAGCTTAAGGCAGCCTGTGAGAATCATGCATTCTCACAGGAAAATATACTAGTAGCCTATGAATAGTCTTCAAAAATGAGTTTTCTGGAAGAGATGAAAATAACTTTTTCTCAGGAGAAAGTTCTTATGAAGAGCCCGAGTACACCATCATCAAAACATCATCATGATGACCAAAATTATGGGTAACAGAATGCCCCCCAAAGTATGAGGTTGGAACCAGTGACATCCGATAGACTTTGTAAGCTACATGTGTGTGTCGAGAACTAGGAGCACACCTAATCGGAAATCTGTGAACAACCAAGCATCTGCAAAATATCATATATATCAATTCTGAGGTAGGCATTCCCATACTCAGATCACAAACTGATGACATTATAGACATGGGTCATGTCCACCAATCATACACTATGGATCCATGCCGTCAAAATATAACATAGCCACCAGAATACACTGTGGATCTATGCGAGAAATTTCAAATCAAGACGACATAGCCACGAGACATACACAGTGGATCTATGTGTCGCAAATTATACATACTCCATCAGAACCTGGATCACAAAGATTATATCCAGGGTCTTCAATCTCGTCGCCCAAAGTATGAATCTAACCATGTGATTACATGTGTTGAAGTCAAACATGGTAGAAACCACTTGATTACCAGTCATTCCAAGAGGTCTTCACTGGAAGGAAGAAACACACTCTGGAAGGACACCATGTCGAGGGTCGTGACAGGAGTAAAGAGATCAGACTCTAACAACCCTATCGAAGAGATCACCATGTCAACTACTGGATCTAAGTCATCAGAAGTTGACGCCATGGGCGACAATGCCACATAATTGACCTGTGGCAGGGGTGATACTGTCTACATACAAGAACCATTCAGGGAGGTAATCCAGGCGGGGTCAATGAATGAAAGTTGATCAACAGTCACAAATCCTCCATCGTGAGGGAAAGATATCACACGAAAAAGAGTAGACACAATAGCTTTCATGGCATAGACATAATCTTGCCCAAGGATTAAAGCAAAATCCAAGGGGTCTTGGACTACCATGATGTCAATAAAGACATTTTTCCCTCCCAAAGTTACAGGAAACTGAGGAAGGGTCCCTAAAGGTTGACTAGTTCTTCTATTAAAAGCTAATAGATTCTATGTAACCGACGCAAGTGGAGGACAACCCAAAGATTGCCAAGCAAAAGAGGACAAAATACTAATAAATGAACCTTCATCTATCAGCATCTGAGGAACGTCCCGACCAAAAACCTTCACTATAATCTGGAAAGGAATGTGAGAGGGAAGACGAGGTCCATTTATCACACCCCAATCAAAACGGATGTCCTCATTACTTGGAGGGGGCTCCACGGGAGAAGGAGGAATACCCCCTGACACGACAGAGTATGTATCAACGAGAAAAACATGGGCAGTATCAGGTTTACTCTCTAGTGGGAGAGTAGGATTGACCAATGAAGAGATCAGATCAACCACTTGGGGTTCATTCTCCAGGGGGAGAATGGGGTTGACTGAGGATTGGATCGGATCAACCACTTGGTCTAGTGGTGCATCCAAAGATGTGACCATATTGACCACTTGATCAACCGAAATGACTGATAGGGGAACCAGATTGATCATTCCATCAACTATAGGTGGGTTGAGAGAAAGCTTGCGATAAACAGCTGGAAGTTGAGGTTGTGAAACAGTCATGTCTTCCAGGAATTTCGAGGATTCTTCCATAGGAGGACAAATATGATTTAGATGACTCCGTTTGCATAACATACACGGGAACTTGGCTCTACTTTTCTTCTTCCCAACTATATCGTGACTAGTCGACGGGAAGTCACTAGCATGTTGTTCAGAGGCTGACGACATGGGTTGGTGAGGATGTGTCGACCATGCTTCTATAACCTTGGGTAGACTAGGGAAATCCTTAAGAATATGGCTACCCTTTCAAATTCTGCAAGGGTACTTGAGCTTACGCGTTGTTTGGGTGATCTTGACATCATCAACACTCCCATCACGATTAACAGTAACTGGTTGTTTTCCAACATGTTTGACAATGGTTGGAGGTTTTGACCCTTGTTTATCTTTCTTCTTCTTAATCTTCCTTTTCTTGTTCTTCTTATTCACTAGGTTACTAGCTTCAGAACTTTCACCCGACGAAGAAGATGAAACGAAAGGCGACATTGCAAGTGAAGAAGGAGAAGAAGACCTTACCGGTGAAGAAGGTGAAGGATCAACATGAGGTTGATGCTCTTGGGGGGAAGTTCTTGTGACTGAAGCACTAACTGCATTCGAGATTACCTGAGTGGAAAACAACCATATCGGTAATCCAATCTTGAGACCTGGAAGTCTCAAAATAGCAATATGAGGAAGACCAATGTTTCCATAAGAAGGAAAAATAAAAGGTTCCCCTAGAGCACAGGGGTTCCTTCATTTCGGGAACTGACGCCATTAAATAAATACAACCTAGAGTCTGCTAGGGAAAACAAACAGCACACGCTAAAAATCTAGGAAGCAAGCAAACAAACAAAACCTTCTCACAATGAGCACACTAGTTGGTGATGAAATCCAACGTCGTGGGAACAAAGTAAGAAGGGGCTGAGATAGAGCGGGTGGAAAAGTTACGTTGACAACCTACTTAACAGACTTACACCCTGGTGCAAGATCCCACACATAATCATGGGTATACCCTCCAAGGAGCCCGAGTGAGTTTGGCCAACGTCGATTCCAGGTACCGTGAAGACTTGCCCCTCCACAGTCACCTCGAGTAAAGAACCTAGAAAGATAGGCCACTAAGGTTACCACCAACAACAATATAGCCTGGGGGGACGGTTGACAGTCCGATCCACATGTAAGGGCAGGGTATCTAGCCCGAAATCAACTCAAAAGGCTTCCACTCATCATTGTGGGTATACCTCCGAGTGACCCCCGTAATACGTGCAATCTCTACACCAAGACCAACAAAGAAGGGTGATTAACTCTGCTAGTCTCAATGCGACCTCGTGATTGACCCTTGTATTAGAAGGGCTTCCCAGGACAAAATGTAATAAGTGGATTTAAACGCTCCCTAACTCAAGATTCTATGTTTGTTTGCAACTTTGGAAAGTTATCTTTCACACCTATTCCAAAGCCCTATGACTAATCTAATGTAGGTTTGCTACCAGAAAAGATAAAAATGTCTAATCAATTTTTATAAGCACTTTATTTTATGGCTGTTGTTACTCAAAAGGAAGATGGCGTGGACAATATGGTGTTTTGACCGACTCGAAAATTATGCAAAGATATGAAGATGCAATTTTTTATTTCGATGAAAGCTATGCTACGAGAAGGAGAACATTTATCATTCCCATATGCATGATGTCCCAAAATATATTAAACTCATCAATATCAAGATTCTCAAGAAATGAGAAAAAGGTACTAAACACCAATGCACGATTCATGCCCCCCCCGGCCATGAGGGGGAAATTTTTTCATAATTTAAGATCAAAAAATGCAAAGAATCAGGCAATTTCGCTACTTCAAATGCAATAATTCCCCCAATCTAATATAAAGCAAGAAATTAAATCTTTTTGTTTCAAAATTTTCATTAAAATCAATAATGAACTTTGTTAAAACAAAGAAACCCAAACTAGTCTTTTCAATTGCATAAGAAAAATGATCTTTCAAACAATAAGAAAATGAGAAAAGACCAAACAACTCAACTTTCAACCAATCACTGGTTATTAACTAATCAAACATGCTTAGATTCTCAAATCAAGGAGAATGGTTTTACCAAGAAAAGTCAAGAAACGAAAGTCAAGACGAAAAAAATGACAAGAAGAGCCTTGCAATCCTAAGACTGTTCATACATGCAAATGAAGACAAGAAAGACACCAATCAATGGTCCAAGAAACTTTTATGAGGAAATCAAACTGATCTGGGCAGTTAAAAATGCCAAAACTCAAATCCAAAGTTTTGAAAAATTGAGTTCGCAGGCAGGCAATATTACACAGTGCGAGAATCATTGATTCTCGCAGATGACCCTTGAGCAAGGTGCGAGAACCTCACACTGAAACATAAAGGCAGAGTGCGAACTCTACCTATTCTTGCAGGCTGCAATGAAATACAGTGCGAGAATGCCTGAACATAGTCAAAATTTTGAAAAATGAAGCAAAATTGAAAAAGGACTTTGGACCCAGAGGGTCTATCAGGTGAAGACTCAGAAATTTATAGGACATGAGAAAAGTAAACCCAGAGAAAATGGCCACAGAAAAACACCAAAAGCCACAAATAAAATGGGATTGTTCCCCAGTGGAGTCGCCAATTTTGTTATTGGATAAATTCGTAAGTGCGGACACAAACCGATCTCCCTAGATCCACCTGGATCTAGAACAAAGCAAGACAGAACATGACCCTTTCCCTAGATTCTAACCATTGAATTAAATAGGAGGCAAGAACAAAGAACATACCTTATTATCGCTTCCTTTGGTCTTTGTTGCTCCGGTTTCACTCTAGTGCTCTCGTGCAGCCAAGACCAAGACAACACAAACCAACCAAAGTAAAGAAAGAACAATCTATTCAACAGTCAATCTATGTATATGATCAAGGAGTTATACAATAAAGTGGAAATAACTTTATGGGAAAGGGACATATTACTGTATCATATTTATGGAAAGTAAATATTACAACCTGAGCCTTGATGTCGCAAACTTCCTTTCGATGGCCCTTGGCTCCGACACACACACTTGCTCACTTGCATGAAGAAGATCAACTCCTTTGGATGAACTTGTTGGAGTCTCCAAGCAACTGTAGCATCAGTCCTTCACACAATTCTTTCACCAATTCTCCAATGAATCTTGCTTAACCTTTTCCATGAGAATTCCCTCAATATATAGGAGAGAATGAATTAGTTACTTGGATAAGAATGATCCCAAAATATCAGGGAATCTAATACTAGGATAACCATTCGAATGACATCTCATCCTTCTAGAAGATTCCCTTCTAGAAGCATCGAGAATTAATCTTTTTCCTTGCTTTAGAAAGAATTCGCACCCTAGCAGTTCAACACAGTGCGAACTTCTCACACCCTGGCTTAAGGCAGCCTACGAGAATCATTCATTCTCGCAGGCAAATATACTAGCAGCCTAGGAACAGTCTTAAAAAATGAGTTTTCTGGAAGAGATGAAAATAATTTTTTCTCAGGAGAAAGTTCTTATGAAGACCCTGAGTACACCATCATCAATACATCATCATGATGACCAAAATTATGGGTAACAAAAGGTGTTTGCAATTGAAAATACTAACAACCCAAAAACTAAAAGAGATCAATATATAGACTGTCAATGAGAGGTGATATGGTTGTGGTGTGTAGGAAGAGGCCTAGCACCTTCAGAATTATCATTCTCCAAATATCTTATACACATTTTACAAGTAAATTGTACTAGGACTAGACATGGGCAATAGTGACTTGTGAATGGGGCCAACGTTGAAATGTTTTCAAACTATTTTTTGTATGCATTGAAATTTGACATGGATATACTATTCGCATGCCTTAACGATATGGGAGGGTTTCTCGACTCACATTTGACTCACACACCCACTTTCTGCCATCATCAATTCATCAGGTAAACCAAAAACCCTAATTTAGTGGAGTCATCGATTTGTTGGGTTTTAGTGTTCCCAATGAATGGATGTACTGTTGTTGACATGGAATGGGACAACACATGTACATTCTTAATTTTCTTCCTTCACTTGATGTGGGCCTGGTCATTCCTAGCCTTGAATTGAAAGTTACCCCTAGTCTTAGTCATCACCCTTCATGACACTTGTTTCCCAACAATATTTAGATCACAAGGTTGGAGGCATATGGGCATTGGGATCATGAGGCTTTATAACCCTATAGTAACAAGAGACATTTATTGAACTTTGACTAGATTGAAAGGTGCGTGCAATTGAAAATACTAACAACCCAAAACTAAAAGGGATCAATACACAGACTGTTAATGAGAGGTGATCTAGCCATGGTGTGTAGGAAGAGGCACAACACCTTCAAAATTATCATTATCCAAATATCTTATACAAATTTTACAAGGAAATTGTACTAGGACTAGACACGAGCAACAATGACCTATGAATGGGGCCAATGTTGAAATTTTTTCAAATTGTTTCTGTATGCATTGAAATTTGTCATGGATAGACTATTCACATGCCTTAATGATATGGGAGGGCTTATGGACTCAAATTTGACTCACACACCCACTTTCTGCCATCATCAATTCATCATGTAAACCATAAACCCTAATTTAGTGGAGTCATCGATTTGTCGGGTTTTAGTGTTCCCAGTGAATGGATGCATTGTTTTTGACATGGAATGGGAAAACACATGTACTTTCTTAATTTTCATCCTTCACTTGATGTGGGCCTGGTCATTACTAGCCTTGAATTGAAAGTTTCCCCTAGTCTTAGTCATCACCCTTCATGACACTGGTTACCCAATGATCATTAGATCACAAGGTTGGAGGAATATGGGCATTACGATCATGAGGCTTTATAACCCTACAATAACAAGAGACATTAATTGAACTTTGACTATATTGAAAGGTGCGTGCAATTGAAAATACTAAAAACCCAAAACTAAAATGGATCAATACATAGACTGTCAATGAGAGGTGATCTGGCCATGGTGTGTAGGAAGAGGCCCAACACGTTCAAAATTATCATTCTCCAAATATCTTATACAAATTTTACAAGGAAATTGTACTAGGACTAGACATGGGCAACAATAACCCATGAATAGGGCCAAGGTTAAAAGTTTTTCAAACTATTTCTGTATGCATTGAAATTTGACATGGATAGACTATTAACATGCCTTAACAATATGGGAGGGTTTTTGGACTCAAATTTGACTCACACACCCACTTTCTGCCATAATCAATTCATCATGTAAACCATAAACCCTAATTTAGTGGAGTCGTCAATTTGTCAGGTTTTAGTGTTCCCAGTGAATGGATGCGTTGTTGTTGACATGGAATAGGACAACACATGTACCTTCTTAATTTTCTTCCTTCACTTGATGTGGGCCTGGTCATTCGTAGCCTTGAATTGAAAGTTTCCCCTATTCTTAGTCATCACCCTTCATGATACTTGTCACCCAACGATCATTATATCACAAGGTTGGAGGTATATGGGAATTGGGATCATGAGGCTTTATAACCGTAAAATAACAAGATACATTAATTGAACTTTCACTAGATTGAAAGGTGCGTGCAATTGAAAATAATAACAAACCAAAACTAAAAGGGATCAATACATAGAATGTCAATGAGAGGTGATCTGGCCGAGGTGTGTAGGAAGAGGCCTAGCACCTTCAGAATTATCATTCTCCAAATATCTTATACAAATTTTACAAGGAAATTGTACTAGGACTAGACATGGGCAACATTGACCTGTGAATGGGGCCAACGTTGAAATTTTTTCAAATTGTTTCTATATGCATTGAAATTTGACATGGATAGACTATTTGCATGCCTTAACGATATGGGAGGGTTTCTGGACTAAAATTTGACCCACACACCCACTTTTTTCCATCATCAATTGATCATGTAAACCATAAACCCTAATTTAGTGGAGTCGTCGATTTGTCGGGTTTTAGTGTTCCCAGTGAATGGATGCATTGTTGTTGACATGGAATGGGACAACATATGTACTTTATTAATTTTCTTCCTTCACTTGATGTGGGCCTGGTCATTCCTAGCCTTGAATTGAAAGTTGCCCCTAGTCTTAGTCATCACCCTTGAAAGTGAAGTTACCCCTAATCTAATCAACTACCACACAATCAAGTGAATAACAATTAAGTGAATAAAATTTACCCTATTGCAGTGACATGCAAAAGTGAAGAGGGGAAAAAGAGAAATTATACATGCACTTACCATCTTAAAGGTGCCATGTTTTTGAAGATAAAATAGTGTTGATGATCATTTGAAATGTTGTTTTTGGGAAATACTCACTAGAATCATCTTCATCATTAGTAGAAGGATGATTAGGATGATTTTATTGATAAAAATAATATTGACATTTTGAGTGATGTGGTGCATAATGTGCATCCAATTTTTTTTACATAACAATTACAATAAGATAAGCATATTCCCCATTATAATAATATGTGTTTTTTTTACAATAAGATAAGATAAGCATTATTCCCCATTAATATAAGCATATTCCCCATTATTACAATTAAAATAATCTATTTTTTTTTACCAAAACAAATTATTTTTCTTCATTGCTACCATCATCACCCTTTCCATTAACATATTCCCTATTATAATTAGATTCATTGTTTCCTTCAATTTTATCTTTATCATTATGTCAATCGCCATTAATGAATCCTTAATGGATCCAATTTTGACCAACATAATGACGAGGATAAGAATGACACTCTCTAGTTGATGTGCATCATGTGCACCATAAGTTGTTTTTACAAAAGACTTGGTAATGAGGATGAAGAGGTATATTGTATATAGGGTTACAAAGGTTAGGTGTTATAATGGTTATTGTGTTTTTGAAATGTAGATTAGTAGGGGGTGATTGTGTTGATGGTCAAGGGGTTAAGGGTCACATGATATTAAAGGATTAGCATTCTTGAGGTCATAGTGTCAAAGGGAAAAGTTAGCATGTTTGTGGTCATAGTGCATTAAATGATTTGTGGGTTAACCATGGTAAATATGGTAAATGATTGTTAGAATGAGCCTGCCCATTCATGCATGCGACCATTGCTGCGCACAACCATAGTTGGGAGTCATAGTGTGTTAGGAGGAGCCTTCCCATTGTTGTCATCGATTTGGAGATCACTGTGCACTCGACCAAGGAGATCACTGTGCAAGGAGGAGATACAGGGAGGGCACATTGTGCAGGGCAAACGGAGGGCACACTGTGCAGGGAGGAGAGGGCACATGGAGGGCACATAGAGGGCACTAAGTCGGGGGCACACATAGGAGATACACTATGAGGGCACACAGAGGGCACACACGAGGGAACATAGAATGGTGAGTACCTCTATTCCCTTATATTGTTGTGTCTTTCATTTATGGTTTAGCACAAGATTTTAAATTTTCCATGAGTTTATTCTACTACAAATGAGATACATATCACAATACATGGAAAATATGGAGCAACAACCCCCTTTCTCATGGTGTCCAACCTGTAGATGAAGATATTTGTGTCCCAAAATTTATGAGCAATGACCTCAGTAAATGATGAATGTGTTGTAGATGACAATGCCTTGTTCTTCCTTCCCATATGATACAAATCCACCCCACAACAACAACAAATTGAATCCCCATCTATGAGACGAACTCCTCAACAAATGACAAACTTCCACTCTGAAAATTGACCCCCAAAGATAGAGTATGACCTTTGTTAAGAAGCTCGACTCCCTTCAACAATAATTTGTTTCCCCTTGGCCTAAATTGTCCAACTCTTATGGGATTATAAACCAACAAGTGTGGGGTGTGCCCATATGTGAGTAAATCACCCCCACAAATGAAAATACGATTCATGTAGCCACATATTTTCTAATAGGGTATGAACTCGACCCTTGTGGAGGAAAAACACCCCAAACTCTCTAACTCATCCCCCGCAAATCTAGAAATCGACCTCCTCAATATTCAACATATTCCTACAACAAAAAATCACCCTCCATTGAAATAACTCGATCCACATGGTGTGAGTGGGATGATTGGGCATGAGAGGGGCTAGGTGGCTCCTTTTTCATGTTAGAGTAGGTCCCACCCCAAAATTTCTAGTAGCTGTTGTAAATTCACCATTTCCATTTGAATCTTTTGCACTTGCATTTTGATCCACAAGAATAGGCTTGCACAAATTAGTGTGTTGTCACACCACAAGAAGGTTCATGAAGGCTCTATCTTATTAAATATGACTTCATTAAGTTTCCTTAATAGAATAAAGAACCTCATCTTGAAATTTTTTCCAGCAAAATGGAACTCTATATCCCAAGGAAGACAATTTCCAAATAGGGTTCTCTTCCATGTTATAACCCTAATTTTCACCAAACATACATACCTAGTAGTAGGCCATCTTACTTACTATTTTTTCCAAGCCAATACTGAATAACTTTTTTTAAAAGACAAATTTTTGAAGATGTGCGCTCCCTGCACCATTACTGCCCACATATGTACTCTAGCTGCACCACTACTTCCTGTGTACGTACGCTAGCTGGACCATTACAACGTGCGTATACCCACAAAAGTTGAAAAAATTAAAAATTTGCAAGGGAATACAAACTTTTGGGTAGTTTCCAAATCAATTGACCTCCCATATCCCATCACCCAACCGAATAACTATATTTTTCGCATATAAAAGAAGGTGTTAAGGTCCATTCTAAGGAGAAGCATGAAAGCAGTGAAACTCTGCCCATTTCCTAATTCCCCCCTTGCCCCAAGAATTTGCAGCCGCTTTGTGAGTTTGAGCAAGAATTCCCCATTCTTTCCCTTTTTCCTCATCCATGAAGTGTGAGAGAAGAAGGATATGTGGAAGCAATTGGATCTTGGTGAAGAGGAGCCCAGGACCGGGTTCAAGGAGCAGTCGTCGATCTCATTTTTTAAGTGAAATTATGAGGTTAGTATAAATAAATAATTTTACCATCCCGCCATATGATGTGTTTTATCTCTATGCATGATTTACATTTTTGTTATGATATCTGACCCATTAATCCATATATAGAATGCTTGTTCACAGTTTCTTGTTTGTCTTTTGGTGAATGCGGGTCAACCTAGGGAGGAGATTTGCAGTTGAGAAGCGATTGAATGCATTGGGATCGACACCAGACACAGAGTTCAAGGTAAGACTACCATATCCCTATACTTTGTACTTTTAATATGAATGTGGGGTGTTGTCGGGATAGTGGTTAAGAGTAGGAGACTTTAGACGGTTATCTCTTCCTACACTTTATAACCCTAGTGTAGTTCGTAGGGGGGTTTTCCCACTATAGAATAATTGGTTACCGTACTAGGGACCTCTATGGTTTTTAGGGGATTTCTATTTTTGGGTATTTTTGATTGCTTTATTTACTATTTTTTGAGTTTCAGTAAGTTTTTGTGTCTTTAAGGGATTCTATTCTTCCATACTAGTACTCCCTGCCTATGCTTGATTGTTAATTTTTCTTTTTTAGAGGAGTCACAGAGGTGTACGTGGCCTGTAGTGGGTCTGCCCGCATACATACACACCCTATCTTTGGACAACCCGTGTACATACACAGGCTGTTGAAGTATCAATTGTGTGCATGTGTCAAGAAAATATTTTTAAATAAGAGGTAGTCATCCTCTTCCTCATGAAACCATTTTTCTCAGGGGTTTTCTTGATTTAGCCTTGGTCTCTGCTTCTTACAGTCTTTGGCCTAGGTATGATAGTAGTTAGCTTTTTCTTTATCAATATTTCTTATGTTTTCTTGATTAGGGTTTGAGACAAGTTTTGTGAGTTTTTCTGATTAACTTGTTTAGTATTGTCAGTAACTGATCTGGATTATTTTCGGCACGAAATGAGAGTGGAGATATAAAACATAAATATTTAGAGATATTGCAAGAGAGACAACAATATAATAGAGATAAAGGGGAAATAAAGCAAGAGTCATAGATATACAATAATACAAGATTTCTATTAACGAAATGAATGTACAGAGACTGTAAAATACAGAGTGAAAGACTCACTAGAATGGTGGTAGCTTATCTCTGAGAAGAGATGTGATGGCTACTCGCATCCGTGAGAAGATGATTATTACAATGAGGCTCTAAGGGCCTTTTTAACATAAGTAAAATCCAAAACCCTAACCTCGGAAGATGAAAAGCCAAAAGGTTTGTGGGCCCTGATGGGGGTAGTTGATACGTCAACTTCCTAGGGGCGTAACTTTTGCATACGATCTCCATTTGGGGTGCTCAATAGCTCATTGGAAAGATCTATCAGAGAAATACAACTTTTGGGTGAGAAACATTGATCTACGGTCCATGTTGCTCCCCATTTTCTCAAAAAACATCGTTTAGGGCCTCAAAATGGCCCCGGAAGTTAAAAACTACTAAAAATAGTAAATTACCAAAATTGCCAAAAATATGTTTTGGGCCAGTTGGAGAAGGTGGGTGGCCACCAATATCCACCTAGATCAATCCTCCCTCCTTAGGAAGCAATGGTCTCCATTGCATTGAGTTCCTAGGGGAGAGGGGAAAGCGATTGTTGAATATTAATCTTGGTGATTTGCTTGCCTTGCTGGAGATGTTGCGTTGCTTAGCTTGTTGAAGGCTATCACGAACCTTTGACTAAAAGGTTTGGAACTTTTTAACCAGTCTGGCTATTTTAGATGACTGTGTGTAGAAGGAATCTTCGTGCTTTGCTGCAACCTTGTTGACTTGCTTCTGTTGGATAGAAGGTGCTTGGGCCGAAGCTGTGGTGGTTGCAGTATCCTTCTGTTCACTCTTTGAACATATTGTGGAGAAGATGAATTTTGTAGTATGAGATACTACCTTGCGGCACTGTTTAGGTGGGGAAGTAGTTGGAACTACCTCTGGTATCCGGTAGAGATGACCCCCCAGAGTGATAATGGCACTACGGGGTCGAGACTCATAGATAGCATGGAGTTTCCACATATATGGTTGGCCCAAGAGAACATCATAGACATCCAGTGGGGAAACATCACATAATACCTCATCCTTGAAGGGTTGGATGTCATATGACAATCGACACTGCTGGCTGACATGAAGATCTCATCCTTGGTGAAGCCATTGGATGCTGTATGGTTGCAGGTGTGGTGTTGTTGACAATCCCAATTGTTTGATGACCTCTGCTGAGATGAGGTTCTTCTATCTTCCGCTATCAACAATAAAATGCAGCGGGGTCCCCTTCACCCACATTTGTGAATGAAAAATTCTCTCCCTCTCTTCTAGATCTGTTGGTTCTTCTGGTTGAATTGTTGCGGTCGCGACAATAGCAGTGGGGTTTGCGTCAATGATCTATCTTTTACCAGTATTTTTAGAATCAGATTCTGAATCAGGGTTTAGCTCCTTGTCTTTGATCTCGGCCACCAATGATTTTTTTGAGCGACATTCATTGGTGTTGTGCCAGGGGATTTTGTGGAAATCACACCATTTTCTGGTGTCCTTCTTTGTCTTCCCGTGACCCTTCTTTTCCTATGGCTTGGACTGGTTTTCGGGAGACTGTTTGTTAGGGTTGTCTTTGTCATACTTTGGTTGTTGCGGATTTGCAGACTTGAACTCCTGTATGTTCTGGTGCTTAAATTTCTGCTCAATTTTAACAACATATCGATAGGCAACACCGAGTGATGAGATGTCTAGAAAATCCATTTCAGTTTGGATGTATCTGTGTAGAGCTCCATGATATTTCAGAACCAAATTTCGTTCAGAGTCTTTGATACCCAGCTTGGTGCACAAGGTATGAAAGGTATCAGTGAACTCCGGAACTGCTTGGCCCCTCTCTTGCCACAGTGTGGTCCATCTCATGTATTGGTCCTCATAGTTTCCAACAGGGTAATACTGTTCCTTTGCCACATCCACAAAAAAATCCCAAGTGGGATTGGCCCCATATATTCCAAACTCCTCCGTGGAACTCTGCTCCCAGTAAGTTTCCCACCAATGTTTGACATGGGTGAGAGCCTTAAGGAGTGCAAAGGTGATCTTTTCCTTGTCGGAAAAATTATGAACAAAGAAATAACCTTCTAGCAGATTTAACCATTTATCTAGGGCATCTGCATCTATTTGACCTTCAAATACGGGAGTATCAAAATTAACCTGTACCTTGAAAGGCGAGGTGCCTCCAAAGTGGTCGCTTGATGAAGATATGCCTGATGCTATCGGGAGGCATTGAAGGATGTGGGAAAAATTCTCCATCATTTCGTCCCTCTGTCACGTGAGAGCTTGCTCAAGTAATAGACTGATAGGATTGTCTGCTCCATCGTTTTTCTTTTCTTCCGCTATTGAGAGTTTCTTGGGTATGCGAGAGCGATTATCCTCAAGAGATACAAGCTCGAGACCCAACTTGCTATACTCAGACCTCGTCGGGAACATGCACTGAAAACGATCAAGAGCAGCCTGCTCTGATACCACTGATCTAGATTATTTTCGGCAGGAAATGAGACCGGAGATATAACACATAAATATTTAGAGATATTGCAAGAGAGACAAAAATATAACATAGATATAGTGGAAATAAAGCAAGAGTCACAAATATACAGTAATACACGATTTCTATTAACGAAATAAATGTACAGAGACTGTAAAATACAGAGTGAAAGATTCGCTAGAATGGTGGTAGCTTATCTCTGAGAAGAGATGTGATGGCTACTCGCATCCATGAGAAGATGATTATTACAATGAGGCTCTAAGGGCCTTTTTAACATAATTAAAATCCAAAACCCTAACCCCGGAATATGAAAATCCAAAAGGTTTGTAGGCCCCGATGGGGTTAGTTGATATGTCAACTTCCCAGGGGCGTAAATTTTGCATATGATCTTCGTTTGGGGCACTCAATAGCTCGTTGGAAAGATCTATATGAGAACTACAACTTTTGGGTGAGAAACATGGATCTATGATCCATGTTGCTCCCCATTTTCTTAAAAAACATCGTTTAGGGCCTCAAAATGGCCCCGGAAGTTAAAAACTACTAAAAATAGTAAATTACCAAAATTGCCAAAAACATGTTTTAGGCCAGTTGGAGAAGGTGGGTGGCCACCGATATCCACCTGGATCAGTAACTCTCTCCGAGCTGTAGTAGACCAGAAGTTGGTTTTTGGTCTCGTCTTGTCTTCACTTTTCCTTTTTTACTTGCTTTAGAAGAAAAGAAAAGAATTCATTTTCAAATTTCTTATTTTGGAGCATAAAAAAAAAGAAGTTTTCAGTTTCTTGTTTGGTTAAGTAGTTAGGTTAGTTATTTTTTCAGGAAGAAGAGTGATTTCTTAAGTTCTTTACTGAATACTTAGGACTTTAAGTAGATCATAGTCGAGCGAAATTCAGTTTTGAGTTTTTCTTTTAAAATATCTTAGAGAGAAAAGTTAGTTAAAGAGTGTTCAATTTGCAAATATTTTTTTATTGAAGAAGTAATTTTGTTTCGAGCATTTGTTCTTCTCTTTCATATCTTAACAAACACCATCAGTTTCATTTCCATTCCTTTGAATTAAGATAAACGACTTAAAATTAATGCTTAATTAAAATTAATCAGACTTTGTGTTTTTAGGGTCCAATTAAATAGATTAGGCTAGAGCCTCTGTGCTTGGGAGTGAAAAAGTCCAGTAATGTGGAAATTATCCGAGACCCCCCTCTAACATAGGGGTTAAACACAATGTCGCATGTGGAAAGGTAACGGAGATAACCCCTCCAAAGCTGGACCAATCGTTGTTGAGGAACGCATACAGAGGACTTATCTTGGGATTACATTGATCGCATTTGCCACGGAGCTTCATGGGTCTCGAATCCATTTTAGATCCTTAGTCGTCTTCCGGAACACTTGCTTTCGATACCCTTGATAAGTTTTGGGCTTGATACCCTGCTCATTGTAGTCCACCCGACTGTCGATTGTACCCGCCTGGTAGTTGTTCATGAGCTAACAACCTAGTTTCCTTTGATTTTAGGGACTTACACACGTGACTGTGGGGGTATGCCGCAGTACCTACAACATACATCAAGCCACACTTTGCAGAGTATACCCTTCGGGTTCTTTCGTGTTTGAGTTGTACTTGCACCGATAATTTTCTCTAGTGTTGGCTATTGTAACTGCTCTTCCAACTAGTAATAATGGTTTTCTTGCTTAGGAACTTTTTCTAGTGCGTGTTTTAGTCTTCAATGATAGAAAGCCATAGGGTGTCTTTGATCCTCTCACATAGTGGAAGATCAAGAGCTTCGTCGGTCACGAAGGATTTTGGGCCTACTTCTGATTAACTTGGACCCACTATTGCCACCACGAAGGTGAAGAGTTTACCAAGAAGGGTCATTTGAGGCGACCGGGCCACAAGAAACTATACCTGATCCATCTCTGACAGGAGAACATTCATTTTCAGAGGGACCAACTATTTCTGACCTTGGAGTGGAAGCTCTCGGTCCATATAAATCTTCGATCACTGAATTGTTGTCACCACTCCGGATATATATGGCGCCTCCAGGGTAACACATCACGAGCGTTAGATAATCCTACAAGCAACAATGGAAGCAAATGTTGCTACTTCATTAGGGAGTCCTCATACTCCCTCTACGGCTTCTGCAACCGGGGGCATTTCACCTCCTAACTCACCCTTGTAGGTCTGGACCACTATGGTTTCGACCACCTCTACCTCGGGCAGTGGTCCGATTCCATCCATGGCGACGATCAATGCACCATTTATGCAGAGTGCAACGGGCCCTCTGTTTTCATACGGGATGCCCAACTTTGAGACAAACGCAATCCTCTCCTACTCCACTTTACAGACTTTGGGTTTGGGGGAAGGGAGATCGAACGCTCCTCTACAAGGGTCCATGAGGGGAACCTCAGCCCCTTATAATCATTTCCCTTACGGAGGGGGTCATATAGCTCCATCGTCTCCCTCACTCGGCAGAACTTCTCAGCAACTTGTCTGGCCGACCATGAGATACAACCTGTCTGGAGCAGGAAGTCAAGGACATTTTTCTAGTACCACACCGGTCGTTTTTTTGACACTCTCTTTGTTCGACACATTTGGTAAAAACACATTCTAGTCAGCTGCCATCTTGGCTAGGGGCAACCCTGGTTTTGGATCACAAAATCCCGCACAGGGTACTATTCCTGCACAGGGGTCACACACTTCTCAAGGACCTTGGAGTACATGGTAGGGATCAGTTCCCTCATTAGGAATGTCGATTGGGGAAAAACCCTTCTATGGTCAATGGAACCCCGAGAAATGCTCAGGACCTATGCCCATCGGATCGGCAAGGGGCAACCCTTTCCAGAACCTTTGGAACACTACGTCGGGAGAAATCCCTTCTTATCCCTCAATGTCCTACTACATGAGTCAGTCGATGATGACTCAACAAGTGCAGCATCCGAATGCTGACCTAGGCCATGGTTTTTACCAGAACCCAGGCTAGTAGCCTAAATTTTCTTGGCAACCTGGCACTAGCCAAATCCCAGGCTCCTATCCTCCTGTACATACTCAACAACCTAGGCTTCCATTTCTAACAGCATTGCATTTTCAAGACTTGTCAAGATTATTGAATGACCCAATCTATCATGATCCACATTGGCCTACCATGCCGACCAAGTTTCCCTTGGACATGCCAAAGTTCAAAGGCAATCCTAACGAAGATCCATTTGATCATGTGACCACATTTCATCTATGGTGCTCATCTAATTCTTTGAGGGATGAATCTGTTCAGTTGCATTTGTTTCAATGCACTCTTATCGGGAGTGTCGCGAAATGGTACATTGAGCTCGACAACTCAAGATACTCTACTTTTGGAAAATTGGATATGGTTTTTTTAAACCATTTTCAATTACCTATGAGATACGATGCTGACACATAATTGTTGGCCAACTTTGAGAAAAAAAACGTTGACCATATCTATGATCACATCCGAGAATGGCGACGCCAGAAGAGTTTGATTAAAGAACCAGTTCCACCAACATTCTTGTTGGAATGGTTCCTTAGGTCTTTGGTACCCCAGCTATCCAAGGACGTAGCAACGTCGAGGGTCTTTTCGAAGGAAGAAGCGATAATGAGATCTCAACATCTAGTGATGATTTACTCTCAGTCTGGTTTGGTTTATGAAGTTTTACCAAATGTGCCACCGTCTATTCTTAATAAGACCATACATAAGTCTGGACCACATGCTAACGACATTATTGGTTCAGCACAAGCAAAGCCCACTGATCCACTATCAAACCAATTACAACAATTGTCAATATCGCAGACAATGGACAACCCAACTCCTAGTTCGACTTCTCCCCCTGCTCAAACGTCATATGTACACAACATGCAATCGATAAACCCAAAGGCCAGCTAGTAGGCCGAAGGGAAGAAAAAACGAAATAAGGGTAAGGGGGATAAGAAACCCACCAATAATGTTGGTGGGGGAAACACAGAGAGAAATAAGTCGAAGTATTTGTGCAACCTCTGTGCGAAAGACCACCCAAATCACTTGTGCCCTCGACTCGTGGAGGCCCAAAATTTATTGGCACAACATCAGCCTGCAGTGTTAACGAACCCATTTCCTCATGGGAAAAATTTAAATCAAGCCTTTGTGAACGCAGATGGGGGTAGTCAGGGACCCCCTTCGTCATTGAGAAATCCCTTGACTTCGAATGTCTATATGTTTAAATTTGAAGCCCACATAGCTACTAGGGCACATGATTACAGAATTCCAAGTACTATCAAAAAGGGGAAAGAAGTTGAAAACCCGTCTGTTCCTCTCTAGATCGAGAGAATGATGGGTGACACAATGACACCCATCCCGAAAGGGGCATTCAAGAAAGCTTCACATAATCCAAATGTGACGGCCGCCCATAACTACTCTATGGTGGAGGAATTTTCACAAACCCCTTGCGCGATGTCTACTTTGGAGGTCCTCCAGAGCTACCCTTCACAGAGAAAAGATCTGTTATCCTCCTTAGGATCCGTTGAGACATGTAATTTGGGAGCTATCACACTCGATACAACCAACTTGAAACCTCATCTGCCATACCACGTCGCATTTCAGATAGTAGTGGCTCACCCCACGAAATCATCTACCAAGAATATTTTATGTATGGTGTTTAATGAGGGTGCCTCGATGTGCATGATGTCATTGGCATGTTGGAAGGCCATTGGCCAACCTATTCTGTCTCCCTCACCTACTCTTCTCACGAATTTCGATGATCATTCTTTTAGACCACATGGAATCATTCCTTCTTTCCCCATGCAGTTAGGAGAGAAGACCATGTGCGTCAAAGCTGAAGTGGTTGATGCACCTCTTGACTACAACCTTCTGTTAGGAAGGCATTGGACATATGCCATGCATGTAGTGGTCACCACAGTTTTTCTGGTCTTGTTGCTTCCACATGAGGGCCGAATCGTGACCATTGATCAATTGTATTTCTCCAGACCTAACCCTTCATTAGGGGCATCCACGATCCTGATGATTGATAACCCACAACCTAGAATCATCAACGTGGGGGTTGGTTTTTTCCCATCTCTCATGGGTACTTTCGATTACTCGCATCCTTCCGGCGATGTCAAAATGATATCGTCTATCCCCGACTAGCCTAAGGCTGAAATATTTTCAGTGTCATCATTCTGCATGACTTACTTTAATGATCTGTGGATTCTTCCTTCCCCATCAGCCATGATGGAAGAGACAGGGCACCATGGCATATCCATGCCCTTTTCTACAACAGAAGTTTCATACTCTATAGTCCAGTAAGCTTCAACCGACCCTGATCTGACTCCTACACCAAAGTTAGATCCAGTTCTCGAGCCTTCCTGGGCTCAAGGTTCCCTTGCCACTATCGATTCCTTAGAATTGGTCTTTCCCTCTGATGAGGAGATTTTAGAGGCATTAACTGGTTTAGACATACCCTGGGATTATCTCCATCACAGATCATACTTCCTCCCAGAGTTAGGAAGAATAGAGGCAGGATAATTTGTGTTGACTATGGCGAGAGATAGGTCTTGTCCTATTAATTCTTTGGCTACGCACGCAGTTTATGCTAAGGGTAATATGGAAACCATCTCTAAAATGATACCTATTGATATCTCCAGAACCCCTGGCGTCATGGAGAATGTCTTCATCGGAGCAGACTGTTCCCCTGAGGAGATTCAAATCTATACAGATTTATTTAAAGAATTCTAGGACGTTTTTTCTTGGTATTATGAGGAAATTCCAAGCATTGATCCAAGAATTGTTGAACATTAAATCATGACTTACCCTGACACCAAGTCGGTTTGGCAAAATCTTCGCCCAATTAATCCTCGGAAAGAAGAAGCTATCAAGGCTGAAGTAGAGAAACTACTCAAAGCTAGTTTCATCTACCCCGTCCAATTGACTCAATGGGTGTCAAATCCCATTCCAGTCAACAAAAAGCAGGGTACGATTCGCGTATGGAATTCCATGATTTCAACAGGGCCTGTCATAATTACCCCACTCCATTTATTGACCAGATTGTCAATGAATGTGTAGGTTGTGAGGTATTTTATTTCATGGATGGTTTCTCAGTATACAATCAGATACAGATCAAACCTGAGGACTAGCATAAAACAACTTTTATTTGTCCGTGGGGTACATTTGCTTATCGCAATATGCCTTTTGGCCTGAAGAATGTTGGAGCCACTTTTTAGCGGGCCATGTCTTTTGTTGTCCATGATCTCAAACACCTAGTTGAGGCTTATCTATATGATTTAGCATCATGATCTTGCAAGAGATTTTATTATCCCACACACCTCCGACTTATCTTTGAGCGATGTTGCTACTATCAGATTTGCTTGAATCTAAACAAATGCAGTTTTTGCATGACATTGGGTTGTCTATTAGGTTTCATAGTTTCTACAACAAGGATCATTGTCAATCCTTTAAAGTTTGAGGCAATAGTTCAGTTTCCTCCCTCGTGCACAGTCCCTCAGTTTCAGATTTTGCAGGGAAAATCAAACTTTTTACTTCGTTTCATTGCAAACTATGCCGAGATCACAAAAGGGTTCATGCATTTACTAAATAAGGACATTTCTTTCCATTGGGACAAATCCACTCAGTGCTCTTTTGAAGCGTTGAAATGCACCCCCACGTCTGACCCCCTACTTCAACCACCCAATTATAATAAAGATTTCTTATTGTATTGGGCCACTACAGAGTCGACCATCGGCATGGTCTTGGTTCAAGAAGACTATTTTCTTGAAGAGAACGTGCTTTACTACCTGAGCTAAGGCTTGGTTGGACCAAAAATCAATTACTCCCATGTTGATAAACTTGTGTTGGTAACAGTTTGTGATGTCCAACGGTTCCGTCCCTATATCTTGTTTCGCAAGACCATCATCATTGCCATTGTGAATCCATTCCAATATGTGTTGACATGACGCGTAATCGTCGGAATTATCAACAGATGGATAGTTATCCTCTAGAAATTTGACTTGGATTTTGTTTCAGCGAAATCCAAAAATTCATTGGACTTTGCGGAACTCATCTTGAAACTTCCAATCAATTCAGGTGATGTTATACCCGAAGAGTTTCCTATTAAAGGAGATATGTTTTTGATCATGTCTTCAGATCCCTAGTATGGAGATATACTAGTCTATCTCCAAACTTTGAAGTACCCCTCTTTTGCCTCTCATGACAAGTGTCGATGTATATGCCATCGGGAAAAAAATTATCTTATTCTCGAAGACACTTTGTATCATTGAGGTATACATGGTATCCTTCATCGATGTCTCACCCAAGAAGAAGTAGAAATCATGCTTAATGACTACCACACTGGAGCATGTGGTGGTCATTTTTTTGGGTTGGAAACAACCCAAAAGATTCTACGAGACAATTACTATTGGCCAACGTTAATCAAAGATTGTGTTGAATTGGTCAAGAAGTGCCACCCATGTCATATCTTCTCACGGAAGATGAGGGCACATCCTGCTCCCATGTTTCCCATCATCATTGTTGGCCCCTTTACCAAGTGGGGGATTTATTATACTACATGACACCCCCCCTCAGCTAGGGGACACTATTATATCATCATAGCAATAGACTACTTTACCAAGCGGGCCAAATCTATGTCGACGTTCAAGGATTATGGAGAGACAACAACTCTCTCCTTGTTTAATCAGATAATAGAAAGGTTCAGCCTCCTGAAAGAGATTGTCACTAACCATGGTAGTCACTTTCAGAACAAAATGATGTCTAAATTAACATCAGATATTAGGTTGAGGAAAGAACACTCATCACCTTATTACCCACAAGCGAATGGTCAGTTGGAAGCTGTGAATAAGTTGCTCAAGACCATTCTACAGTGAACAATAAATTCAGCCAAGTCAAATTTCCATTTGATGTTATACTCGGCATTATGGGCCTACTGAATGTCTGTAAATACTGCCACTGGTTTCTCACCTTTTCAACTTTTTTACGAGTTGGAAGTAGTCTTGCCTATAGAATGTCAGATCCCATCTCTTAAGTTGGCAGCACAATTATTTCCAGACACTTCATCACTTGAGGAATGCTTATTATATCTCGAGCAACTCGATGAGAAATGACGTGATGCAGCCTTGGCTAATGAGGCTCACAAGCAAAGAGTCAAGTGTCAGTATGATCGGTCTGTTCATCCTCGAATTTTCTCCAAAGGAGACCTTGTCCTGGTCTATGACCAAGATAAGGATCCCCTAGGGGAAGGAAAGTTCAAACTCATGTGGTTCAGACCATTCATCATGAAGGAAGTTTTAAAGAAAAGTGCTTATCGTCTGGTTGATTTTGAAGGGAAAGCTTTAGCGGAGCCTAGAAATGGGCTCTATCTCAAGAAGTATTACTCATAGGTGGGTGACCTTGGGTGACTTCTTGTACATATGTATAGTTCATATACATTTTTATTAGTTTTTGTCTTTTTAGTTTTATGGATGTGTCGTTTGGATGTCATCTTTTCACTGTGGAAGATGTCAGGTGAATTAGACGTGTTCGTTGGATTTGCGGTCGGTGCTAGCCGACACACTTAGAGGCTTTCTTCTGCAACTTGGGTGATTTTCACAGCTCAAGGCCAGTTGTTATCTTCTGGAGGTATCTGTTTAGGTGACACCACAAACAATGTCGCCGAATACAATGAAGTAATAGAGTTTCTTCGTGATGCCTTATCGCATGGTATCTCTTACCTCCAGGTCTACCTAGATGAACAATTGGTTGTGTCCCAGTTAAATGGGGTTTACCATGTTTACGATCCTACTCTGCATCGATGATTCCTTAGGGTACATCTCTTAGAACATTGTTTTGATTACATTATGTACATCCATGTTCCTAGGAGATTGAATCAAATGACAAATACTCTAGCTAATCAAGTATTAGATTGGCATATTGCACACATGTAAAGAAAAATCACACACATACACATGTAAATACATTTGTAAGTAAATGTAACCCATAAGACATAAAAATATGTATATATATATATATATATATATATATATATATATATATTGAAAGTATCAGAGTACATAGGAGGGAACAAGCGCCTCAAAAAATAATGAGTCTGGTATATAACACGGGGCTTATGACCTCAAAAATATACAAAGAGTGCTCCTAACACAAAAAAGGTCCACCCTAAGCTAAGCACAAGGCCTATTGGCCCTGCCATAGTGGACTACAACGTTTTCCAAATGCCGAAATAGCTAGGCCTAGGTCCATGGCACTCCAACAATGTGAGGTTTCATAGATGGCGGGAGATCCTCAATCTCGGCCATAGGCACAATACAAGTGAGTGCAGACAGGTTCCGCTCCACTCATCTCAAAACTCTCTCATCCTCTTCGACTGGAGGTACACCCGTTGCTATTGCCTCTAGTCATGGACGATGCCTACTCCGTGCAAAATCATCTAGAAACACTGGTCCCACGTCTATACATAACATATACATAGTTTTCAAGTTCTCTAGTACACATAAAAAATAATATATATAAAAGGAATAAAAAATTAATTTTATTTTAAAGAAAAACGTACCTAACTCTCCTCACTCCTCTCCAGGAGGTACGGACATGTCAGAATCTCTAGAGAAGTTGATCTCGGCATAGGGGTAGTCCTCTATAGATGTAATCTACCGAGACCACCAGTCAAAAAACGTATCATCGAAGGCCTCGATGGTCCTCTCTCCCCCTTGTTGTGGAAACAAAGCTACCCACCTACACACTACTGGGAAGGAGGCCACGTTCCTTCGTATAGTCTCTCAGGGACTAAGACTGGGTACCCTCTCAAAGAAGAAAGAGAAAAGAATAGTCCCGAACCTGAAGTTCTTGCTATTCCACCCACAACACTTTGTGAGCTGTCTCTTCATGCACTCTAGCATGGTTTTACTCCAATCAAACACTCTTGCATTTAAGCACTATACTACGCAATTCATGTGCGCCCAAGAGGCATGATGTAACATCTTGGATCCAGTGATCCACCCAATAAATAAAACTATAACTTTCAGTGATAGGTTGGTGATTTTGTGGATCGGTACCTGGGAAACCACATTATCTGTTCTGACCTCACAATGTAGTTCGATCAACTTAGAAATGTTGTGAGGCCTAGAGGGAAAAGAACATAGGTTGACCGGTTCCCCTCTCCTCGAGAGGCCAATCAGAAAATAAATATCTTCAGTCAGTGGAGTCAATGACTGTCCCTCGAGCATGAAAGCCTCTGCATCTAGGTGCCATTAATCCACCAAGGCATTCAACAGCCTGGGTTGTGCCCACATGAGTGAACACCGAAAGAATTTCCACAACCCGCATTGTTTTAATGTGGACATACATCCTACAAAATGATAAGTTCAAAGGAGAGTCAAATGACGCATTTTCAAAATTTTCATATGTTTGAAGATGTACACGGGTTGTATTGAGGACAGTCGCGTATGTACGCAGGCATAATTTTCACTACCCGCGTGCATACGTGAGATGTTCTTGGAAAACCCACGTACACGTAGGGCCAACCTTTTTAAAGGTGTGCACCCCTCCAAAAAAACAAAAAGAAATGGAAAAAAGGAAATTGGGAATGCAAGAGGGACTAGATTGTACTTACTTGGTCCAAGTAGAAGTTTGTTTCGTCTATTGAAGCTCCCGGAATCAACTTCTTTCACAAAGGGGTGTTTTTGGATTTTTGGTCAATTCTCAATTTGTAATGGTGATAATGAACTGCTAGCTTCTATTTATAGACTTTTTTGGCCCTTTTTGTCATTTTTTACCCCCGTTGTCATTTTTTCTGGCTTGAAAATCATGTAACGTGGTTCTTTAGTTTTTCATTGGATGTTACAATACACTTTACTTTTGGTTTGGAGAAATTTTTTGGACTTGGGGAACTTTTATGGTCCTTTGGTGAAAATTCATTTTTTCCAACTTTGTGCATTTAAGTTAGGATTCCACCTCCACTTGTTGCACATCGTTGTCTTTTTTCTCTTTACCATAGGATCAACCCCACCAAATTTCAACACAGAACCATCATTGCTGCTCTAGAAGTGTTGTAATTTAGTGGTAGAGCCTACACTCATATGGATTCCCTAGGTAGATCCTAGTTGCATTTTGGTGTCCATGCCATTGCTAATGACTATAGGCTCGGGAGTCCTTTTAGTCTTGTCTTGATTATGAGTTTGAGCCTTCACATGTATGACATATATCACTCTTGGTCTTACCCTTGAGACTCCCAAAAAGCAAACAAGTCTTCTTTTAATCCCTTTTCAAATCCTCTAAACATGAAAATATTGCTGAGGGATCTTGTTGCCCTTCACGCTCACCAAAATAAAATTTGAAGGCATGTCTGTCCGATGGTATTTTACCACTTTTTCGGTCTGGATGGTCAATTGTACAAACAAAGGTATGCTCTAGGAACTTCGGTTCGCTAGAAGAGTATTCTCAAGTATAAGTTTAACCCTTTTTCGGGCATGAGGGACTAAATTTATGAAAAAGGAACCCCCACGGAGTCCATAGTTAGGCTCTTTTCAGACTCCCTACAAGTGAAAATATCGTCGAGTGAGATTGTTTCTTCACACTCGTTAAACCGGTCCAGAATAACATCCATTACAAAGTCCATACTTAAGCTCTTTTTAGACACCTTGAAATTGAAAAGATCACCGAGTGACCTTGTTCTTTTACACTCATTAATTGGTTCAGAAAAACATCTACTGGCATAAATTTACTCCTTTTTCTGGCCTATAGATTAAGGAGAAAAAAGGTACACCTCGGGAGATTTGTCTTGTCGGGAGAGTTCTCCTTAGTAAATTTCACCTTTTTCGGGCTAAGGAGACTAAATATAGAAAAAGAAACAAGTCTATAGTTAAGCTCTTTTTAGACTCCTTAAAATTGAAAAGATTGTTGAGTGATATTGTCTTTATCACACTCGTTAAAATGGTTTTGAATAGACGTCTTTTCGGTGCTAATTTATCCCTTTTTCGAACCGACTAGACTATCTTCGAAAAAGGTACCCTAGTGGAGTCTTCTTTTGTGCTTTCTTAGACTCTCTAAAAATGAAAAACCACCGAGCTTACCTTCTTTGGGCTCATTTAAAATTACATTGAAGGAAGTTATCATTGTGTCTTGTTAATCGCATTTGCATTCCTGCATATTTGGCCTAATGCTGGATCCATGTGGCTCTCAATTGAATCTTTGAAGCATGCCTTATACGCAAGCCTTGTAGCACTTTGCCTCTGTGTCTTGACACCTTGACCCATGGAGGAATTTTCCCGAGTGTGCTTTTCTTGCACATGTTTCCTTGCTCTGAGAATCAGTGTGTTCCTTGTGCTTGGGACTAGTATGTTTGCGACACTCGTTCCTCCTTTTCCAAGTAGCATTCTTTTATTCTTTTTCAAGCTTTCAAAATATTGAAAAAGACAAAAAAATCAAATATACCCCAAAAAGAGGATGGGAAAAGTATTTTCTTTGTATGGAAACACAATGAGTCACCTTTGGACAAAGCACATCCTTCCATTTTTTCGTCAAGCTCTGGGATTTAATATGACCTTAGGGAGTTGTTCTCGTAACATAGAGTTGTGTCCTCCTCCATTTGGTTATTCTTCCAAACAGATGGAGAGTTTGTGTTGCCTCCTGCATCATGAACTTATGTCGATGTCATGTTGCCTGAGTCTCATCTTTCATTGTGCTATTGTCCAAGGGAAGTTTTACCTAACTTGAGTCAGGCTTTCTGTAGTTTGTCTCTTGTCCTCATGCCCAACCATCCCGAAAGTCCAATCAAAGTCTTTGTTCAAAATCAATGAAGTTCTTTCCCTGATGAACGAGATCCTCTTGTCTATTCCCTGATGAGCTGTCGAAGACCTCTAGGTAGTGAATTTGTACACTCACATTGCATTCCTACCCGAGTTATGAATATCTTGAAGTTGTTTCTCGAGCTTTGAAAACATCATCTCTAGCCATCAGGCGTCATTTGCTTCTTGAAGATGGATACTATTCATGTATATCTTTTGATTTTGAGATGTAGATCCATTGTGTATTGTTTGCGGCTACAATTTATATAGTTATATGACATGGATATGCAGTTTATTTGATTGGCATCCATAATGTATTTCATCCCGAGCATGGCTATGCCTACCTTAGTGAGACAATTTTTATTTTGCAAATGGCACCTCCCGAACTCTAGTCCCGAGGTCACTCGCTTCATACGTTGGTAAAGATTTGTAATATATTTCGGCCATCAGATGCTATTTTGACCTCACAGATTAGGGAGCATTTGTTATAACCCTAATTTTCACCAGACATGCATACCTAGCAGCAGGCCATCTTACTTACTATTTTTTCCAAGCCAATACTTAATAACTCTTCTTAAAAACCAAATTTTTGAAGATGTACATGCCCTACACCACTACTGCCAATGTATGTATGCTAGCTGCACCACTATTGCCCATGTACATACGCTCGATGAACCATTATAACCTGCGTATGCCAACAAAAGTTGCAAAAAATAAAAAGTTGCAAGGGAATATGGGATTTTGGGTAGTTTCCCAACCAATTGACCGCCCATAGCCCATCACCCAATCAAATAACTATATTTTTGGCATATAAAAGAAGGTGTTGGGGTCCCATTCTAAGAAGAAGCATGAAAGGAGTGAAACTCTGCCCATTTCCTAATCCCCGCTTGCCCCAAGAATTTGCAGCCACTTTGTGAGTTTGAGCCAGAATTCCCCATTCTTTCCCTTTTCCTCATCCATAATCCTATTCGTATTCTCTAGAGAGAAGTGTGAGAGAATAAGGATACATGGAAGAAGTTGGAGCTTGGTGAAGAGGAACCTAGGACCGGGTTCAAGGAGCAATCACGAATCTCATTTTGTAAGTGACATTATGAGGTTAATATAAAGAAGTACTTTTACTGTCCCACCATATGATGTGTTTTATCTCTATGCATGATTTACATTTTTGTTATGACATCTAACCCATTAATCCATATATAGAATTCTTGTTCGCAATTTCTTGTTTATCTTTTGGTGAATGTAGGTCAACCTTGGGAGCAGGGATGATTTTAAGGATGGAAATTTATTTTAAAATGTAGAAACCTTGGCGAATCTTACTAATCCTTCATATGGAAACTATAAATGATTCACGGTATTTTTGTAAAAATATTCAAATTTCTAAGGATTTTATATAGTTTTTATAAAATTTTGGCTATTTTTAAGCTAAAATAATTTTATCCTATAGAATTTGGGCGAATCATTTTTAAAAAAGAGAATCTCATTTTTGGAAAAAACATGGAAAATTAGCCCATGAGCGAAATTTAGCCCCTAAAATCATCCCTGCTTGGGAGAAGATTTGAAGTCGAGAAGCGACCGAATGCATTGGGATCGACACTAAAATCGGAGTTCAAGGTAACACTACCAGAGCCCGATACTTTGTACTTTATATATGAATGTGGGGTGTTGTCGGGATAGTGGTTAAGAGTAGGATATTTTAGACGGTTAGCTCTGCCTACACTTTAGAACCCTAGTGTAGTCCGTAGGGGGGGTTTCCCACTATAGCAACATGGAGGGCACACACGAGGGCAAAAGGAATGGTGAGTACCTCTATTACCTGATATTGTTGTGTGTTTTGTTTATGGTTCAGAAAAAGATCTTAAATGTTCCACGAGATGCTTCTACTACAAATGAGATACATATCACGATACATGGAAAATATGGATCAACAACCCCCCTTTCTCATGGCATCCAACCTGTAGATGAAGATATTTGTGTCCCAAAATATATGAGCAATGACCTCAGCATATGATGAATGTGTTGTAGATGAAAACACTATTATTCCTTCCCAAATGATACAAATCCACCCCACAACAACAACAAATCGAATCCCCTGCTATGAGACAAACTCCTCAACAAATGACAAACTTCCACTCTGAAAATCGACCCCCAAAGATATAATCTGACCCCCTTCAACAATACTTTGTTTCCCCTTGGCCTAAATTGTCCAACTGTTATAAGATTATAAACTAGCAAGTGTGGGGTGCACCGAGATGTGAGTAAATCACCCCCACAAATGAAAATATGATTCATGTAGCCACAAATTTTCCAACAGGGTATGAAATCAACCATTCTGGAGGAAAAATGCCCCAAACTCTCTAACTTGTCCCCCCCAAATCTAGAAATCGAACTCCTCAATATTCAACATATTCCCACAACAAAAAAATCTCTCTCCATTGAAATAACGCGACCCACATGGTGTGATTGGGATGATTGGGCATGAGAAGGGCTAGGTGGCTCCTTGCTCATGTTAGAGTAGGCCCCACCCCAAAATTTCTAGTAGTTGTTGTAAATTCACCATTTCCATTTCCTTTATAGTTTGTATAACTTCATCAAAACCATTACACACTATGCATACAATGGATTAAACAGCAATTCGATCATCTTGTAATATCTGTCACAACCAACCCAAGCCCCTTTTCCAACTCAAACCTTTCCTCCATTCCCCACCAACCACTAAAGGTGATTTCCAAATATGTGAAATTCCAGGATCATGGATTTCCAAACTATCGATCCCCACTTGAACTCTTTGATGGGTCTCAAATCCAGTTCTCCACTGAGCGTCAAGGGATATATGTTGATAAAAAACTACTAACAATTTTGTATGAAACTATATGCAAATATGCAACTATATGGAAGTATATGCAACTATGCAACTATATGCAACTTTATGCAAAAATGCAACTTATGCAACTATATGCAAATATGAAACTTATCCAACTATGCAACTTTATGCAACAATGCAACTTATGCAACTTATGCAACTATATTGCAAGTATATGGAACTATATTGCAACTATATTGCAACTATATGCAACTATATTGCAACAATTTCGTATGCAACTATATGCAACTATGCAACTATAAGCAACTATGCAACATGCAACTTATGCAACTTTATGGAACTTATGAAACTTTATGCAACAATGCAACTTATGCAACTATGCAACTATATGCAACTTATGCAACTATATGACAATTTCGTATGCAACTATATGCAACTTTATGCAAAAATGAAACTTATGCAACTATATGAAACTTATGCAACTTTATGCAACTATATTGCAACTATATGCAACTTATGCAACTATATGAAACTATATGCAAATTATCCAACTATATGCAACTATGCAACTATATGCAACTATATGCAGCTTTATGCAACAATGCAACTTATGCAACTATATGCAACTATATTGCAACAATTTCATATACAACTATATGCAAATATGCAACTATATTGCAACAATTTCATATGCAACTATATGCAAATATGCAACTATATGCAACTAGGCAACTATATGCAACAATGCAACTTATCATGTTTTTTAGTGACTATATGCAACTTTATGCAACTATATGCAACTATGCAACTATATGCAACTTATCCAACTATATGCAACTATGCGACTATATGAAACTATATGCAACTTTATGAAACAATGCAACTTATGCAATTATATGCAACTATATTGCAACTATATGCAACTATATTGCAACAATTTTGTATGCAACTATATGAAACTATGCAACTACATGCAACAATGCAAATTATCATGTTTTTTAGCGACAATATGCAACTATATGCATCTTTATGCAACAATGAAACTTATGCAACTATATGCAACTTATGAAACTATATGCAACTATATGCAACTTTATGCAACCTTGCAACTTATGCAACTTTATGCAACTATATGCAACAATGCAACTTATGCAACTATATGCAACTATATGCAACTGTGTTGGTACCACAAACACATATTGGAACGATAACTTATATTCTTGTTTTAATGAGTGTAGGTACCACAAAATAGGTATCTGTCGGATCTATCTTCCTCGAGTGATGATCAAGATATACTAAGAGAGGTTGAAAGTGAGACGTGTTGTACTAGATCTACTAGTTCTAGATCAACTAGATCTGAAAAGGTAAGGAAAAGATTTCATAAACACATGCAAATTTTTATTGCCAACGGAGGGTCATGTAATTATGATGTTGAGAGCATAGGTGACATTGAGTTTCCCTTGAGGTATAAACATCTAATGCAACGATGGGAACCTAAAGAGCTACCTGAAGTGAACACAGATTTCTTCATGAGTGGGAGGATGTATCGTATTGCTCCTTCGTCCTTACATGGATTGGGGTTATTTTCCATGGATGGCATAAAGGTTGGCTATGATACTGTAACTGAATTGATGGAGTATGTCGGACCATTATACAAATACAATCACTGGTTGATGTTGGTCTGATATACATGAAGTATGTGGAGATATAGAGTTGTTGCAAATTATATACAACTAGTAGATAACAATCAAAATAAATGGGAAACTATGTATATTGATGGAAGGCCAAAAGCTACTGGAAACATTGTGGGCTTTATAAATAGTACACGACCAGTGGAAACAACTAAGAAGCCAAATTGCATATTTGAGAGATGTGAAGGAAATCGTATATTTGTATGTGCAACAAAAACAATAGTTCCAGGTGAAGAGTTGTTGATCGATTACAACTTAAATAGAATAGATGGAGGGGGTGCGACTATGGGGGTAAATATCATACATACCATTCATCTCAACCTTTGATCAATCATTGTTACAATTTATTGCTGCAATATTTCAACTTTTTACTGCATATATTTCATTTTTCATTATTTATCTTTTCATATTACTGCAATATTTCATTTTTTTAATGTTACAATTACTTTGATAACTCTTGTTCATCAATTTATTGTGTCAACATCTATCCAAGGTGACTGTGAGATATCACATGATACATATGTCTAGGGTGACCGTGGAAAGGTACCCATTGTGCCTTAGCAGGTAAATGTTAAATACAGTAACAACTTATGACTACAACAACTAAATTTCAGAAATTTCATTATTTTTTTTTTTAATATTACTGCAATATTTCATTTTTTTAATCTTACAGGTGAATTTCATAACTTTTGTTGATTGATTTATTATGTCAACTTCTGTCCAAGGTGACCGTGGCAGAAAATCACCCGCTACATCTGTCCAGGGTGACCGTGGAAAGGCACCCACTGTGCCTCATCAGGTAAATGTTAAATACAGTAACAACTTATGACTACGACAACTAAATTTCTTAAATTTCATTATTTTTTTTATGATATTACTGCAATATTTCATTTTTTTAATGTTATAGGTGAATTTCATAACTTTTGTTGATTGATTTATTGTGTCAACATCTATCCAGGGTGACCGTGGCAGAAAATCACCTGCTACATCTGTCTAGGGTGACCGTGGAAAGGCACCCCCTGTGTCTCACATGGTAAATGTTAAATACAGTAACAACTTATGACTACAACAACAAAATTTCTGAAATTTCATTATTTTTTTTTCTGATATTACTCCAATATTTCATTTTTTAAATGTTACAGGTGAATTTCATAAATTTTGTTGATTGATTTATTGTGTCAACTTTTGTCTAGGGTGACCGTGTCCGAAAATCACCCACTACATTTGTGCAGGGTGGCCATGGAAAGACTGTTGGAAGATTGGTTGTTGTCATTGATGTCAACCCTAGTCATGGGTTTTGGATCAGAAGATTGATGAAGTTATTTGGACATGAAGGAAAATGAAAATGAAGATACAACACCCATGGATGGATAGTATACATCATGCTTTTTCCAGTGGTATGTGGCACGTCACGTGGATCCTCATGGTTGAGGAGAAATGAATTTT
>ML785729.1:463201-512365 GCA_009831015.1 Picea engelmannii
TGAAATTCCCACAATCATTCAAGGATATATACCAAAGTGATATCCAATGTTTATACCCTCTATTCAAACATGATGTGTTAAGTTATGTGTTCCATAAACTTTGTGGCATTAGTTGTGTCATTAAACACTAGTGGATCTTTAATATCTACATGAATCCACTTAATGGAATTTGGTAGTGTGCATATTTGTGTCAATTAATTCTCATACTCCCCAGGTGGCCCAAAAGTAATGGACACTTTGGAATAAATTACATAGGAGAATACTATTCTCCAACTCAACTTTCCACTAGCAGTTGAATTAATGTAGTCTTCCAAATATCCTATGGTGAGATTAATGTAGTCTTCCAACTATCCTAGTCATCCAATACTTCTTCTATCTATTAAAAAAATGTATTTACCTACATTAGATCCAATGGATATACCATCCAATACCCCTTCTTAATAAATGACATCATTATCAAATTCCCAATCAATCCATTACAATACTAGGTATGGATATTTGTCATCTACTATGCCAATGAACTCAAAGTAAGCGTAAATATTCACCCATATCGCAAATTTGACAATGGAGAAAATGTGTAATTGGTTCAAAAAATACCACTAGATCGACAAGTGGACCCAATTTGGTCATCCCATGAGTTCCCATGATTACTTCAGTAGGATGTTAACATCCAACCCAAAGTTGAACATAAATTCTCACACTTCATATCATTGAATCAGTGCAATTAAGATAAATTATTTTCCATACCTTGTTCATTGGACATGGTTTAAGGGCCTATCTTGTGCCTCTATTGGTGACTCAAAAATAGGCCCAAGGAACTCCCTTAACTTTTTTGTGGATTTATCATTGTCTATTATCTATAGAAAACTTTTCAAAAATTCTTTGACTTCATCTTCCACTATATATACTAGTAGAATCATGCATTGGCTTAGTGGCCAAATTATGGAAGGTTTTCTATTTCTTGCATTCATAGTAACTATGTTTCTAGCATGAATATCTTCCTGCATCACCTTAATTATAGATTTAAAGTAACCTTTCTTTCATAGTACATCAAAACTTGGTGCTCACTATAAAGCTTGATATATGGGTCCTTGATTTGCATCTCTCATGTTTGTGTTAGAATTGGCTCCAAACTAGGTGACGATATTGATCCCAATGTAGGCACAACCTACTATATTTTCACCATGGATATAAAGCTCAAAATTCATCATATTATCACTACTCTATCTCATTTATTGTTCCTCCCATTTATTAATCAATTGTACACAATCATGTGTATTATGTGTTGTCTTTTGGTAGTACCCACATCAAGGATGGTGAGGATATAAGTAATTCCTTTCAATATACCCCACTTCATAATAATTATAAAATCATGGTGGGAGATGATCCACTTAATTCCATAGAGCCCTATTACTCTATTTCTAATTATGTTCCCCATCCACTCCCATGGTTGAATCCATTGTTTGGAAATTTATATGCTAGATTATGTCTCTTCTAATTCCCCTTGGAGACTCTTTTAATGCCAAATCATTTGGCCTTCTACATTCCAAACATTTAATATACCTAGAATTTTATTGGAGAAATATCACCAGTATGGTAACTTAGATCTCCCTAGGACCTGCCTATTGATCCTAGACATACGATTGGGAGAGACTTCTAATGGTTTCCCTATATGCCAACAAATTATTTTTATTTTAACCAAGAAGAATAGTAAGCATACCTTATGACCAATGATTTCCTCACATATATGTCTGATGCACCTCCTGAGATCTAGCTCCAGCTCCTATAATCTTCTTCCTACACATGAGAATACAAACAAATATTGATCTACTTTCTCTCTTAATGTTACGAAAGTCCAATTCACTAGATCTATCCTGATCTATTTAACACGAGACCAGATCTAAGCATTTACAAATCAAATACAATCACATTTAGGGGAAACCAATGATCTATTCATTAACATGTAGGAAACACATAAAAAATAATACCTTGGATGTGAAATCATTTCTCTTTTCTCCTTGCTCCTAATTCCTCCCTAGCTTCTCAATTTGACTAGGAAATTTGATTGTGGTCGTTGTGACTGGAGAAGCACCTCTATAATTGGACATCATAACTCTACAAAATATTATGAGTAATAAATGTGAAGACCCTAAAAAAAATTCCTAAATCTTGAGCAAGAAATGTATTTTGAATTTCATCTTTTGCTGGATTCCCTTCTGGCATGTAGAGTGGAAATTAAGACTATAACATATACTACTAGCTATTCTACTTCCCACCAAATTTCATTACTCCAAGTGGAATATTTTCTATATCCCCTTCATCATGTATGATTACTACTCATTTATAGTGGTATGTGTTACCATTTGTTGGCATTAATGTGAGTACCCCGACTTCAACAAGTGCAATCATCCTTCATTTAGGGTGGTGTGAGAAACTATCACCTAGAGTAGTGTGATCACCCTTCGTTTCAAAATATTGTGATCACACTAACTTGATTTTGTGTGAACTACCTTTCAAGTTAAACATTTCCATTTCTCTTCATTTATATGATATCATGTACCTTCATTTGAATAGGGTGAGTTACCTTTACTTGAATACGTGTAAGTGTCTTTGTTTAAACACGTGCTCCATTGTTGTGATCTACCATTATTTCAAAGCATTACAACTTTTTTTGTGGGAACAACTTTGATTTATTTCATTCATATGAGTGTGAGTAACCTTCATTTTTTTGGTAAGGGAATGACTCAACCACAAGGCTACAAGTTCCTCATACAAAAAGCTACAAACATAGTTGTTGAAAGGGTGTGAATTCCTTTAACCTCATGTTGTGATTATCCCTTCACATTAATAGGTTAAATTTGATATTCAAGGTAATTATTGTGACCAGTCTATATTAATATCGATTAATGGTTGTGTGTGCATTGAAGTGGATAATTAAAGGGTTGGCCCACTCTCATAAGGATAGTGATAGATTTAAAAAAAAACATCTCCCACATTGTTCCCCTGGGATACCCCTACCAAATGTTTTTGACCTCTAGTTCAGAGCCCCAATATCTCAATTAAAACCATTCATTCAAAGGAATGCATTTTATCTTCCCCTTCATCCCAAGGTGCCTTGGGTTTCCCTTTTGGTCCACTAAGAAAGGCCCCTAATAAGCCCTAAAACCCCCTCTGATAAGATCTTCTCACATAAGAAACCCTTTGATGGGTCAATCACACATGAAAATATTGAGTATGGGTAAATCACAAATCCCAACATCTAGCTTCTCATGTAGATTTTTTTTTTTAAAACCTATAGGAAGCATGGAAATATCGATGATATTTCGTTGCAAGGTAATGAACGTGTTTTATCAAGTGTGTCAATATCGACGAACATTCATCGCAAGGCAATGAGTAGGTTTTATTAAGTGTGGAAATATCGATGAAAGTTCATCACACTTTGCCACAATTTTGCGTCACACATACAACATCTGCATCGCAAATTTTTTCTCTCCCAAATGTGGTCTTTGCTATTGCCACACTTTTTCATCACAACTTTCCACACTTTTGCGTTGCACGTATGGAATCTATGTCGTAATCTGTTGGTAAGTTTTTTACTTTGGAACAATTTTTCGTCCCTATTGTTACAAAGTTTCGCCGCTATTGCCACACTTTATAAGGTAAACCTATCTTGAAGATGATGACACGTGGAGGGCTTATTTCGTCACTATTTCCACGAATAACTGGTTCATGGATATAGCGATGAAAAAGGTTCCACGGAAAATAGTCTTTGCTTTCGTGGAAAGTGCGACAGATATGTGTGGCAATAGCAACAAAACACCATGGCAAATTTGGTCATATGTAGTAGAAGCATAAGAAAAAGGAAGTTTTAATCTTTCAATGACGAAGATTCCCAAAATAGTCTAGATCAGTGGCTAACGGGCTTTCAGGAGTGCCAACTTGCGCGAAGTATAGCACCAGAGAAAAAGGCCCCGAAGTGAGTATGAATCGTTGATCTTAAAGGGGTCAGGTGGTAGTCGATCCAAGCCTTTAGGTAAATGCACTTTGGAATATTTGAAATGAGAAATGTTTAGAAGTCCCAAAGACTCGAAGAGCCGAAGCTGCTAAAGTGCTGATTTTGATGAAGCTACCAAAGTGGCCGAAGGCCTGAAGTCCCAAAATAGATCTGAGTCATTGATCAACAAGAGCCACACGTCATCAAATTTGCCACTCCGGGAGTTTTAAAATGAGAAACATTGAAAAGTCCCGAAGGGCCGAAGCCTGAAGCACCTAAAGTCCTGAAGCACCCAAAGAAAATCTAAGTCATCGATCAGTAGGAGCCATGCGTCGCTAGATCCTTCGCTCTGGATAAAAACAGAAGAATACAAATGGAGTTTGTGAATTGAAATTCCTAAAGGCCGATCCGCGGAGAAAATCTCGGCCATTTTTTTGAAGGGGAAGATCTGATCCGTCAATCTAAAAAGTGCCAGAGTTGATTCGTTGATCAGAGGGCCTAATATTATATCGCAAGATCAATGGTCACGCCAAATTGTAGGGTCGGAAGGTGCGCATGTTTTAAAATCTCAGGGGCATGCCGCAATCAGAATTGTGGTTTTTAGAAAGGGATGCGTGGTGGTTCATGGTGAATTGTGGGGAAAAAGTGGTTTGATTTCAGACCACCCTTGGTAATGCCCGCAATAATGTGATTCCATAGGGTCATGGCCCTAGGTCACATTGAATATGGAGAGATGGAGAGGGGCTGCGCCAAAGGCCGAAAGAGCCCATATTTGGTCACAGAAGAAGATCTGCTTGCCCTTGAGGCATCGAGATTGACTCAAAGAAGTCACGAGCACCTCCTGGAACATTCATGGGTGTCAGGCCTAATCCTGATCCCGATGAAGGTAGTTAATGGAAATGGGGGCGGTGGTTGAGACCTCGACTCACCCCATAAATGGAATGAGTGGAGAGAAGGGTGATGGGGGACGATTGTTAGTCCAAAGCTTGCCGGTGGAAGGATTTTCTCGTAGAGCCCACAATGAGTCGGGCTCGCATCTGACGTAAGAAGGCCTACACAGTCTGATAGAGAAGGCGTTGATTGAAAACTTTGAATGAAATGGTCCGATCACACTCCTGGTGGTTGCAATAGTTTTAAGTATAAGTAGTTAGTTCTAATATTTTTTTAAAGGTTGAATGGTTGAGCTAGGCTCCCTGCTATTGTAATATTTTGATGAAGAACACTGGTTCTTTGGTTATGTCTTGATTTGAGACTGCTTGATTAATATAATTCAACTTTCTTACTCCATCTTATTTGCCTCTGATACTGAGAGAGTTCATGTTTGACTGATTCACATGGATTGTTGTGACTGTATTATGATGAATGTTTGATTATAATGTTGTTATGATTTCTTTTAGTTTCCTTGAAATTTGAATCCAAGAGGATCTTGTGTTTAAGTTTTCCTTCCTTAGGATGCTGGAAGGCCTAATGTTCACGGTAGACCTCTACACTTTTCTCACCAAATTCTTCCTCCTACTCACCTTTACTCCAACTTACTGACTAAATTTTATCCAAGACCTCAATTGCTTGCGCATACCAGTCCATATTTATGAGTTAGAACATTATTTTCATTGAGTATTCTCCATTTTTCCTCTTAAAACTCATTTACATTTAATGTATAAACTTATGGGTACTGGGCTTACCTTCTATGCAATATGAGGGTGACTTCTAGTGCTAACATTTCTGGCACTGTTGTCGGGGAATGAATTGAAGAAATTTCCCCGGGATAGAATGAAAAAGAAGCTTTGATTCTAAAGGTGCATCAGATATCAGTACCATTGAAGATTGCAACTTGCACTTGGCAACTCCACTGTTTCAAATCAACTGTTTTAGTTGTGGCTCCGAAGGGAAGACACATGAGGTTTACTCTACAACTGCCTCTGGCTACACCTAAAGCTGACCCAGAGAGGATTATTAAGAAAGGGAAGCTTTCTCAAGAAGGATTTTTGTTGTTGTCCCAGATTGAAAAGCTCCTTAGGAAGAATGACATTGCAAAGAGACAGTTTTAGATGGTGAACTAAAGCTGGACACATAATTCTGACTAATTATATTTCACCATGGAGAATCCACTGTGCAGAATCTGTTGGTGACTCCACTGAAGGGATACAAATAAAAAGGCTATGGAAGCTATCATGGCCAAGAGATTTCCCCCCTTAAATTTCTCATCCATCGCTGGTTATCCACATCCAGTGCTGGCTATAAATGAATGGGACGATTATCTTCCGAGATTTAGAGGAAGCAAGCATGACCATCCTAGCGAGCACTTATTAAATTTTCATATATGAATTCTTGAACATGGCTTCTTTCATGAGGATGTATTGATCAATATGTTCAAATTTTCTTTAGAGGAAGATGCTCATGAATGGTTTCAATCTCTCCCTGTTGCTTGTATCCATTCTTTGAAGGATTTTCATGATGCTTTTAATTCATATTATGAGAATATTTACTAGTCTCATCTTATTTTGGATGGTTGTTGTAAGAAGTTTGCATTCCACATCTAACAGATGATAGAGTCTTCCTCGTGTGATGAGTCTGGTGAAGATCTGATTGAAAGTGAAAGTAAGGATAGAAGTGACTATTTTGCAAATGTGGATGAAAGATTTTCTCTTTCTATTTCCCGATAAGAAGGCGTTCCAGATATGAGTGTTGATAGTGTTGATGATTGCATATCCATAGAAGTATCATATTCTTCCCCTGATGCACCTATTGTATCAGTTGTAAAAGAAGAGATAGTTGTGGAGGAGGATTCTTCTCTTTTCCTTCAAGAGGTTTCCCATGATGTATTTTCAGCTTGGACTGAAGAGAAGAATCAATAGGTCGCTAATTTTTATTTTCAAGATAAAAGAGTTTTGTGCTCACCCATCTTTGATGAGTACTCATATGAGGAAGAGAAAATCCCTACCTTACATTTTGTTGACTTGGGGAGTAGCCAGCCTTTGTATGAAAACTATGAATCAGATTCTGATGTGAATATGAAGGATTTCCAAGACCATACTATAGAGCCTTTTCCTTTATTTAGTAAGGAGAAGAATTGGGTGGAAATCAACCGTCCTAGGCCCGCAAAAGACATTGAGAAGCATGTTAGGGAGAAACACTCATTCATTGATATACATGAAGAGATTTCTTACCTTCAGCTGGCTGACGTTATCAGAGCAGACAAAGAGTAAGTGGATAAGCAACCTGCATCAACCTTTGACTCACCTGGGCTTGCCATAGACATTCAGCCAGATGTGAGAAGCTATAATACAAAGCATGTTTTCTGTTACCAACCCAATAAGTTTCGTCCCCTATTTTATGTCCTTGTAGGGGAGTACATGGAGTTGCTTTTTTTCCAAGTATTTAAGCCTCCAAACTTTATCTTGCCTTCAACACTAGTAGGAGAGCTGAAAAATGTAATCGTTTTGCTGTCATAGTTTCATTATCTTTATTTGATCAATGACATAGTAAATAAGTTTTCAGTTAAGAGGTTACTTGACTTGGTCAGTTAAGAGGTTCTAGGAGTGTACATAAATAAGATCCTTCTGGAGCCCATGTGTTTGTTTTCATTTTTAGTAGAGTAGTGTACATATCTCCCCATTTTCTTCAACGAGAGTTTTGAGCTAGAATCCATAGCCCAAAAACTAAGGCACTAGAACTGCATGTTCTTGGCAGCTCGAGAGCACGCCATCCCCCGTGGAGACAAATGTTATCACATAGGGTTGTCAAGGGCCATAGGTGTGTGTCGATATACCCAAGTCTGTAGTCTTTCCCTGTCTCTATCCTTTTTGCAGACCAAATCTTAAGTTTTTCCCCCTTCGTATTATAAATCGTTCTTTGTTTTCCCTTGTTCGTTTGTGTGCCCTGGTTTTCCTTAAATATCTTACCCGAGTGAAATCTTGGCTCCAAGCCCCTCTGTTTTATCTAAGGGAGAGCACTCACATCTTGTGTTTCAGTCACTGGTCTCCTTGTTTTCTCAGCTCATAGCCAGTCATCCAAATCCTTGATCATACAAGATGCAACCATGAACACAAAGCACAACTTTCTTAATAGTCTATTTCAATATTGAAGCATAAGAAGAATGTAGTTTTAATCTTTCAATGATGAAGATTCCCATAACAATCCAGATCAATGACTCACGGGCATTTGGGAGTGCCAACTTGCGTGAAGTATAACACTAGAGCAAAAGGCCCCAAATTGAGTATGAATTGTTCATATTAAAGGGGTCAGGTGGCAGTTGATCTAAGACTTCGAGTAAATGAGCTTTGGAATATTTGAAATGAGAAATGATTAGAAGTCCTGAAGACCCGAAGAGCTGAAGCCGCCAAAGCGTCAAATTTTCCAAAGCTGTCAAAGTGGCCGAAGGCCCAAAGTCCAGAAGGTCTGAAATAGATTTGAGATGTTGATCAACAAGAGACACACGTCATCAGATTTATCAGTTCAGGAGTTTTACTTTGGGAGTTTTAAAATAAGAAACATTGCAAAGTCTCGAAGGATCGAAGCTCGAAGCGCCCGAAGTCCCGAAGCACCCGAAGTCTCGAAGCACCCAAAGTTCTGAAGCACCTGAAGAGAATCTGAGTCATCAATTAGTAGAAGCCATGTGTCGCTAGATCCTTCGCTTCAGATAAAAGCAACAGAAGACAAATAGAGTTTGAGAATTGAAATTCCTGAAGGTCGATCCACGAAGAAAATCTCGGCTGTTGTTTTTAAGGGGAAGATTTGATTCATCAATATAAAAAGTGCCAGAGCTGAGCTGTTGATCAAAGGGCCTAATCTTAGATCACAAGATCAACGATCATGCCAAATTGTGGGGTTGGAAGGCGAGAACATTTTAAAATCTCATGGGCAGGCTGCAATCAAAATCGTGGTTTTTAGAAAGGGATGCGTGGAGGTTCATGGTGAATTATGGGGACAAAAGCGGTTTGCTTTCAAACCACTGTTGGTAGTGCCCTCAATCATGCGATTGTGTAGAGTCATAGCCCTAGGTCACATTGAAGGTGGAGCGATGGAGAGGAGTTGTGCCAAAGGCTGAAAGCACTCGTATTTGGTCACAGACGAATATCTTCTTGGCCTTAAGGTGTTGAGATTGACTCGAAGAATTCATTGGCACCACCTAGAATATTCATGGTTTTCAAGCGTTGTCTTGATCCTGATGAAGGTAGTTAATGGAAATGGGGGCGGTGGTTGAGACTTCATCTCACCCCATAAATGGAATGTGTGGAGAGAAGGGTCATGGGGGTCGATTGTTAGTCCAAATCTCCGTGGTGGATGAATTTTCTCGCAGAGCCTGCAATGAGATGGGCTCACATCTGATGTAAGAAGGCTTTCACAGTATGATAGAGCAGGCGCAGACTAAAAAATTTGAATGCAATGGTCCGATCACACTCCTGGTGGTTCCAGCAGTTTTGAGTATAAGTAGTTAGTTCTGATGTTTTGTTAAAGTTCGAATGGTTGAGCTAGGCTCCCTACTATTGTAATAATTTGATGAAGAACACTAGTTATTTGGTTATGTCTTGATTTGAGACTTCTTAATTAATATAAGTCAGCTTTCTTACTCCATATTATTTTCCTCTAATACTGAGAGAGTTCATGATTGACTGATTCACATGGATTGTTGTGACTATATTATGATGAATGTTTGATTATAATGCTATTATGATTTCTTTCAGTTTCCTTGAAATTTGAATCCAAGAGGATCTTGTGTTTAATTTTTTCTTCCTTAGGTAGCTGGAAGGCATGATGTTATCGGACTAATCAGTAGGTGCGGACACTAAATGATCTCCCTAGATCCACCTAGATCTAGAACAAAACATACCAGAACATGACGCTTTCCTTAAGTTTTAGATATTGAATTTACTAACTAAAGAGGGATGAGTGACATATCGTTTAAATGTCGCTTCCTCTCACCATCGCCATCCTAGCTCTGTTCCAATTCTCATACAATGATGATCCTGCAAAATAACACAACCAAACAAAGTGATAGCAATAGAATAAACTCAATATAAGCCCATGTATGTGATTAAGGAATCATACAATAAAACACAACAAGCTTTATAGGAAAGAATCATATTACTGTATCATATTAAATGTGAAAGAGAGATTACAACCATGGCCTTGATGTTGTAAGGTCCCTTCCAACTGTCCTTCATTCCCCACACACTTTCACTGCAAGAATTCTGAGAGCACAGATCTGATAATATTCACAATCTATCTTGACAAAGTGGCTCATCTAGCCAAGTTAAAATTCTCCAAAGCTCAATCCAATCCAAGCTAATCCCAAAAGCTCCAAAATAACCAAAGCTAACTTTCTCCATGAGAAATCCTCTCCTTTTATAATTTGAAGAGGATAAGGTGAGGAGGTTAGGATGATCCCACTAAATCATGAAAGCGAGTAAGATCCAAACCATTTGGATGCCACCTCACCATAGAAGTTTCTCCTTCTAGAAGATTCGAGAAAACACTTGTTTTTCCCACGTGTAGGCATTCTTGCACCCTGCCTATAGAGCAACCTGCAAACATCTCGCACCCTAGCTATGGTGCAACCTGCGAGAATCAGGCATTCTCGCACCCTGCCTATATAGCAACCTACGAACTTCCTTTTTTACAGGGTTTTTACAAGGGAAAATGAAACTTCTTTTCTCAGGAAAAGTTCTTCTCCCTTCTCTCTTCAGGAACTCAGGCCACTGACCCCTCTGAAGGAAACAGATAGATTTACATCATTAATGGTCATAGGGATGATTAAAATAATGTGTAACACCTGATGTTTATGATAGAATGCTACACTTTTCTCACCAAAGTCTTCGTCTTTCTCACCTTTACTCCAACTTACTGACTAAAGTTGATCCAAGACCTCAATTGCTTGTGCATACCAATCCATATTTCCGATTTAGAACGTTATTTTCATTGAGTCCTCTCCATTTGGCCTCTTAAAACTCATTTACATTTACTGTATAAACTGATGGGTACTGGGATTACCTTCTATGCAATTTGAGGGTGAATTCTAGTGCTAACACTCTTTATGGTGCTTCCTCATGTAAATCTAAGACATATAAGACAAGCATTCAAAATAATTTATTTTGGAGTAGAAATTACTCTGAGTCTCTGGCGAAGATACTCAAAGGCGTCCCGTGGAAGTGGTTTTGTAAAGATGTCTGCCACTTGTTCTTTTGTGCCCACATATTCAACTTTGATTTTCTTCTCTGCAACTTGTTCCCGTATAAAGTGATACTTGATTGGAATGTTATTCATCTTGTAGTGCATCACCGAGTCATTTGAGATACTTATGGTGCTTGTAGTATCACAATAGATTGATATGGGATCACCATACTCAACCTGTATATCTGTCAGAGTTTGTTTCATCCATAGAACCTGTGTACAACATGTTGTTGTTGCAATATACTCTGTCTCGGCTGTAGATACGGATATTGATGATTGTTTCTTTCTTAACCATGATACTAAACACTCGCCCAAGTAGAACGCTTCTCCACTGGTTCTTCGTCGATCATTAATGCAACTTGCCCAATCTGCATCTATGTAGGAAATAAGTGATAGATCCTTTCCTTTTGGATACCATAATCCCAACTCTTTTTTTTCTTTTGAGATATTTGAAAATCCTCTTTACTACTAATACATGTGATTCCTTTAGTGTTGCTTGAAATTGTGCCACCTGTCCAACTGCCTACTTTACATCTGGTATGGATGATGTCACATATAGTAAACTACCAATCATTGACTTGTATTTCATTTGGTTTGTAGACTTTGAATCATCATATTTTCTCAACTTGCAACTGGTTTGCATACGAGTGGTAACTAGTTTGCAATCTTCCATTCTGAACCTCTTTAGCATTTATCTGATATACTTAGTTTGAGAAATAAAAATTCCTTGGTTTCTTTAACATATATGAAGACCCAAAAAGAAGGATAGTTCTCCAAGTAATGACATTTCAAATTCATTCTGCATTTCCTTTGCAAATTTATGGCTTAACTTGTCATTAGTACTTCCAAAAAAATAGAATCAACATAAATTTCTATTAATAAAATACTACCTTGAGTTACCTTGATGTAGAGGTTGTTGTGTACGCTTCCTTTCCATAGTTCGTAGGGAATTTTTTCATTGTTGTTTCTAATAATTACTCTATTTTGAATGTGAATTGTTGTATGCACTTCATGTGTCCAAAAAATATCTGTCAATTTGGAATCCATTAGCATTGTTCTATCCATTTCCTATGTAATTATCATCCATTATGATAATGTTCCTTTGTCTCTGAACCACTCTCTAAACCAATATATGAATTCATTCTCTCGTCCATTGTCATATATATTTCCAAACTTGCTAAGTAGTATTACGAATCCATCTATGTCCATACTATCCAAGATTCTACTTGCACAACTGTCCATAATGATGACCCATTTATCACTATACTATCATGAAGTCTTGATTAATCTATCAAACTGTACTTCTACTAACCGATTTCTATGGATCTTTCTTCTCAAACTCTACAAGCTGCTTGAAGGATGGTTGTTTGGTATGTCACAACTATCGCATAGACTCCCCTATCTAATATTCATATTACCTGGGAGTTTCTAAGCGGGATGGCTCAGAACAATTCCTGCTTTGATGTGTATTCATCATCATCTTCATTGGTAGATTCATCATCTCTCTGAGCTCTGACTTCTTTCTTTCTTTCTGTGGATTCATCGTTCACTACAATTCCTGAAAGTACAATCTCTTGAACATGTTACCTATTTACCTGTACTTCTTTTCTTTCAGATATTTTCCAAACCTTTCTGTATCTGACATCTTTCTTTTTCTCTGTAGAATTTTCTTCATCTCGTTTTATTTCCAATCTTGCGATCTCTAGGACCTGGTGTTTTTTCACCCGCTCTTCGTGTTTTCTTATCCACAGTTTCTTACATCTAATATCAATGTTCTCTTTCATGGAAGTATCAATCATGCTTATACAATCATTAGCTATGTGTCCATAGTTATGACATTTGTAACATTCAATGTTACGTGAGGCCACATAGGCATTTCTTGCTTGAACATTTCTTTTATAATCCCTCAAATCTGGAACCTTATGTCCAAAGTTAGTACAATAAAAACAATGACCATAAAATAAATTTGCATACTTGGAGTGAATGATCTTCTTTGTGGTGTAGTCCTTCTGAATTTCTGCCTTGACTGATCATGATCATGATTGAAGCTTCTTTGTGGCTTGAACATGGATGGTATTCTTGAAGATGTATCTTTATTAGTTTTCTTAGATTATGGTTGACCATGACTCATTCCTTTGAGTACTTCTGCATAACTCTTTCTATTTTCTTCATTCTTATTTTCTAGCAATGTAGAGTGCTTCTCTTCATTCTCTACAATTGATGTGGATGTTTCTATTTCTTCAACGTTCTCATTGAGATTGACAATTTTGACTCTTAGTGTGACAACTTCTTCTTCAAGATTCTCAACCTCTTCTTCTTTCTTCATTATCTGAGACTTCATGACCTCTTTTGTTCTCTTTTCTTCTTCAAGTTGGATTTTCAATGTAATTATTTAATCTTCCATTCTTCTCTCTTCTTGACCAAACTCTTCCTCGAGTTGGTTTAAGTCATTGGTTCTTTCCTTGAGATGATCCATCAATATTTTTTCTCTCTTTTATGCTTCTTCATTTTGTGCTGCTATGTTGGCTTCTAGACATTTCTTTTGATATTCTATAGTTTCTTCAATTATGTTGGCCTCTTCTAGTTGAGCTCTTAAATTCTTGATGACCTTCTGATCTTTTTTGGAACCTTGAACACTTTCCTTTTGCTTCATCAATTCTTTCTTGGATGAATTGTTTTATTCTCTTTCTTTATTTAGATATTCAATTGCACTGATCAATTTTTTTCTGTAATCAACTTCTATTTCTTCATACTCTTCATATTTTGAATCTGTTTGACATGATGAACATTTTTCTTCTTGTTCTGTATCTGCATATTCTTTGGAATTTTCTGAATCTGCGATGGGTGAAGAATATATGTCATGTAACTTATCCCAAATTTCTTTAGATGATGAACATTTACCAACCTTTTCTCTTACCAGATTAGGTAATCCTTCCTAGATGAAATCCATTGCTATTTTGTTATTCTTCTTCAATTCCTTCTTGGCTTTAGTCTTTTCCCTTTTTGAACTATCATATCATGTAAAAACTGATAGACATATATAATGTCCCTGTGCCTGTAAAAATAATTTCGTCCTTATGCTCCACATATCATACTTAAAACCATTTTGACCATTAAAAATTGGTACTCCATTCTCAAAATAATCCATGATCTCCTTCCAGTGGTTAAACTATTTTCTGAAGGAACCTGCTCTGATACCAATTCTTGGATTATTGAGAGGGGGGGGGTGAATCAGTAATAGAGAAATCTAATCCTTTTCACCATAAAATGTAAGTGTTATATCAATTTAGCATTATCATCCAATAGTTGCAGAGTAAATAAACAATGAACAAATAGGAAATCACACACATACACAAAACTCCATTGTTTTATGTGGAAACCCAAAGCGGGAGAAAACCACATAATGTTTTTTCTTATATGTATTTAAGAATTACATTCTTTGGAAGAACCAAATTCCTTTGTTTTCCAGCTGCAACTGAAAGGAGTCTCCAACCCCCTAGTTTCTCGAGCTACAACTTGAAGGAATTTCCAAATCCCCAATTATCTAGGTACAACTAGAAGGAGGCTACAACCCCCTATGTTATCCGGCTACAATCGGAAGGTGGCTACAACCACCTTTCCTTGCCTCGTCCATGACATAGAAGTAGAACGATGGAACCAATGTCACACTATCACTGTGAGATATACTGTTGTAAACTTGTACCAATCAACCTGTACCAAACAACCTGTACCAATAACCTGAACCATGCATCAACCATGCATCAACCTGTACCTCAACCTGTAATCAATATGTACCATAAACAAGTGCATAAACCATGCACCAACATGTACCAAACAACATGTAGTCAAACTCTAACATAAACAAGTGCATCAACCATGCACCAACCTATACCAAACAACCTGTAGACAACTAGTACCATAAAAAATTGCATTAACCATGCACCAACCTGTACCTCAACATGTACCATGAACAATTGCATCAACCATGGACCAAACCTGTACCTCAACTTGTACCATGAACAAGTGCATCAACCAGACACCAAAACTATACAAATAACATGTCACAAGGACCTGTCCAAACAACCCGTCTCATCAATATTATCAACCAAATCAGATCTACTCACCAAGATCAATCACCAAGACAACTCTCAAATATGTGCATCAACCAAGCATAACACAACAACTCATAATCATCACCAACATCAATATGTGCTTCTAATAATATAGAAATAAAAGTATGCTACATCATCCATAAAACCTGTTTCAACAATAATACTAACAAGTTCCTCCAACCATGTACCAAGTATGTACCAATCATGTATCATATACTCATCAACTATGACTCATCAATATGTACCAACATCATCAATTATGTACCTCATTTATGTGCCAACTCATCAACTACTTGTCTCAACCATGTACCCAACATGTACCTCAACCAAAATCCCTCATCAATTTCATCATCCAAATCTAATTTGTAAAAATGTAATAGACCTAGTGTATATGATCACATACTTGCAAACCTTCCTTAACTTTAACAACAAGAGACTAGCATTTTCATCAAACTTTTCTTTAGTCTCACATGACTAGTTTTGGATTAGTCAACAACCCTAACTTGAAATAATCATAACTATGTACCTGTAATGAACTAAAAATAGTACACAATGTTATTCCATGTGTTTTATGCAATTCCTCCATGTGTCACTACTTGGAACCTCTCAGAAAAGGAGTTATAGAAAAAATGGCATACCTTATTGAATTCTGGATTATTCTAGAGAGTGAACTTGTAGAGCATACCCCACACGTAATATTTGTTGTATGAATCTGAAAATGTTAAAGAGAATACTATAGATTGTATTGTAACCAACACATTTGGTCTTACTTAATTTGGATCTTTTATGAATAAGTTATGACGTTTTTACCCGAAACGCATGTTTTAGACTAGTTTCAAGACTAGCCACAAACCCTATTTTCCACAGAGTGTAACTCCAAAACTACAACAAACCACAAGCTGAAATTCTTACCACAACTACTTGGATATGTTTTCTCAATGGCTTATCAATTTCATGTTCTAAATCATTCTAGAAAGTTTTTAATTTCTAAAATGGTGAGATGACCTATAAATAACATACCTTAGAAAACATCATTAAAAGAATTTATCCTCCCTTGAATTTCGGCCTTCTTTACTTCATCTTCTCTCTGAAATTCAGCTTAGATATCCTTTGGTTACCTTAGTCACCTATAGATATTCAAATATCTCAAGTATGATATAAAATGAGAGAGCCTTGCCTCTTATTTATACTTCCATGTAGATTCCTCAAGGGGTTACCTTTTAACCATCTTAACCCACATTCCTTATTTTAGGGTTAACCAACTTCTAACCACTTGTCCAATTAGTAATTTATCCATTAACTTTATTATTTAAATAATTTATTTTTTATCCACTTTGAATTATAGTACACTCATCACTTTACTTTACCTCAAGGGGTTATCTTCTAACCATCTTAAACCACTTTCCTTATTTTAGGGCTAACCCACTTCTAACCACTTTTCAACTTAGTAATTTCTCCATTAACTTTATTATTTAAATAATTTATTTTGTATTCACTTTGAATTATAGTACACTCATCACTTCACTTTATTATTTGCCTTCTAAAAATCTGTTAAACAACTTTGACTACTTTGACCTTTGGGGCTTCTAGATGATTCATGAGGGTTCTCCAACTTTACATGGTCATAACTCTCTAACCGTGAGGAGTTATGTGAAGTTCCACATACCACTGAAAATGACATGATATTTACTTTCTATGCAAAATAGTATTACCTGCAAATATATCAAACTCATACTGTTATCCATCAAACAAACTTGGGTCCATTACCCAAACCTGGGTTCTCCAACTTCACATGGACATAACTCTCTAACCATGAAGAGTTATGTGATGTTCCACATACCACCGAAACTGGAATGACATGTACTACCCATCTATAATAGTCTTACCTTCAAATATATCAAAACTCATACCATTATACATCAAACAAACTTGGGTCCATTATCCAAACCTTTGTGCTACTGGAATTCACTACCGGACTTTCTCCAAGGGTTGACATCAATCACTAAGGGTTGACATAAATCTACAATATCACTCTCCAATGGTTGAGATCAATGAAAACCAACAATCCATCAAACAAAGCCAAATTTTTGACATATATACTTCAACAAATTCAACTACATCTTTTGTTCACCATACTTCTTTGTTTATATAGTCTTCCAACTAGTGTAAATTTGAAACATTGCATGTTTTGATATTGAACCATTGTACCTTTTCATTTAAATGATAATATTAAACTTTAAATAATATCATTTTTCTTTTTTTATTCTTTATTTATAATGCTCATGATTTAACTCTCTCTTAATCATGATTGTGTATTGATTCATTTGTCCTCATGAGTTGATCATAGATATGGATCGACTCATTATATCATTCCCATGATTCTGTTGCATCCTCAGTTCAACAACAAATCATATTTGAGATTTTACTAGTTCTTTGTATTGTTATGGTGTTAATTCTTTGTCGAATTACTCTACCAACCTTGAGCTATTTACATAATTGAAATTTGTATGAGGCGCTTATTTCAACCCAATGTTCAAATGACCGTGAGCTCAAAATCATGGGCCTATCCATTTAAGCATTTGTTCCTAGCGCTTTCTTATTCTAACCTTATTCTTCTACATGGGACCGTATTCAAGTGTTTGAGGGCTTGTTACTTCTAGCCTCTTTCACTTCTTTACCTTATCACGTGACCAATGTTGGAGTGAGGTTCTCTGGTATTTCATCCTTTGGGACTTTGATCTTTTGCAGTCATTCAATCCTCTCGGAGTACACTTCACCAAAGTAGATCGGATGGTCGATATTTGTTCTTCTGTTATATGGATGATCCTGTCTTGTCCATAGGTTTCAAACAAATCGACGACCAAGACTTAATCTGTAGTTGAGTGGAAGGTTCTCGTTTACTTCAGGATTCGGAGCTTCGGGACTTCAACTTTTGCAATGTTCTAATTCCTCCAGAGAAAATACCGTTGAAGTACGTATTATCTATTTACTTGTAGATAAGACGATTATGCCTTAATCTGTGGTTGAGTGGGCGGTCTATGCAACCTCAACAAGACATTTTTTTACTAGCCTTCTCGACGAACGATCAGATCTTGCTTTGAAGCTTCAACACTCTGGGACTCCGAGTTACTAGAACTCTGAGGTAGTTCAATCCCTTTGGAGTGTTTACCTACCAAATAAGTCATAAATATGTGGTGATCACTTGTTGTCAGTTGTTTTTGTACACCTTACACTATCCTTCCACTGCACTTGATCTAACGGTTGAGAATGATCCTAGAGTAGATCAATGGTTAGCATTACTTCGTGATTCATGCTTACTCTATCTTTCCACTACACTTGATCTAATGATCATGATTCATCCTAGAGGATCTTAGATCTATGACCAAAGATAGTTCTTGAATTTGGCATTCGGTGCTTCGGGTGGATGCTGGTAGATGAAACTAGATATCCCCGAAGGGAATAATCCTGGAGTGATGTGGCTTGCCTATGTCATTGTTGATGTGGCACTAGCTGAGTGGCTGCCACATGTCACTTAGATTCGTGACTTACACATACCTAAAATTCCAGCTAGACCTTGACACTTGTCACCATCTAATTGTTCCATGTGTCCTTGCTGACGTGGTCTTGCTGACGTAAATCTCCTAATGTGTCACATGTCCTCCTCCTGGATCTAGTGGTCGTAGGTTCATCTGAATTTTCTTATTGATATGACGATTGTTGTTACTTCAGGAATATGACACTTTTGAGACTTCGATCTAATCCTCCTGAATTGGCAAAGTGTCGAATAGATCTATCATTGTAGATATTTCTTATCTTGATCCTACAACCTCTTTTTATTCTGAAACTCTGGGGTTCGGGAGTTCTTGGCTCATCTAAGTTGTTTATAATCAGAGTAGGTCAAGGTAGGAGTTGACCACTCTCTGACAGTTGTTACTCCAAATCAATGGTTGACTGGATTTCTTGATCAGACGGTTGACGAGAGTTCATGAGTTCAAGGCTTCAGCCTTCGGGTTATTCTCTTTTTCCCACTTCCCAATTCTCCCAGAGTGAGATCCCTGAAGAATAAACTTCGAGTAACTTGACTTCATCGAATGATCCTTATTTAATTTGAAAATCTTAACACAATCCAACAGTTTTCGGGAATTCAACTATTTGGAATCTTAAGAATTTGCCCTTGCTTATCCTATCCTTTCACTTTATTTTGGTCGAACAATCAATATAACTCCCAAAATGTTTCTTAGATTAGACGACTCATTTCCTTCCTTGATCTTAACGACTAGAAAACCTACCAAAGCTCCTGCTTCAGATCTGTCGTTTGAGATCTAATTCTTCCCAACCTTTGACTTCCCCTCAATCTAATAGTCCTGGACTGTCTCGAAATGATAATGGAGGGCTCTTGTGCATCATATCTTCTGAGCCTCTTGTGTGTCATCTCTTCTAATATTTTGGGTTTATACTTGAATTCCAACTGAACCAAGATTATTGATCTGTTGGGAATCCGATCCTTATTGTGTTTCTGCAATGCGTTTTCCCTTTTGAGCTTCGATTAACGTTTCTTTCTTCTGATATGTTTCATTTCTATTTATCCTGATATTTTTAATAACTATTTTTGCATTCATTTATCTGTTTTTGCATTCATTTATGCACTGATATTCAATCGCTAACCCCCATGAGCTCTTAATTCCTTGTACTTTGTTATTCCTTCTGTACATTGATTCTCTCCATGCTACCTCTCCCGATATTTAGAATCATAGTATGATTGTTGATCCTATCATGATCAACAGTGATCACAAATTGCTTATGCCACAAGGTGATATTCCTCTTCCCCAAGGTGATCTTCCTTTCTCTAATTACTGTACATGTTTGACTTGTGTTGCCATCAATGAAAACACACAATCAATAATGCCAAAAAAAATTATAGTGGCAGTGCTACAACAACATTTTTATTGGCCAAAACTTTGAGAGGATGTCAGCAAGTATATCAAGTCCTACATAACCTGCTCCATTTCCAAACTAGATATTAAGAAACAAGACATGTACACACCTATTCCTACTCCCAAAAGGCCCTGGGAATCCATCTCAATGGACTACATCATCATGTCGGGCCTTCCTTTAACCAAGAAGGGAAATGTTTGTGTTTTCGTGGTTGTTGATCTATTTTCCAAGATGATTATTCTGGCTTCCTACAAGAAGAGCATCATAGCAGAGGCCACTGCCAAGCTCTTCTTGAATGAGTGTGGGTACATTTTGGGATACCACATAACATCATCTCATATCGGGATATCCAGTTCGTCAACACATTCTGGTCGAGCCTCTGGTCATGTTTGGACACCAAGTTCACCAAATCCATATCCTTCCACCCCCAAACGAATGGCCAAACTGAGGTCGTCAACATGATGATCATGCATATCTTGCACATGTACAATTCCAAGCATCCACACATATGGGATGTGAGTCTTCCCTATGTTCAACATAGTTACAATAGAGCCATGCACAACTCAACTAGCCACAACCCCTTTCAGGTGGGGTTGGGATTTCAACCATTGGGTCCCATGGATGTTACACTACCCCTTGTGTCCACACAGGAAGAATCGTCACATACTCAAACTGAAGATGACAAAACCTCCTGGTTCATGGAACGAATCCAACACATCCACCAACAGGTTTAGGATAGTTTTCATAAGTCCAATGCCAAGCACAAGTAGTCCCATGATCAACACCGGGTGCCCCATAAGTTTCAAGTGGGTGATAAAGTTTCGTTGCATTTGCAGAAAGAATGCCTTACAAGGCCCCATCAAAATATATCTCTCCACTCCTCTATGGACCTTACACTATCACCAAGGTTGTGGGTGACATTTATTTTGAGCTCAACATCATCCCCTTCCTTGTCTTGCACCCAGTGTTTAATGTGGACCTCCTTCGGCCATACTTTCCACCATTATTGGACACCTCAGAGATAATAGAAAAACTGACACCGACATAGCTCAACCCTGACTACATGGAATAGGAATCCATTGATCATATCATGGACACAAAGGTCAAGGGTACTCTCCAACAGAAGCTTCAGCTTTATCATGTTGTCAAAGCGGGGAAACTCCTACAACAAGGCAAGTAGCTCACCGTGGGTCAAATTCAATAGAAATTTCTTCATCTGATGGGGTAACTCAACACAATGGAGACCATTTCTTTCTAAGGGGGGAGGAGTGATATAGGTGGATACTGGTGGCCACCCACCTCCTCCAACTGGCTCACATACAATTTTCATCTTGGTATATTTTTTCTAGATTTTTGGGTCCTAAACTTTCGGGGCCGTTTTGAGGCCCTAAACAATGTTTTCTAGGCCCTCCACAGTCACATAGTACACTGACTTGGAGTGTGATTTCATAATGTTTATTCCTAAGATAAAACTTTAAAATGGGATATCGTGTGCCTGAAACAAAGATCGTATGAAAAATTTACGACCATGGGAAGTTGATGTACCAACTTACCCCATCGAGCCCACATGAATTTTGGTGCTTCATCTCCTAGGGTTATGTTTTTGGATGCCTAGGGTTTTCTGATTAATTATTAATTCTAAAAAGGAATCGAGGCCTCATTGTAAGGTGCTCAGATGAATGTGTGTAGTAGTTGCCACAACTCTTCTTAGAGATTAGCTACCACAATTCGAGCAAGATTGTTTCATTCTGCATTTTATAGTCTCAACATATTTCTTTACTGAATAGAAGTTAAGTTTCCATGTATCTATGTTATTTTTCTTTGTATATATGTGTTAATGTTATAGATATATGTTTCATTTCGTTCCACTCATAAATCCGGATCACTTTCCATATGCCTGAAAAACACTTGCATATTTTTTGTTTGAATGTAGAAGCCCATGAGATACTTCAATGAGACTTGTAAACCTTTTCTCCACTAGTTGATTGAACAATAAAGAGATATATTTCCCCTTTGTTCACCTTTGTTGTCTAAGATTTTATCACTTGTCATTTTTTCCATCTATCCATTAATTCTGATTACGAGATCAAATACAACAAAATTTATAAACTTTATTAAAATTGACCATTTAGAAATTTCCTTTCAAAGTGTTACAAATACAATGTTTTCATTTTGTTGAATTAATGGTAAAAACTATGCATCCATTCTATGCATGATATTTTATGCTAAAATTTGAAAGTTAAACATTGAAAAATGATAATATATAAGTATCATTGTGAATTATTATTGTTGGATTCTATCTATGATAATTTGTTTCATGTTTAATTTTTTTTTGCACATGCAATATTTGCTGCTTCACTTTTTATGTCACCCACATGTTTATAAACAAAAAAACGCGTTAACCATACTCATTACTTGTGATATATTACATTACTCACTATACATAAATATCCATATTATGAATTTTTTTGACTCTATTCAGCACTCATATTAACCCTACTCATTACTATCACAAGGTACGTGTACACATTGTTAGGGCATTAATTCAGAGATATGTGTAGACACTTTTTTTTTTTAAAGAGATTCAATTAAATATCCACTGCAGTGAAGATGTCTCTGCCGAGAAGCTTTTTACTTGTTCATTTGAATACATAGGTTGGTTTGAATAAGAAATACACTTGCGTTGTGTGTCAAATGATAATTGTATTTATGTTGTATTCATGAATTTAGTTGAAATAATGTTTAATTAAATCATAATTATAGTATATTGTTTTGTTGCATTTTTTTTCATTTAGGAGCAGTCTATTGTCTTTATGTTGTTTTCGTGCATTTAGTTGAAATAATGTTTTATCATTGAAATATGTTTAATTAAATCATAACTGTTGTATGTTGTCTTCTTTCATTTTTCTTCTTTTAGGAGCAGTTTAATTTGGACACTAGTTGGGGAAATTGCATTTAGATACTTAACAATTGAGGCAATTGCATTTAGAAACTTGAGTAGTTTGAGAAAATTTCCTTTATGTTCTGTTCATGCATTTAGTTGAAATGAAAATTGTCTTTATATTGTCTTCATGTAGTTAGTTTTTATATTGTCTTTATGTAGTTAGTTGAAATAATGTTTTATCATTGAAATAATAATGTTTAACTAAATTATTACTGGGGTATGTTGTTTTCTTGCATTTTTCTTCTTTTAGGAGCAGTTTAATTTGGACAATTAGTAGCAAGGGGAAATTGCATTTAGACACTCAAGAGTGAAATAATGTTTTATTATTGAAATAATGTTCAACTAAATTATAACCATCATATGTTGTTTTCTTTCCTTTTGCATTTTTCTTCTTTTAGGAGCAGTCTGTTTTGGACACTTAGTAGTTGGGGGAAATTGAATTTAGACACTTAACATTTGGGGAAATTGCATTTAGACACCTAAATAGTTTGGCGGAAATTTCCTTTATGTTGTGTTCATACATTTGATTGAGATAATGTTCTATGAAATCATAACTGCTACATGTTGTTTTCGTGCATTTTTCTTCTTTTAGAAGCACATGAGTAGTTGGGGGGTTACACGTATTTTTTCCATTTTGCAAAGGGATAAATGTTCCATGTTGTCTTCATGCATTTTTCTTCTTTTAAGAGCACATGGATAGTTGGATAGTTGGGGGGTTACACATATTTTAGCCATCTTAGTTATGGACAAATATCAACTAATGTCATTGATATATGTGAAATCAAAGCGTTTTCATTCATGGGATGAAAAGGAAAAAGTTGAGAGTTAAAAGAGCATCATTACAATCCGAAGAGAGATATTAGGTTGGTTTGTTCTCTACAGGGGAGAGTAAGAGAACCTGACAAAATAAAGTTAAGAAAGACAAGTTAGAAAAAAAAATCATATTATTGATCAATAAGAGAAAATCAATAATTCAATTTTTTTTTAGCATAAGTAAACTTGTTTGCCTTACCTTTTCATTTAGCCTACATGCAGGACTATGTGGTCGGATGAGACATGATTTAGATGAGATAGAAATCGATACGAGTTTGTTGTTGTCGGAAAAGTAAGTTCACCTTATATTAGTGAGTACGATAGAGATTTTTTTACCTCATTTCCGTGGGTACTTAGAGATATCAATATCATTTCATCAATGTCCTAAAATTCCATCCCAAAATAAACTATAAATTAAGAAATACAAAGAAACGTTAAAAGACATGAAGAAGTTTGTAAAAGATGAAAAATGCCCGTGATTGTTTCTCCACTATTACAATATCTCACATAAGATCTTTGTTACATACATAGGTAGATGCAGTCAAATAATCTCACGTTTTATTTGAGGGCATTGTGTAATTTCATAGAATCATCCATGGGAGCAAGTTGGAAAAATTAATACTCTCAAAATAAAAAAATTGTATCGGAAAGTGGCAAGCGACTACATGTAGAACGTAGATACATGCTCAACACGGATTTTCGTAAGGACATGAGCTATCATGTTTAATAATTTAAATAGAAAGAGCCATCCATTCTCACATGAACCAATGGAAAATGTCATAGAAATCGCACAAATCTGCATCGCCATTCCATTACATATACACAATATACATTTTATATCGTTGTTTGTGCTGAACTAAGTTGTCATTGATGTCAAAGGTTTTATGTCAAGTGGTGTCATGGTGGTGTGTTGTCATTGATGTCAAGGTTGATATCAAAGAGAATTGTATCATTGATGCCATGTCATGGTTGGTAACCAAGGTAGTCGATGATCATGGATAAGGATGCTCTCATGAATTCCCTTATGTAGGAAGTACCAAATGGATGAGCTCCAAAGTGGTCCCCTTATGTCACAAGCCCTTGCAATAATATACTCTTGGTTAGATTTCTCAAAGTGGTCCCCTTATGGTGAAATCCCTCACGAGAAGATGTTTTCCAAAGTCCAAATGGTTAAGTGGTTGAGTAATCCTATATGTGTGGTCATGAAGTTTGAAGTTGTGTGGAAGAAAAGAAGTTGAAGAACAGGTCAAGATGTTATCAGATGTGGATGGATGGATAATGCTTGTCATGTCGTTTCCGGTGCGATGTGGTATGCCACATAGTTCCTCACAGTTAGGGAGATATGGCCTTGAGAAGTTGGAGAACCCTTTAGAGTAATCTAGAAGACCCTAGAAGGTCAACAAGAAGTCAAAAGCTTCTAGAAGTCATAAAGAAGATTCCCCAGTCAAAGTGGTTGCAACAAGAAGTGGTGAGTTTACTATTTATGGATAAAGTGGTTATAAGTGGGAAATGTAGTTAAAAGTGGGTTAGCTAACCCTAAAAGAGGGAACTTGGGTAAAACAGTTAGAAGATAACCTCTAAAGGAAGCTACTTGGAGAGTATATATAAGAAAACAAGGGTCTCCCATTGTACCTACTCGAATACCTATTGAACTTAATTGAATATCTATTTTGTGAAAGGCTACTGCAGGTACAATTAACAAATCTTAAGTGATAGGTCTGAGGCAACGAAGGTCTGAAGGAGCGAAAGTTTCGGAGCTACAGAGGAAGTGAATGAACCGGGGTTTTTAGAAATTATCCCCGAGCTGCAGAAAGACAGGCCACGTACATCTGAGGGTTGCAGCCATAGAGAAGTGTGTATACTCGCATGTTGTTTAAGAGGAAAGAGCGGATACTCGTTAGCTGTAGAAAGGGAAAGTACGGATATGAAGAAAGGAAAGATCGAAGATGCTTGTTTCATGTTTCAGGATCTAAGGAGAGACTGCAGGTATGTTTTTCAAAGATCAGATACAACAGGGATACTACAAAATTAAAAGTATGTTAATAATAATGTCTTAGTGTTGTTGTGGAGCATGCTTGAGGCATGACTTTGTGAGGTTTGGCATATTCTCTCTTGGAGGCATGGTATCTGTTGTAGTAAATGTTTTTCAGGAAGATTTGTTGAAGAATGTTGCTAGTGCATATTTGATTGTTAGTGGAATATCTTATGGCACATTGCGAGAGGCCTTTGTTGGTGATCTTGGTATATGTTTAATACATGCTTGATGCTACATAACAATGAGGTTTTGGCACATGGTTTAAAGTAAGGGTTTATGGTATTTTGGTTATGGGTAGTATGATGTATTACTAGAGGTTTTTGGAGTATATCTTTTGTGCATGGATGATGCACTTGTTATAGTACAGGTTGGTACTTATTGGTACATGCTTTGTAGAGACATGTGTGGGTGATATTTGTGAGTTGTTATGAGTAGTTTTCGTTGACGCAAATCCTAGTGATATTGTGCATATGGTTGAGAGTTATTTTGGTGATTGGTATTCATGATTGTATCTAGTTTGGTTGATGATATTATCTTTATAGATGGTTGGTACAGGTTATTTGGTATAGGTTGTTACAGGTTTCTGGTACAGGTTGACATGATAGGTTTTACAGAGAAATGTTGTCAGAAATAGAGACAATGACAATGATACTTGGTAAGTTTGTGGTAGTCTGTGAGTTGCAGTAAGGATAGGCACAAAAATATATGAGTTGCAGTTAATAAGGGCGCGGATACCCTCGTGTTGTAGCATAGACAGGTCACAGACCTGTAGAAAATATTTGCATACTGTTGGAATAGTTGGACATATTTTTTTTGTCTACAAGATGGATCTTGTACTTGAGGATTGGAATCCTCACATATGAGTTGGTGCTAAGATGTACAAGCTAAGTCTTGTATTTGAGAGTTGGAACTCTCTTGGAGTTGGTGCTCCTTTTTCAATCGGTGCTGATAAACCCCGGGAGATTGTAGTATTCATGTAACAACATAATACAAAAGCTTACCCATATATCTAGTGCTCATTGTGTTCATTATGATGTTGGTTCATAGTTGTCTATTGATGAATGTTGTTGATATATGTTTACATGCAAGTAGCTAATAGTGAATGTAAGAAATGAATAATAATGTTTGAATTGGTTTCTAACTAGATGAAGAAAGAATTGTAAAAAGAGACATACATTGATTCACCCCCCTTATGATTGTGGTCGGTCTATCCAACAATTGGTATCAGAGCAGGCCTTCATAGTAAGCCTTACAAGCTTGAAGGAGATCCATGCACACACAAATGGATGGACATACAATTCCCTCTACAGACGAAGTTCCTTTATTCTATGAGACATATTACTCGACATGGAGAACAAAAATGAAAGGGTATTTGAAGTCAAAAGGAGTAGGTGTTTGGGACACAGTTGTTACTGGATCAGTTCCCTCGAAGAAACAATTCAAATTTGCATCCCAAAAGGAAGCAAAGGAGAACAATGAAGTGGCATTCAAGACTATCTTCAATGGACTCTCAGATTCTGTCAAAGAAATCATAGGACAATGTACCTCCACCAAGGACCTATGGATGAAGCTAGAGAAGGCGTATCAAGGAAAAGACAATCTCATCAAGGACGTGAAGCAAATCTCAATCATCAATGAAGGTAAATACCCTCCAAAATATTTGGATTGCAATAATTCTAAATGTAATGATGTTGAACGCTTTCCTGCAAGTAAAGAAGAAGATTTGGCTGCAATAAAATAAGTTTGTGTAGAATTAGCTAACAATTATCATATAGATGAAGAAGAAGATTTGTTAAATCTTAAAGATAAAGTTATCGTTGGTTTAGGAGAAGTTAGCATGGAAATAGAATATGATTCATATGCTTTTGAGTTTCTTGAAAGAATCGCTAAGGAATCCCTAGAAAAGTACCATAGGCATACCATGGCACTAAAACAAATTCTCAAGAAATAAGAAGAAAGTGAAACAACTGAAAAGGTCATATCTAAGAAAATGACTCAATTAGAAGAAAAAGAAGAGGAGATCAAAAGATTCAATAATGAAATAATTAGTCAAGTAGAAGAAAATAATAAGGTGAATGATGAGCTTAGAAAAATCCTTGAAGATATTAAAGTAACAAGGGAAATCAATGTAAATATGAGGACCCAACTTGAAGAAGCCAAAAGGATAGAGGAACTATTGAAGAATCAAGTAAATGAAAAAGAAGAATCATGCCATAAGTTGGAAGCAGAAGCAGTTGATCTCAGAAAGAAAGTAGAGAAGTCAAACGCTCATGTCAAGTTCATGAATAGCTCAACAATCTTGGATGAAATCCTGGATAGTCAAAGATCACCAAATGATAAATCCGGTCTTGGATACAACAACAAAACTGCACACTCTGAAGTTGGCACTTCTAATAAGAATGATGTAGGTCCTTCATTTTCAAAGGGTGGAAGCAAAGTTGCATGTCAAGCACCTACACAAAGCAAGGAAATATTCAAAATATCAGAGCAAGGAAGACACCAAGAATCTAGTCCTACACCTCAAAGAAAATTCAAAAGAGAGATTCCTTCAAGGTTGACACAAAAGCACATGTATGGAAATGTTTTCAATGGTTACTACTTCTAATGTAATGAATAAGGTCACAAAGCCTTGGATTGTAGACATTATGCAAGTAAGGATGTTGGAGGATTCAATAACATTTTAAGATGTTGGAGAAGTAGTCTTGTTGGACACATTTCTTCACATTGTCACACCATGAGATGTTACAACTACAGTGGGTTTGGCCACAAATCCCAAGGATTTTGGAATTCAAGAAGACAATCAATGAGAAGTGCTTCATACAATATGGAAAGAAGAACATATGAAACATGGAAGAAAGATTATGTTGAAAGGATGGAATTTCAAAGAACAAGTGCTGAGAAACTAGGACACTCTCAGAAGTGGATGAAAAAGACTAAACAACTAAACATGAATGCAGTTGGTGATGTTGATCGTGGCACAAAGAATGGATTTCATGCAGTAATCCTAGTGTAAAGTATCTCGAATGACCAATAGATGAGTCAGATGAAACTTTTGGACTAAGGAAAGTTTTTGAGGTATCTGTGGGTTGTAAGGTTATAAAAGAACAGATGTATGTGGGTTGTAGTGAAGGAAAGCGTGGATATCCTTGGGCTGTAGAAGAGAAGGTCATGTATCTGTGAAAATCTAATGAAGGTTTTAATATATATTGGTACCAGGTCTTTAGAGTCTGAAATCAATTTCTCAGGTCAACATTCTACAGGTTCAAGTCAGCTACATAAGTTCTGGTATGGTTATTAGTTTGTTTTGATGTAATCTTTGACCAACATCACTCATGTTTTGAGGAGTGATGCATCTCTTGACCATTTTGTATCGCATGATTTTCAACCAATGGTTGAAGAAGCGGTCGTGCCGATGAAATCTTCGGTCGATCCCACTCTTCTCTTGGGGAGTGACAAGTATAAGGAAGTGACATTGTCGATGCAATCTTTGGTCAATCCCACTCTTCTTTTGGGGGGTTATGCATTTTTCAACCATGACCTTAGCATTTCCAGTTCTATACCTTCTACACAAGGGGGCATTCCACTTTATTTTAGTACCCTCACTCCAAGTCCTAGGATGGTTTCCTTTGATTGGGATGATCTTGTAGAGCCTTGGCTTCCTTCTCTGCAAGGATCCTATGCAAGTATTTTATCCTCCTAGGCTTGGAAAGTTTTGGGTTCTCCCAATCTTGTGTCAGCTACCTATGAGTTGTTTACTTTCGACATAATTCTTACACGAGAGCCTTGGCCTCCCCCATGATATGTTTCTTATAACAACATCCTAGAGTCTTAGTTAAGCTCTTTTGAAGACTCCTTAAAAATGAAAAGATTGTTGAGTGAACTTGTCTCTTTCACACTCATTAAATGGATTTGAAAGGACGTCTATCTGGTGTAGGTTTAACCCTTTTTTGGACCAAGTAGACTTTTTACAAAAAATGAACACTCTAGTCAACATTGGCTAGAAGATTTCTCCTGGGTATTGTTTCATACTTTTTCGGGCCTAGGGGACTAAATTTACGAAAAAGGACATTCTTTGGAGTTAAGTTTTAATTTCATTCCATCCTCCTACTTGCAGTATTGAGCCTATTGTCAGTTCCCACTTTCTTGTTATAATCCTCTTACCTCAGCAATTTGCATCACTAGCCAAGCATAACCTTCTTTATATCCTTTGCATCTTGACACCCTATACCTTAAGAGGAAACATCCCCCTGAGTTTCCATGCCCCGCATGCACTTCATTGCATTGAGCATAGGTATGTTCCACTGTTTGGAGCTAGTTTCTTACCCACGACACTTGTTTCCTCTCTTGTATCNCATAGCATTTATTTTCCCATGAAAAAAAAAAAAAAGACAAGCGGGAAAAGAATATTATCTCATATTGGCAGCAGTCGTGTCACCTTTGAACAAAGCACAAAATTTTGAGTCTATTGTCATCCAAAGTTTGGGTTTAGAATGACCTTAGGAATTTGATCTTGTTACTTAGATTTTACTCCTCCAGCTAGTTACTCTTCCATTCCCTATGGAGAGTTTATCAATGCCTCCTGCATCACGAAGTTTCATCATCAAGTCTATGCTTCTTGAGTTGTCTCATGCTCTTATTAAAAGGATGTCTATAAGCCTGTGTCAACCGTTTCTCAGAACTCTTGACTTTGCATGTCGGCCAATCCCTCAGTGTGTCTCAGAGTCACATGAAGTTGTATTCCTACTGTGCACCTTGGCCCTACTTTCATTATGGGTAGGTAACCTTGAACCCAGGAATCAACATCTCCTCATTGGTCGTTGACTAGGGGCTTTCCCTTGTGTTTGACGACAAGAAATATATTCACACATTGGGATTCATGCAGTGTCTTGGATGCCATTAGCCTTATTGGTGGTTTCTTCACCTTTGTCGACAATCTTCCTTATTGGTTGTTATTTAGAGGGTATTTTTCGTATGCTACATGTATCTGGTGCATGTGAAAGATGCACACGGTTGTTGGTTCGTGAACATCCTCTTCGTCTGAGTCCCTCCAAGCCATCAAGATATTTCTCTGTACCTCGTGTTGACTGATGATAGATGCCTTAATGATCTCCTTTTAGTGGGTCTCCTTCCATCGACTTCAACTCATATATTCTGGAAACGAGGCCTAGATTCCTATGAGTACCTACAGGCTTACAGTCATTAGTGGAAGGTTCTCCTTCCATCAAAAATTGGGAATACATCAATGTCTCATGATTGATGGATTCTTCAAGTGTTCGACATCAACACCTTTATTCAAACTTGTAAGAATGTACTATGTGCCTTGATACCTACTTTCATTATTGGTAGGTTGTCTTGCATTTGTTAATGACATACCTTAATGACCGGTAATCAAACAAAGTCTCATTGTGTTCGACATCAAATCCTCTATTCACATAATGTAGACTTGCACCTTTGGTGGATAGTTTCGAAGGCATCAATTCACAGTAGAAACTTTCTTGAGTTGTTATTGTTCATTGGACCAATACCTATATGATTTCAATGATCATGGGAGATCAGTTTGTATACCATTGTACACAAGTATCTTTAGATTGATTTTTGAGACTGGTTTCCATTGGGCCTTGTTCGTGACTATGACATCTTATGGAATGTATCTACTTTGTATTGCCTATTCATGGCCATGAACAACTATTTGGTATATTACCACATGGATCTGCAGTGTAATTCAAATTGGAAGCCACGTGTACAAAGTCATTATGGATTGTAATATTATCATGAGAAACTAGCACTTCTAGATGAGTCTCCATTACTCCACTTCTAGGAATTATAATGTATTTTGGCCATTGCAGATACTCCTCTGAAATCAAACATTAGGGGGCATCTGTTATAGAAATTGTTTCCTCACCCCATGCAACTTGCTTGGATGGCCTTTCCATTTTCCTATGCAAACTTAAATTCCATTTTTGTATCTTTTAGAGCCAAAAAATCATATTTTTCCACATATACGCTCCCTACCAGTTAGACAACATGTGCATATGCAATTTGTGCCACTACAGCCTGCATACACCAGGTTTATTGCTCAAAATTAAAAATTGTGTTGGGTTTCCATGTCACGTCATGAGATCCATGATCCTTGACCTTCCATATACTGGAAATGTTCTGACTCTGCTCTTCAATTCCATTTTAAGGCTATAAATTGAGCCATATCTATGACATGGAAGGGAGGAGAATTCAAATTTTGAGAGAAAAGATAGTTTGGAGAAATTTCACTTCACATTGATTCTGCATCCCTTATCCTTGAAATTCTGAACACATTGTTCAACCCCCAAGCTCTTCCTTCTTTGATGGAGAACCTCATTGTCTCCTTTTTATGAGCTTGCCTTTGGTGGAGGATTGAAGTGCTCGAGGCCCAACTGGAAGGGACTTAGTTTCTCGGTTCTGAGATGTATCGACACAGAAGTTTGTCACCTATACACTTCTACTGATTATTTTAATGGAAATACTCTTTTCTCATCCAATTGATATCTTGCAAACATTTGAATTGTTATTCCATGGGTGTATTTGTCATGTATGTTAATGGATTATGTTATTTTATGTACTAACATTATATATAATCACCATATGCTTGTGTATGTTGGTTTTTGAGGACAAGTTGTAGGTATAAAGCTTTGAGTTGAGTGCTCAACAGTGGTCTTCATCGAACCTCCGGACGAGGTAGGCTCTTGATCTTGTCTTGTTAGAATTTTCATTTATATAGCATACTTGGGATTAGAGTTGATTTCTACATGTCATTTAATCTGTTGTGGTTTACCCCATGCCATAGATATATTTTCCTCGTAACACCTAGCTTGTAAGAATTAGAAGGTTCACAAAGGGCATAAGCTCCTTGTTTTCCTCACTTGACCATGGTTAAGGGCTTGAGATTCATACTTGGTGCACAAAACCTTAATGATATCACTAGTATCCCACTCAAAGACCATATATTATCTCTATAGGGAATATATGGCAGTTCAAGGTTTCAATAGGGAGTAAAAGGTTCATAAATAAACATTTTTAAGGGAGTAATCCCATTATTAAATGTGGCATTTAATTTGAAATGGCTGCATAACAAAGTACAACCTTCAAAAGTGTATCCTATTTGTTGAAAGAATGTTTTTTTATTCTTTAAAAAAAAAACATCTATATAGACACAACAAAAGTGTATAACAATAAAGTTGTATATCACTTCAAGATCTTTGCAATTATCTAAAGAGAAACAAAAATGGATGTTGGGAAAAATAGTTGTGAGAAAATTGCAAATATAATTTTTCCCGTCAAAAGATTTATTTTTACATTATTTTGAAAATAAGAAAATGCATATCAAGAAACATAGAAACTTAATAACATAAAAGTTGCATATCTCTTCAAGATCTTTCCAAGTATGTAAATAATTCCTAATGTTGGGATAAAATATTATATACAAATTACTAAATTACTCTTGATACATTTTAGGGGTGGAAATTTCTTATATAATTTATATTTTTTTTGTTAAAAATAATGTGTTCTCATTATTAATGCATGGACATTTCTAAAGTGCATGAATGCTTATTTTTAATTCTTATTTGGAAAACTTCACAGTAATTTGCATGGTAGTTCAAAATGAATTAAGGGTATTTTAAAAGGAACATGTGCACATTTTGAATAACATGTACATTTTCATGCGAGAGCATGTTCCCAAATTCTCAGTTGCCAATTTTTTAACCATCAACTTCATGCAGGATCCCTTTTGTTTGTTCCATAAACCACGTCATGATGTTTTCATAAGTTAAAATTGACTATTGCAAGGTAACAAAACAAAGGTGTCAATATGATTGTTCTAGAAGGAACACCCACATCATATGGCCTGGAAGATGTTTTTAGGGTTCATGAGCCATGCAGAGGATCCCAAACAACCATACATTCCCTCTAAAGGGAATATTTCGTTAATGAGTATAATAATAGTGATGTTATAATTTTTGTATCTTCATAAAAGGGTATTGGGGATCCTAGACATGGCACAAAGAGGAACACCAATATAGGGCCTCAAATATGATTTAATGTCTCATGGGCCCTATATATGGTCTCAAACCCACATAGGCCCTATAAACAGAAAATTTATCCCATGGATATGATATGTGCACCATTTTGAGTTTTTTCCACACCAATGATGAGTTTGAAGGCCCTAGTCATCATTGGAGGATGAAACAAATGTCTTAGGACATGAAGCAGGATTTTGAGATTCATGGGCCATCATGCATCAGGTTTGAAACCATCGCATCAAACATTTATAATGAACCTTATCCATTATAATCCTTTCACACTAGGGATTGTATTAGGGCCTAATATGTTCCACATGTGAAAAATAATGTTTTTTCCCTTAAATTTGATGCTTTATGGATTATTCATGATGCAAAGGGCCCTATAATATCAAATAGGATCACAAAGGGAATATGGAAAACATCACTTAGTTAAGGATCTATTAGGATTAATTATGGAGGACAGATGATAGTTGTATATTAGTTATTTGATAAGACATATGTATTAATAAATTGATTTTCATTACATGATTACAAAAAATATGAGAATGAATATTAGTAATTGTAGAATTTACATAGAACAATAATGTCATAGGATGCAAGAACATTATGTAAAGTTAATTTTTTTAGGAGGGAAAGTATCATATGTCCATGTTATCTATTAAGTTTATGTAAAATTTTATTTTGTCATAAAAAACATGGTGGTGGTTGAGACTGCATAAACCAATTAATTAAATTCATCATCTCCAAATAATGTGTTATTGTGTTTTGTTTTGACAATATTTTTAAATAGTTTACACAGATTCATCTTTGATGAACTTGCAGGAATTTATAGATATATTTTTATTAATTCCATATATATATATATATATATAATTGTTTCCTATTATTTTATTCTTCATGTTACATGTATCATAATTTAAAAATACATGTCTATGTTTTTGCATTAAAATTTTAACACAATCTTTTTTTTTAAATTGACAATTTTGCCTACAAACTAAAAAAAAAAATATTGATTTTATTAACACCTTTATTAATTCATCCCAATATAATATTTAAAAAAAAGGAACATCCCAATATGGAAGATATGTGTACCATCACTACTCATAAATATAACAATTATTATAATGTTATCAATAAAATAAATGAGAGAATAACATTTCAGAAAAGTGTTTTTTTCTCTATAAACATGTTTAATCAACATATTGTATCTTGTTGGAAATTAAACAGTTCACCTTGAAGAAGAATGTAACATTATATGGCATTAACAATTATAAGTTTTCACAATTACAATCCAAAGTAAATGATTTCATAAAACAAAGGCAAATATTATATGGCAACTCTAAATTCTAATGAGTGATACATAAATTTAATTTAAAAACAGAGAAATCATTAGTTGTGTATAATACATTTTATAAATCAAACAACAACAACATCAACATGATTTGAAAAAACACAATATACATGTGTGGTATATTGTTTATGGTGTACCGATGCGATTGAAAGCACATTGGAGCAGTTGTTACATAAAAATGCATTGAGAAACAATGTAATTGACAAAGTATGTATGAAAAATTCCACAATTAAAGTTTTGTGGAGGTTGTGCCTTGCATAGGAAATCACTCTTCGGTGCCTCTCATAATATGGACTCAATCCTCTGTCACGTCCTCAATTCTCTAGCTCATATCTCGTCCTTTGCGGGTTGTTCGAATTTCTCCAAGATACCTTCCTCATCATTCATATAGCCATAATTTGAACTGGCGTCAATTCGCTTGTAAATCGCATACCTACACCTCCTCTTCTTCGCCTTGACGAGACTTATCAAATAACTCTTTTAGGATGGGGAGGAATTGCATAGCCTCAAAGTATCTGTAACCGAGGCCCTTAACAGTGGACCAATAACATTAACTTTGTTCCCTTCCAAGTTCTTCATCTTGGCCCCTACTCTTGCATAATTAGGACTTCCAAGCTCTATGATTGGAGCCTTCCAATGACCCTTTGTTATAACCCTAATTTGCACCACACATGCTTACCTGGCATCAAGCCATCTCAGATTCCTTCTTTGCCAAAACACTGCTGAACAAATCTTCTTAAAAACACCTTTTATAAAGGCCCACGTGCCCTGCCCCATTACTGCATGTGTGTACATGCTAGCTAACCCAAAACAGCCTGCGTGTACCTACAAAAGCATGAAAAAAAGGAAAGTTGCTGACGGAACACACATCTTTGGGTGAGTTAACTAAACCTTTCGGCCATGCATGGCCAAGGGTTCGACCAAATACCTAGCTTCTTCTAGCCTATAAAAGAAGGGTTAGGGGTACCATTTGAAAGAGGAGAATCATAGTAAAGAAAATATACCCAATTGTGCATTCCCTTTGTCCCAACCTTTAGCCATCCTTGTGCAAAGAGAAATATAGAGCAAAGAAGTTGGAGGACAGTTGAAGAGGAGCCCAGGACCAGGTTTGTGGAGCAGTGGTCGGCTTCATCATTGTAAGTTGATTTGTTGAAGTTAATAATAAAGAAGTACTTTTCCCATCCCACCATATGAGGTTTTCATGGTTTATTGCATACATGTTGATTGAATCTCTAACCCATTAATCTATATATCAATTGCATGTGGAGTTCTTTGTTTGTTTTGTGTGAATGCAGGTCATCCTTGGGAGGAGATATACATTCAAAGAGCGATCAAATGTGAAGAAGGATCGATATCAAACGCCTGAAATAAGGTATGCTCACTTGATCTTCTTAATTACGTATTTGCTTAAGAATAACGGGGATTAGGTCCGAGACGACGATAGAAAGTAGGAATCTTTAGGTATTTTATGCATGCATAATAAAACCCTAAGTGCTAGTCCGTAGAGGGATTTCCCACTCACAATAGAATTGGCGACCATACTAGGGACCTCTCTAGGGTTTATGGGAATATTTTTTGGGTATTTTTAAGAACCGGTTTCATTACCTGTTTTTAAAGTTTCTGCAAAAGTCTGAGCTAACAAAGACTCTGGTCTTCCATACCAGTTATCTCTGTTTCTTTGCTTGATTGTATTTTTTTTTTCTGAGACCCACAGAGGCACATGTGGCCTGTGTAAGGTCTGCACGCGTGTACCCGTGCCCTACATTCTCACAACCCACATGTACACGCTAGCTGAGGAAGTGTCAGTCGCGTGTATGATTCCAGAATATTTCTTTTAGAGAGGCAGTCATCCTCTTCCCTGTCAGAATTAGTCCTTCTCAGGGGTTTTCTGGAACTCTTTCTAGTCTTCGTTTTTTGCAGTCTATAGCTTAGTTTTCAACTCGGATTGGTTTGTTCTATGAAGTTTTCCTTGAATTGTTTTCTTTTTTCTGTTAAAGTAAGTGTCTGAGTCTTCAAGAGATTCTAGTTCTCAGTACCAGTAGTCTCTGCCTGGGCTGGCTAGATTGGATTTTCATTTGTCTCAGAGTTTCAGATATACACGCGGCCTATATAAGGCCAGCACGTGTGTACACGTGCTCTGACTTTACACAACTCGCGTGCACACGCTTGCTGTTGAACTGTTAGCAGTGTGCTTGTGGAGAGAATTGTTGTTGAAGGTAAGGCAGTCATCCTTTCCTTTGAAAAGAGTTATACCTCTCAGGTTTTTGGGTGTCTGTCATAGCAGTCAGTAACTTAGGTTTAATCACAACAATAGATTTCTTTTTTCATTTAGAAGTTTTCCTCAAAATTTTCTTTTATAGGGTTTTTAGACAAGTGTGAGAGTCCAATTTTAATTTGCTTGTGTGTGATTTTTAAAGTGACTCTTTTTGATCTGTGCTTAGGCCAAAAGTTTTCTTAGTTTTGACTTGTTGATATTTTTCCTTTGTGCTTTGTGAGCATTCAAATAAAAAAAAAAATATTTTATTTCTTTGTTTGGTTAAAAAGTGTTGTTTTGCATTAGTAACTAGGGCAAAGTCTTTGCTTTCATAAGTTCTTTATAGTTTACTTAGATCATAAGTAGCTCGTAGTCGAGTGAAATCCTGCTTTGAGTTTGCTGTTCAAAAATCTTAGAAAAAATTTTAAGTTTGAAAAGTTGTTTAAGAGTTGAGTTAAGTAAAGGTTTTTGTTTCCAGCTTTCTGTTTATTTTGCTTTCGTCTTTCAAACATCACTAGTTTCACTTTCATAACCTTTGACTTAAGACAAGCCATAAAAAATAACGCTAAATCTAAAATTCATTAGACTTTTTATGTTTGTAGGGTCAACCAACTAGTTTAGGGTTAGGGCCTTGAATTAGGTTGGAGAGGAAACTCTTCAAGGCCATTATAATCAAGCATTGGAGTCTGAGTTAGGGAGTGTCAAAGTCCAGTATCATGAAAGTTATCCAGGACCTCCCTCTAACACAGGGGATAAACACGAGGTCGCCTATGGAAAGGTAGTGGATATAACCCCTCCAAAGTTGGACCAATCGTAGTGGATAACACATATAGAGGGCTTGTCTTGGGATTTCGTCGATTGCATTTGCCACAAAGCTTCGTGGGTCTCGAATCCGTTCGAGGTCCTCAGTTGTCTTCTGGACCACTTGCTTTCAATACCCTTGATGGGTTTCAGGCTCAATACCCTACTCATTGTGGTCTACCTGAATTTCGACTGTACCCACCTGGTGATTGTTCGTGTGTTGGCAACCTTGTTTCCTATCCTTTTAGAGACATACACAGGTGACTGCGGGGGTATATCGCGGTACCTAGGATAGACATATGGCCATGATTTATAGAGTATACCCAGAGGGTGATTGCATGTTCGAGTTTCACTTGCACCAGTAAGTTTCTCTAGTGTTGGTTGTTGTAACTGTTCTTCCAATTAGTTTAGTGTTTGCTTGTTTTATCTTGTAGGGACCTTTTTAGTGTGTGTTTTTTTTGAACGAATAGAGAACCCTAGAGTGTCTTTGATATTCTCACACAGTGGAGGATCACAAACTCCGCCGGTAACAAAGGCTTCTGGGCCTATCACCGGTTACACTAGAGCCACCTCCACCACCACTAAGGTGAAAGCTAGACCAACAAGGGTCTTTTGAAGAAACCGGGTCACACGAAATTGTGCCCGACCAACATCCGGAGGAAACGACCATTTTAGACTTTGGGGCAAAATCTCTTGGTCCACCTGAAACTCCATCCACTGATCTTCCAGCACCTATCATTGTATCGATTCACCCTTACGAGTGCCAGACAGTGTCCCACACAGCAATGGAAACAAATGTTGTCACTCCTTTTGGGAATTCTTCAATTCCCACTACGGTTGTCACCACAGGAGAGTTTCCACCTCCTAACCCACCATAACCTATTCGAGCCACCATGGTCTCGACCACCTCTACCTCATACAGTGGTATGATCCCGTCTATGGCGGCAGCCACAACCCCTTTCACACCAAGTGCGATAGTCCCTCCGTTCTCATACGGGATGCCTAGCTCAAGTAAAATCCCTGTGCTTTCCTACTCCACTTCAAAGACTTTAGGTCTGGGGGAAGGGAGCTCTAAAACTCCTTTGCAAGGCCACATGGGGGGAACTTCAGCTCCTTTTAATGCTTTCCCTTACGAGAGAGATCATATACCTCCTTCATCCCCTTCACTCGGTGGCACGCATCAACAATCCGACGGGCCACCTACACACCATAGTTTATTTGGAGCAGGGAGTCAAGGACCACCTTCACATAATATGCCAATAGGTTCGACACCATTTTCTTTGTTCGGTTCTTTTGGTAACAACTCCTTCTCGTCAGTTGCTTTCCCGCCTAGGGGTAATCCCGGTTTCAGACAACCTATTCCTATGCAGGGTACTATTCCTGCACAGGGGGCAAACCCAGGAACTTCTTCTGCATCAGGGCCTTGGAATTATTGGCAGGGATCCGTTCCCTCGTCAGGAATGTTGATCTAGGGCAATTATTTTCACAATCAATGGAACCCTGGACAAGGTACCATGCCTATCCCCATGGGATTGTCATGGGGCAACCCTTCCCAAAGTCCTCCGAATGTAATGCACGCCCAACCATCTACGTCCTATTTTTGGAATCAGTCGATGATGTCTCCTCACACACAGAATCTGTACGCTGGTCATGGCCATGGTTTTTACCAGAACCCAGGCCAACAATCGAACTTTTCCTGGCAACTTGGTGCCAGTCAAACTCCTGGTCCCTTTTTCCCAGGTTATCACCAACAACCCAAACTACCTTTCCTGGCAACCTTGCATTTTCCAGACTTGACAAGGTTGTTGAATGACCCTATCTGTCACGATCCGCATTGGCCCCCTATGCCAACGAAGTTGCCTTCGGACATACCAAAGTTCGAAGCCAAGCCTAATGAAGATCCAGGAGATCATGTAACTACCTTCCATCTTTGGTGCTCATCTAACTCGTTGAAAGACAACTCCGTATAGTTGTGATTGTTTCAATGTACTATCATTGGGAGTGTCATGAAATGGTACATTGAGCTCGACCGCTCAAGATACTCTTCCTTCGACGAATTGGCAATGGCTTTCCTAAACCATTTTCAATTACTTGTGAGATATGACGCTGGCATAGAATTGCTGGCCAATTTCGCACAGACAAAAGTGGACCATATCTCTGATCACATCTGAGAATGGAGATGCCGGAAGAGTTTAATTAAGGTGCCAGTCCCACCAACATTCCTTCTCGAGTGGTTCCTTAAGTCTTTGTTCCCACAGTTATCCAAATACGTCGCGACGTCGAGAGTATTTTCCGAAGAAGACGCCATCATGAGAGCTCAACAGCTTGAGCTAATCTATTCTCAGTCTGGTTTATTATATGAGATCTTGCCAGATGCACCACACTCAATACTTGATAAAACCAGACAAAGAGCTGGACCACATGCCGATGGTATTGTTGGTTCAACACAAACAAAGCCCTCTGAGAAACTGATGAAGCAATTGTAACAATTGTCTGTACAACACACAACATCCAGCCAAACTACTGTTTTGTCTACTCCCCCTACTAAAACGTCAGATGTACACACAGTGAAATCGACAAATCCAAAGGCCACCCAACATCTTGAAGGAAAGAAAAAACAACGAAAGAAGGGTAAGGGGGATAAGAAATCCACTAATAATGCTGGCGGGGGAAACACTAAGAAACAAAAGGCGAGGTATCTGTGTAACCTGTGTGTGAAAGACCACCCGACCCACCAATGTCCTTGGCTTGCAGAGGCCCAAAATTTTGTGGCACAGCAACAACCTGCTGTGTTAACCAATCCATTTCAGCATGGGAAAAACCTAACCCAAGCCTCTACAAGCATGGAAGGGGGTAGTCAAGGACCCTCTCCATCTTCGAACAATCCCGCATCTGCGAATGTGTATATGATGAAGGGAGATGCTTTTATATCAACTAGAGTGCATGACTACAGTAAACCAGGCACTTCTGAGAAGGGCAAAGAAGCTAAACTCCCATCTCTTCCTCTACAGATTGAGAAGACTTTGGGCGAAACAATGACATGCATCCCAAAAGGTGTGTTCAAAAAAGATTCTCACAACCCAAATGCAAGGGCTGCCCAGAACTATTTTGTGGTGGAAGATTTGTCTCAAACTCCTTGTGTGATGTTCGCTTTGGAGGTCCTCCAAAGCTACCCTTCCCAGAGGAAATCTTTGTTAACCGCTTTAGGATCTATCGATACTTGTAATTTGGGTACCATCATGCTAGATACAACTGACTTAAAACCTCGTCTTCCTTACCACGTAGCATTTTAGATAGTAGTGGCTCACCTCACAAAAATTTTTACTTGAAATATTTTCCGCATGGTGGTTGATGAGGGTGCCTTGACATGCATTATGTCATTGGCATGTTGGAAGGCCATTGCCTAGCCCACTTTGTCTCCGTCACCTACTCTTCTCACTGCTTTCGACGATCATTCATTCCGACCACATGGTATCATTCCCTCTTTCCCCGTGCAGTTAGGAGGGAAGATCGTGTGCATTGAGGTAGAAGTAGACGATGCGTCCCTCGACTACAATCTCTTGTTAGGAAGGAGTTGGACTTATGCCATGCAAGCAATGGTTACTACAGTTTGCTGGGTCTTGTTATTTCCACATGAGGAATGAATTGTGACCATTGATCAATTGTATTTCTCTAGACCTGACCCTTCATTGGGGGTGTCCGTGGTCCCGATGATTGATAATCCTCAATCAGGCGTAGTCAACGAAGGGGTTGGTTTGTGCCCATATTTGATGGGTACCTTCGATTACCTGCCCCCTCAAGGCGATGTCAAGTTCATATTCGACCACCATAAGGTTGATATTTTCCAAGTTTTGTCGTTTCGCATGACTTACTTCAACGATCCATGGATGATTCCTTCCCCATTGGCCACAATGGATGGGATAGGGCACCCGAGCATGTCCATTCCCTTGTCCACAGCTGAAGTAGCGTACTCTTTATTCTAGCAAGCTTCAGCCAACACAGATCCAACTCCTGCACAAGAGTTAGATCCAGTTCTAGAGCCTATTTGGGCTAAAGGTTCTCTCGCTGACACCGATTCGTTAGACTTAGTCTTTCCCTTTGACGAAGCATTAATTGAAGCAATGACTAGTCCGGAAAAACCATGGGATGATCTTCATCACAGATCATACTTACTCCCAGAGTTAAACAGAATCGAAGCCAGAGAATTCACCTTGATTATGACTGGAGATAGGTCTTGTCTTATTAATCACTTAGCTACACACGAGGTCTATGCTGAGGGTAATATGGAAACCATTTCTGAAACCATATCGATCAATATCTCTAGAACCCTTGGCGTCATGGAGAATGTTTTCATCGGAGTTGACTGCTCCCCCAGAGAGATTCAAATCTACACAGATCTATTTAAAGAATTCCGTGACGTTTTTGCCTGGTCTTACAAGGAAATGCCAGGCATCGATCCAACAATAGTCGAACATGAAATCACAACTTATCCACATGCTAAGCCTGTTTGGCAGAAGCTTCATCCAGTTAATCACAGGAAAGCAACAACCATTAAGGTTGAAGTTGAGAAACTTCTAAAAGCCATTTTTATCTATCCTATCCATTTGACCCAATGGGTGTCAAATCCTGTGCTGGTCAATAAAAAACAAGGCACAATTCGTGTATGTACATACTTCCATGATTTGAACAAGGCTTGTCCAAAAGATAATTTTCCCACACCATTCATCGACCAGATAATTGATGAATGTGTGGGTTTTGAGGCCTTCTCTTTCATGGATGGTTTTTTGGGATATAATCAAATACAAATCAAACCCGAAGACCAGCAAAAAATGGAATTCATTTGTCCATGGGGTACATTCGCGTATCGTAAGATGCCCTTTGGTCTCAAAAATGCTGGAGCGACCTTTCAGTGGGCCATGTCTTTTGCTTTCCATGACCTCAAGCATATAGTCGAGGCCTATTTAGATGATTTAGCATCTTGATCTCACAAGAGAACGGATCATCCCACACACCTTCAACTTATCTTTGAGCATTGTCGCTACTCCCGAATTCGCTTGAATCCAAACAAGTGCAGCTTTTGCGTAACATCAGGACGTTTGTTAGGTTTCATAGTGTCAACAACAGGGATCGTTGTCGATATTCTCAAGGATGAGGAAATAATTCAATTGCCTCCCCCACATACAATCCTTCAACTTCAGAGTCTATAGGGCAAGGCGGATTTTTTAATACGTTTCATCGCCAACTATGCCGAGATCACAAAGGGATTTATACGCTTACTGAAGAAAGACGTTCCTTTTCATTGGGACGATGCCGCTCAATGCTCTTTCGACACATTGAAACATGACCTCACGACTGCCCCTCTTCTTCGGCCACCTAACTATAACACAGATTTCTTATTATACCTAGTTGTAGTAGAGTCAACCATTGGCATGGTCTTAGTTCAGGAAGATGACTTGTTCTCAGAATATGTGATTTATTACATGAGTCGGGGCCTCATAGGACCGGAACTCAATTATTCTCATATCGAAAAACTTGTGTTGGTAGCAGTCCCTGTTGTTCAATGGTTTCGTCATTATGTTTTGTTTCACAAGACCACCATCATTGTTGTCATGAATCCATTCCAGTACATGTTGACACGACAGGTAATAGGTGGAAAGATCAGTAGATGGATAGTCATCCTCCAGGAGTTTGACTTAGATTTCATTTCAGCGAAATCCAAAAAGTCATTGGTCTTCACAGAACTTATTTCAGAACTTTCGATTGAGTCAGGTGATTTTGTTCCTGAAGAGTCGCCTAGTAGAGGAGATATGTTTTTTATCACATCTTCGGATCCCTGGTACAGAGATATACTTATCTATCTCCAGAATTTGAAGTGCCCCACCTCTGCTTCTCATGATGAGCGTTGACGTATACGCCATCAGGCTAAGAATTATCTCATACTCGATGATACATTGTATCAAAGAGGTGTAGACTGCATCCAGCGCTGATGTCTCACTCACGAAGAAGTAGTTATCGTTCTTAACGATTGCCATACAGGAGCCTGTGGAGGTCATTTGTCTGGGTTGGCAACATCCCAAAATATTTTATGAGCAATTTACTTATGGCCGACACTAATCAAATATTGTATCGAATCAGTCAAGAAGTGCCACCCATGCCATATCTTCTCTCGGAAGATGAGGGAACATCCTGCTCCCATGTTTCCCGTCATCACAGTTGGTCCCTTCACCAAGTGGGGGATTGATTACACTACATGCAACCCTCCTTCAGTAAGGGGGAACCGTTATATCATTGTAGCTGTAGACTACTTCATGAAGTGGGTTGAAGCTATGCCAATGTTTAAAGATGATGGAGAGACCAGATAATAGCAAGGTTCGACGTCCTAAGGGAGATTATCACTAACCATGGCAGTCACTTTCAGAATTAGATGATGACCGATTTAACATCAAATCTTGGGTTGCGACAAGAACATTCATCACCCTACTACCCCCAAGAAGATGGTCAGGTGGAAGCTGTAAATAAATCTCTTAAGACCATCCTATAGAAAACGATCAACTCAGCCAAGTCAAATTGGCATTTGATGTTATACTCGGCATTATGGGCTTATCGAACGTCTATTAAGACTGCAACCAGTTTCTCACCTTTTCAACTCATTTATAGGCTGGAAGCAGTCTTGCCTATCGAATGTCAGATCCCGTCCCTAAAGTTGGCAGTACAATTATTGCCAAACACTTCTCCAAGTGAAGAGTGGTTATTATACCTTGAGCAGCGTCATGATGCGGCCCTGGCCAATGAGGCTCACAAACATAAAGTCAAGTGTCAGTATGATCGGTCCATTCGTTCTCGGATTTTCTCTAAAGGCGACCTTGTCCTGGTTTATGACCAAGATAAGGACCCCCTAGGGGCAGGAAAATTCAAACCCATGTGAATCTGAGGTGTTCATTGGGTATGCAGACAGTGCTATCCAGCACACTCAGAGGCTTGCCTCCACAACTTGGGTAATTTTTACACCTCGAGGCCAGTTATTATCTTCCAGAGGTATATGCTTAGGTGACACCAAAAACAATGTCGTGGAGTATAGTGCAGTTATTGAGTTGCTTCGTGATGCCCTGTCATTTGGTATCTCTCATCTCTAGGTCTATCTAAACGCTCAGTTGGTTGTGTCGCAGTTAAATAGAGTCTACCATGTTCATGATCTGACTTTGCACCGACGATTCCTTAGGGTACGTCTCTTAGAACACAACTTTGACCATATTACATATTTTCATGTTCCTAGGAGATTAAACCAAATTACAGATACTCTAGCTAATCAAAGTTTAGATTGGCATCTCACACACATATGAAAGGATATACACATAAACATGTAAATAAATTTTTAAAAGCAAAAGTGATCCATAAGACACAAAAAGACGTAAAAATCCATATATAATATCATAGTCACCGGAGTACATAGGTGGACGCAAGCGCCTCAAAAGCATGATCAATATTGAGTCATGGGGCTTATGCCCTCAAAAAATATATACAAGTAGTGCTCTCAGCACATGAAAAGTCTAACTAAGGTCAAGGCCTATGGGCCCTGTTGTACTGATCGATAGCGTTTGTCAAACGCCGAAACAATCGGACCCACATCCGTGGTGCCCCCACTACATGAGGCTACATAGATGGTGGCAGATCCTAAATCTCTGCCATAGGGACTGTGCAGGTGAGCGAAGTAAAGTTTTTCTCGACTCGTCTCAACACCATCTCAGCCTCCCCGGCTGGAAGATCTCCTGCTACTGTTGGTCCCCCTGCAGCGGCAGGTGCGGCCCCTAGCCGAGGACAACGCCTGTTCCTCACATAGTCTGCAGGTTTCACTAGTCCCACATCTTCACACAATAAAAACATATCTGTCAAATACTCTGGTATGTAAAAAAAAATGATATATATAAAAAATAAAAAAAATACAAAACAATGATGTAAACTTACCCATCTCTCCTCACTCCTCACCAGGAGGTACTGGTATCTCAGGATCTCTCGAGAAATAAATCCCAGCATAAGGGTATTCCTCTATGACTGGGATCTGTTGTGATAACCAATCGAACAAATCATCGTCAAAGGACTCATTGGTCCTTCCACCACCCTGTCATGGAAGTAACACTGCCCATCTAAAACATGCAGGAAGAGAAGCCTGGTGTCCTTGTACCACTACTCGAGGACTGAATCTCAGAACTCTTTCAAAGAAGAAAGAGCATAGAATGGTCTCGAACCTGAAGTTCCTCTGCGTCTGCAACCGAAAATCTATCAGCTGCCTCTTCATACAATCTAGCAGTGTAGTGCTCTAGTCAAATATTTGTGCATTTAAGCACTGAACTACACAGTTCATCTGTGCATGGGATGCCTGATGTAGAGCCGCATAACCAGTCATCTTCCCAATAAGCAACACAATCGCCTACAACGATAAGTTAGTAATCTTTCTTGTGGGCACCTGTGAGCTCGATCGATCTGTACCAGGCTCACAATAAAGTCCTATCAATTCTGATATGTTATGAGGCCCCGAAGGAAATGTTAGGAAGTTGACTGGTTGCCCTCTCCTAGAGAGGCCAGTCAAAAAATATATGTCCTCTGTCGTAGGCACCAGTGGCTGCCCCTCTAACATAAAGGCCTTTGCATCAGGATGCCAACAATAAACCAAGGCATTCAATAGCCTAGGCTGTGCCCGCATAAAAGGACATAAGAAGAACTTGAGCAACCCACATTGCATTAAGGCAGCCACAACATTGGAGTCTTCCCCGACCAACTCACTAACCTCCTCATGCTCTCTTTCCCTCCAATGAACATACATCCTGCAAAACACCAAGTTCAAGAGAGTTTAACCCTTGTTTTTTTAAATTTTTTCATTCAATAAGGGGGTCCATGCGGGCTGTAATGATGATAGTCACATGTACACACATGCAGTTTTTACTCTGCCCAAATGTACACGCGGTCTGTCATAAGACAACTCGCGTTTTTGAAGGTTGATGCCCCCCCAAAACTTGAAACCCAAAGCATAAATAAATATTTGAATTGAAAGAGGAGAGAGTTTATACTTACTTGGTCTAGACAGATGGTTGTTTCATCCATTGTAGCTCCTAGAATCACCACTTTTATCAAAGGGTTTTTTTTTTCTCCAGAGTCAATTTCCAAATCAACAATGGTGATAATGAGATGCCAGCTTCTATTTATAGACTTTTTGGCCTCTTTTTGTCACTTTTTTGGCCCCCCTTATCATTTTATTTAAACCAAAAACCATTTAGAGTGATTCAGGAGTTGCACTGGAAGGGTATGATCGGGTATTAGGACATTTTTTTGGATTTTTGGGTAACTTTTGACGGTCCGTGGAAAAATATCAGATGATCAACTTGAGCATGTAGGTTAGGTTTCCTCCTTGAATTTTTGTCTTTATCCCTTTTCCATAGGATTGATCCCATCTTGTTACGACACAGAACCATCATTGATGCTTTAGAAGTGTCGCGAGTTGGTGGTAGAGCTTACCAGAACATGGATGCCCTAGGTAGATCCCGGTTGCATTATGGTGTCCATGCTGTCTCTAATCACTGTAGGTTCGGGAGTCCTTGTTGTTTTTCCTGATTACGAGTTCGAGCCTCATTTGCATGATTCCTTTTCACTCTTGACGTCACCCTCGGGACTCCCAAAAGACATAACGGGTCTTCTTTTAAGCCCTTTTTAGACCCTCTAAACATGAAAAGATTGTCGAGCGATCTTGTGGCCTTTCACGCTCGTTAAACTGAAATTTGAAAGTCACGTCTGTCTGGCGGTAGTTTACCCTTTTTTCGGTCCGGACAGTCAACTGTACGAACAAAGGTATACTCTAAGGAACTTCAGTTCTCTAAAACAGTACTCTTGAGGTATCATTTTAACCCTTTTTCAAGCTTGAGGGACTAAATTTATGAAAAATGAACCGCCACAGAGTCCATAGTTAAGCTCTTTTCAGACTCCCTAAAATTGAAAACATTGTCGAGTGACCTTATTCTTTCACACTCGTTAAAATGGTCCAGAAGAACATTCCTGACTAAGTCCATAGTTAATCTTTTTTCAGACTCCTTAAAAATGAAAAAATGGCCGAGGGATCTTGTCTTTATCACACTCGTTAAAATGGTTTTGAATAGACGTCTTGTCGGTGCTAGTTTACCCCTTTTTCAAACTAACTAGACTACCTTTGAAAAAGGTACCCCAGTGGAGTCTCCTTTTACATTTTTTCAGAATCTCTAAATATGAAAAACCGTCGAGCTTACCTTCTCTGGGCTCGTTAAAATCATATCAAAGGATGTTACCATTGTATGTTTTATTAATTGCATTTGCATACCCATGTATTTGGCCTAATTATGGCTCCATGTTGCTCTCAATTGAACCATCTAAATCTGATCCGGGTGGATATCGGTGGCCACCCACCTTTTCCAAATGGCTCAAAACAGTTTTCTGGCCATTTTGGCAATTTACTATTTTTTAGCAGGTTTTAACTTCCGGGGCCATTTTGAGGGTCTAAATGAAGGTTTTTCAATATCTAGGTTCTCAATGATATCTAAAGGCATGATTGAGCCCCCAAAATGAATCTCCTCTAAAATACCTTTCCAACGAGCTATCACACGCCTAAAATGGAGATCGTATGCAAAAGTTACGACCCCGGGAAGTTGATGTACTCACTTACCCAAACGGGGCCCACATGAC